>JAJSOF020000005.1:1055000-1655000 GCA_025594305.2 Periplaneta americana
AACACCATTCTTTCTTCACCCACTCTTTTCAACACAGCATCGTATTTATTCTGTCTGTCCATTTCACACGTTCCATTCTTCTCCATATCCACATTTCAAATGCTTCTATTCGCTTCTCTTCATTCGTCGTAATGTACAAGTTTCTGCACCATATAATAGTACACTTAAAAAAAAAAGCTTCCTTTGCCATTGCTATCTTCCTTTTGACTTCCTGGCAGCAGCTCATGATACAGCTTACAGTATATCCCAAGTATTTGAAGCTGTCCACTTGCTCTACTGCCTCATTTACAGTAGAATTCGCAAGTTTACCGTCTTTATTTTTCTTCCGACAATCATGGTCTACGTCTTATTTGCATTTATCTTCATCCCATACTGCTCACAGCTGTCGTTTAGTTCCAGTAGCATATCCCTTGGTTTCCGGACAAAGTTATTTTGGCATGCTGCAGAATTCTGTTACACCAAATTTACGAAATCATGACATCGAGAACATAATCTTCATGTAGGGTGATTCAGTTCCCCATATTTATACACCAGTTAAGTGATTGTTGCGTAACACGTTTGGTGATCGCATAGTAAGCAGCCATTTTCCTAACACCTGGCCAGCGCGTTCCCCTGATATCAATTAAGTAGATTTCTGGCTGTAAAGTTATTTAATTAATCCTACCACTACCGACGAACTAAAATATTCAATTTCGCAACAAATTGAAGATATTCCACCAGATCTATTAGTAAATGTTGTTCACGATATAGAAGAAAGATTGGTGCTTCTTGAAGAACAAAATGGCGGGCATATTCAACATCTAAACTGAATCCAATAAACCCCATATCTTTATGAGTATAAATGTGTTCTTGTTTTGTGTATAACTTAATTCTTAAGAAGGTTATGGCGACGTCAAAATGCAACTTATTTTTTAATAACCTTGTAACTTACAATAAAATGTATTGTATGTATGTATTTATTAACACTACAAATGGGTATACACCCGGTGGCAGTGATATATAATATACAGTGATACCATTACAATTATACAATAATTACAGCAATACAAGGAAAATAAAAAATAAAATAAAATAAACGTAGATTTATTTCTAACTATAAATAAATAGATGCAATAAACCTAGGACTATAAATAAAAACTATTCTATAATAACGCCTACAATAAGCAAAAGTAAACCTAACTTATAAGCACTTCTGTTTCACCCAACTATTACCAACTTAAGTAATTACATATCACCTTAATTAATTACAAAACAAACTTAATTACATATCATTTTAATTAATTACATATCACCTTAATTTATTTACATATCAAATAAATTACATATAATCTTAATTAATTACATATCACCTTTATTTATTTGTTTACACATCATCTTAATTAATTACATATCAACTTAATTAATTACATGACACAACTTAGATAATTACACTGCACCTACAATTACATTTTCAGTCTAATCTTGTCAACCTTTCCTTAAATGTATTGATTTTGAGAGGACCACCCTGAAAGATTGCTGCAGGTAAGGTGTTCCAGTCTACTATTGTGGGGTTAACAAAGGAAAATTTTTCCACGTCCCGTTCTTTGTTTTCTACATTTAATCTTCCTAATATGATCAGCCCTTTCTAAGTATGAAGGTGTTGCTAATCTAGCATTGATGTCGGTCCATGCTTTGTGTCCCATTTGTGCCTTAAACAATGCGGTGAGTCTGGTTTTTCGTCGCCTTGATTTGAGAGATTCCCACCCTAAGTCTTTTACTATCTCCTCACCATGTCCCTTTCCCATTTTGACATATTTTGCTGTCTTGCGTTGGACCTTTTCTATTGAATCGATTTCGTTTTGTCATTATATTATATGCTACATATGAATTCTAAATAAATAATTGAAGGTTACAGGAAATGAACGAACTCAGTCCACTTCAGCAAATTGTTCTGGAGAGCAGTTTAAAGTCTCTTTAGCGTAACTTTCCATTGTAGGCCAAATCTAAGATCTGTCAGCACGTAGACTGTTCATACTGTCAGAGTGTTTCATTCATAGAATTAAACCACGTGTAATTCTACTGTACATAACACACATATCATTTTTGAAGAAAAATGGACAAAGCTGGTTCTCTCCCTGTACTCTTCAATTGTGTTTTTATTCAAAATATATTTAGCATTTACACAATCCATAAGCCACCACTCGTTAACTGCACATCCGTTAGAATGACGTCATTCGGAATAGGAGGACATCGCTCAGTATATTGAATAATGTAATTTTATGGTAAATTTATTTTGAAATTGAAATACACTGTGCCCACACTAAAAGTATACAGAAATAGCAGCTTATTTCGTATCCTGGAAAAGGTTTATTAAATAAATTTATTCTGCACTGTATAGAATAACTGAAAAAGCTTTTATTTCCACTAGTACACTTCAACATGAGCACCATTTATAGCTCGACAGGTACCAAAACGATACTCAACCTCTCGCTAGGTGTCCACCAACATATCAGGTATTATAAGCTCAACTGCTTCAATGATACGCTGTCTCAAATCAATCAAATTACGAACTTTTCTGCTATAAACAAAATTTTTAATAAAACCCCATGCAAAAAAAATCCAAAGGAGTTAAATCCGGGGATCTAGATGGCCAGGAAGTTGGTCCACCTCTACCAATCCAAGTTCTTGGAAAGAATACATCCAAAAACGTTTTAACATTTCGATGGAAGTGTGGTGGAGCACCATCCTGCTAAAATGTTAAACCTGGTAGAATAGCAAAGTTCTCCAGCATATCAAGGTACGTGACTCTGGATCTTCAGTTGCCTACTAGCCTGCCTAATTCATTTAGGCTACGTGGGCTTCTAGCAAATGATTCACGCACCTGATCCATAGTCATTTCGCCAATGCTCTTTAGAACGTTTTCCTATCTCAAGTTCCATTATCTCGTAGAGTTCCACCCACTCGTAAATGGATTTGCGTGTAGGAGGATCCACATTCCATTCCTCCGTATGCGGCGCTGAACACGCGTAACTGAATTCAATTCTGCAAACCAGGGCACGCATTGAACTTTTTGCTGTACCGTCCACATCTCTAATGACAAGGCACTACACTGTTAAATGCAAATGTCCATTCATGCAACAATAAGCCTGGAAGGAAACATTGCACACAACAATGGCTATGGGAAAGGTTTGAAACGAAATCTTAGACAGTTTTTCTATTGATTGAGCTTTATCTTAAGGAATTATAATATACGGTTGTGAAATTATAAGTTATTATTTCTGTATATTCTTAGTGTGGACACGGTGTATAATTAGTAGGGCTAGGATTTTGATGAAATTGCCTCTTTTTTTCTAGTAAACCAGAAACAGAGCTGCTTTAGTATTTATACTGGGTGTTTATTTCAAAGTGTGTCATGACGTCACTGTTGTTGGGTCACCGATTTGAAGCGAGTTTCAGCTTATATGTTAGAGAAGTTGCCTATTATTTAAGGCGTTCTTCAATCTGAACTTGAGAACGTGTACGGTATAACTTGAACGTCATAGCAACAGATGGCGGTCTGTACGGTCTGTGTGCTACCATAACCTCTTTCGAACTGTGTTTTGCGCGGGCAAGTCGTACGCAGGGTATTTGTTATCATCGGTTGCGTACGGCAACATTCCACAACACAAATCAAATGCTCCGTGTCCATGTTGACCGTCGAAGTTAATGTCAACAAATACGTAAGTAATCGTCTTAACCCTCTACCCGTATCCCGACAGTACGTATTTCCAAACAGTTCACATTCCTGCCACTACCGGCGTTACCGTACGTATCGGTACGTACCCTTCAGAATGAACGCCGTACTTACTAGGCAACTTCTCTGCCTCTTAGGTTATACACCTCTGCGGAAGTGTAGGAAGATTGAATTCTCTAGGCTCATCGGCTAGCCACATGACGGCATACAGCGAGTCATGACACATTTTGAACTGAACACCCACTATGTTATGTGATAAACTGAGTATTTTAAGACATATTTGTTAGGGCATTTTTTTTTGCATTTTTTGCATCATTTGCATCTTTTGTTTTATTCGGAAATTTTTTTAGGCATTTCCATTTAATTATGGCCATAAATTCCTTTTATTAATATAAAATAATGTTTCTTTACTTTGTTATTTTGTCTACATACTTTGTCCATTATTACCTATTTTTTACTTGGTTATTTAACGACGCTGTATCAACTACGAGGTTATTTAGCGTCGATGGAATTGGTGATAGTGATATGATATTTGGCGAGATGAGGCCGAGGATTCGCCATAGATTACCTGGCATTCACCTTACGGTTGGGGAAAACCTCGGAAAAAACCCAACCGGATAATCAGCCCAAGCTGGAATCGAACCCACGACCGAGCGCAACTCCGGATTGGCAGGTAAGCGCCTTAAACGATCAAGCTACGCCGATGGCTAATACCCGTTATTTTGTATAATATTTTAATAGTTTTTCTATACAAATATTGCCATTTTAACGTAGTACACTCCAACCACTCCTTCAATATAGACTCCTCTATAAGAGTCAGGATAAGAGTGGTCTTGTGGTGGACTACATGGAAACTACATCAAGTAAAATAATTAAAGTATACCACTTAAAAAAATTATGTAAAATTAAATAAACTTAAATGTCGGTACTAGAATTTAATTTAATTTTATTACTAGTCGAAATATTTAGTGCAATACCTCTTTCTCTACTAAGCCAATTATGTACGTACGAACTATTTTTAGGGCATATTTAAGGGCATTTTTGAAAGATTTTGAGGTCATAAATGCATTGTTTAGGGCATTTTATATGATTTATAGGTCATCAAAATCCTAGCCCTAATAATTATTTGACGTAGACTATTATTCCATGGAATTATTTATTTGAAAAAAAAAAAAAAAAATATATATATATATATATCGAACGGTATTCTTTACCTCGAGAGATGTACTGTGGCAGAGGGCTGATCATGGGAAACACATCACGTGCATTTGGCATCAGGTTTCAATCTTCAGTTGGAGAAAAAACAGAAATGTACAGGCAACTGTCTAGCTAACAGATCTACTTCGATATAACGCACCTATGAACTACCCTTATTAGGTGAGGTAGTTTTTATTTCTTTCATAATCTTTCACAGCTATCATCAGACCAGCGGAAGCAAAGCATAGATGACTATCGTTCGTAGAAAGCTGATAACGAATTTTAATGACATCATGTGCGTCAAGAGTCTCACGACTGCTGAACTGTGGTGCGAGGTGACAGACCAGTAGTCAGTGATATTATATTGTATTTTATTTATTAACATTCCACGGTATTCATACATTGCTTACAGCTAGAATATGGAACAAGTCAAAAAAGTAATACTATTATTAAGTCTTAATTTATAGTCACAGTCTAGATGAAATATATAAAGATGAGATTTACAATAAAGTCTACTAGTACAACACAAAGTTTTAGTATCAATTTCATGAAGTGTTATTGAATGTCATGAATTCACCTACAGAATAGAAGGCGTGAGAAATTAGGTACTTCTTCAATTTGGCCCTAAATAATTTTGTTTTGAGTTTCATTTTTTATATAGATAGGGAGGCTGTTAAAAATTGTCACTGCCATATAACGCACTCCTTTTTTAATAGCACGATAGACTTGTCGATGGGGTATGAAAGTCATTTTTTGTCGTGTATTTATACTATGAACTGTTGAATTAGTTACAAAGTTTTCACAATTACATACGAGGAAGATTATTAATGAAAAGATATACTGACAAGCCATGGGCATTATTTGTAGTTTTTTTGAAAATAGTCCTACATGATTCCCTAGATTTGGCACCTACTATTATTCCAATTACTCTTTTTTGTAATAGAAATTCATTGTTACTATCTGTGGAATTTCCCCAGAATATTATTTCAAAACTCATTACCGAGTAGAAGTATGCAAAGTATATTGTTTTTAAGGTATTGATATTTACTATCTTTTGCATAGATCTAATAGCAAAACGAGCTGAATTTAGTTTGGGGGTAATTTCTTTAATATGATTTTTCCAATTTAACACATTATCGATTTTAAGCCAAGAAATTTGGTTGTTGTTGTTTCTAATTGCGCTAGAAATTTGCGAGGTTGAGTTTGGACAGGACTTAAATTTAATTATGTTAGTTTTGTTACAATTTAATACCAATTTATTGACTGAGAACCAGTCACATATTTTGAAGAGAATTTCCTCTGTTGAAGATTGGAATCTGTTGGAGTTATTGGCTGTAATTACTATACTTGTCATCTGCAAATAATATAGGATGACCTGCATCTTTTATTACGGGGCAAGATCATTTATAAACACTAGAAAAAGTGGTGGTCTCATAGTCAGAGTGCACGGCGACTCACAGCAGAAATTCCCAAGAAAATTGAGCCTTTTTGGGAGGGGTACATTACGAGCCTTTCTAATGCCAAGTACAGTTAAGTGAAAATAAAAAAAGCCTGGAATAAACAAGGTTTCGTTATTTCCAAGAAAGGCATCTTCTGTGAATTTAATAAGATTGGTAAAGCTCGAATGGAATTAATTTTTATCATGTCGTGGGGTGCGGCGACTTGTGACGGGGGTGGATTTGCTCGCCTTTTCCACTCTGTAAAAAATCCCATTCGAGCTTTGCCAGTCTTATTAGGTACACACAAGATGCCTTTCTTGGAAATAACGAAACCACGTTTTTTGCAGGCTCCTATGATTTTCACGTAACTGTACTTGGCATCGGAAAGAGTTGTTATGTACCCCTCCCAGAAAGGCTCAATTTTCCTGGGCATTGCTACTGTGATACACCGTGCACTCTGATTATGAAATCACTCACTACTGGTCTGTCACCTCTCGTCGCAATTCAGCTGTCGGTGTGATTCCTGACGCACATGACATCATTAAAATTCGTTATCAGAGATCGGAAACAACCCTCTGCACTTCATTATATTCCTGAAGAGATGATCAGCTTGCAGTATAACGACGCTGGAAACTACCCACGATATAGTTTTAACAGTCAGAAACCACATTTTAATTCAAACACATCTCGCTGAATTGTTATTTAATTTATAAAGAAGAGCTTATTCAAAATATTTCAACATGTAAATTTTCTTGATCAGGTCCATGAAGGAAGTGCTCCTATCTCGCAATGCATACGGAATTATGTAAAACACGAGAAAAAAACACTAGACACATGCGGGGGGAAGCAGAAATAAGCTCCAATTTCCAATGTATCTGCAACAAGTCATAAAAAGGGGAATGGGAAGAGAGAAAATCTAACAACAAATGGCAAACCAATGTTCACAGGGCGTGGTTTTTACAAGCCATTCAAACAGAGTGCTTTGTCAAATCGAGGAACGACTATTTCTATATTCGAACCAACTTGGCTTTAGTTCAAAATAACATTCTACTCTATTCCTTCTTTTTTCACACTCGATTTAAGTCTTCCCCTCTCTTCCCCCATGTCCCCAAAGCATGTGTGTTCTTCCTTTCTATTTTTTTTTACTATCCCTCCTGTTTAAATGTGCAAGTCAGTTGTCGCCCGTTACACATGCCTATAAACGCGTAAACAAAACAACATCGACAACGAGAAACGATGGAGAAATGGAGCGAAAATGCAATACAATCACACTCCATTTGGCAAGAAGCCCTCTTCGCCTGTACAGACGCAACCAAACACACACATACGTCAGACCATTGCACTGGGACCCTCCTGATACTATTAAAATGTCTTAAAACACTGCTAGACGTCATTTCAGTGACTTCGAATGTTCCATATATTTCAAATAGTCTCTATATGGTGCAAACCAAACGTTACTGTAGTGATTTCTCTGAAAGGAAATGGCAAGAAAGAGCCATATGTCACCATGGGAACCGAGCGAGACCATCTATTGTACAGAATCGATTCGATTCTATTCTGAATTTACTGAATGTCTACCAGTCCTCAATGCAACTTTGCTTCCGTCTAATGAGATTAAGAACAAAGTTTTTTTAGTGGGTTGTTTTACGACGCTGTATCAACATATCAGGTTATTTAGCGTCTGAATGAAATGTTATAATACCGGTGATATGAGTTCGGGGTCCAGGACTGATAGTTACCCAGCATTTTTTCGTATAGGTTTGAGGGGAAAAAACCGAAAAAACCTCAACCAGGAACTTGCCCCAACCGGAATTCGAACCCAGTCCACCTGATTTCGCGGTCAGACACGCTAACCCTTGCTCCACTAGAATAAAGGTACCCATATATTAAAATATAACTTAGGTATATTATAGTACGTAACAATCTAAACAAAGCATTAATTGAAGTTCATTGCACGCAAGTAAAAGAAGCTTAAGCAAAATGGGACATGTCTGCAGGATTATAGTTTTAAGACGTCCTTCTGAGAGTGCTTGGACGTATTTACTTAAGGCACAATCTATACTAATAATAAATCTGTAGCCGAAATGTTTCTGGTAATTTTCGATTTTCCAAAAAGAATTGGTCCTAACATATATAATTAACCACCCTAAAACTGAAAATCGCATTTTTTTAATTTTTGTTTGTATGTCTGTCTGTATGTTTGTTACCTTTTCAAGCGATAATGGCTGAACCGATTTATATGAAAATTGGAATATAAATTAAGTTCGTTGTAACTTAGATTTTAGGCTATATGACATTCAAGATACTTTATTTAAAAGCGGGGTTATAAGGGGGCCTGAATTAAATAACTCGAAATATCTCGCTTATTATTGACTTTTGTGAAAAATGTTACATAACAAAAGTTTCTTTAAAATGATTTCCGATAAGTTTTATTCTTTACAAAATTTTGATAGAACTGATATTTAATGAGATAAATGAGTTTTAAAATTAAAATAACGCCATCTAAGACGGTGCAATGAATTAAGAACAAATGACTTCGTCTATAAGGGGCCTTGGACAACAGCAATCGAAACAGGGGCCTTGGACATCAACAATCGAAAGCTATTAAACATAGCCCACAGAGAATGTTTCTGTATTTGTATGAAGTAATATCAGAAGCTAAATTAACCGATTTGTATAATTAATTATTATTTCACCATTGGAAAGTGTAATTTCTCTAGATGGACATAATGCTATAATGTTATTACAGTAACGTCTGAGTAAATCGAGGACAGGTAAGATTAAAATAGCTTCTTATGCACAGAAAATTTGATAGGCTATTTTGTACATTCGTTTTCTGCATTTCTTAAAATAATATTTATGTACACTCATTTTAATCTCAGAGAATTAACGAACAACGAGAGTGTATTGATTTAGTATGCAGTAAGAGTACGTTAGCTTAGCAATCCATTATTTTATAATTCAAATTTTAACTATGCTCAATTGAATCGTGTTAAAATATATAAAATATATATGCAATAAATGCAATGGAAAAAAAATTGTGTAATGAGCGAAGCAGATTATCTTGCGCTGTTGTAAAAGTTGTTCCCTGGATCAAACGTCCTACTTAATCATGTAATTACTTTACATTTATTTCTAACAGGTGCAGCGGAGCGCACGGGTACGGCTAGTATATAATATAACTGTTTTCACTCCATGAAAATTGAACATATTTCTCATTTATAGTATTAAATTTTGATATGCAACAGGGGTTTCCACTTACATTTCTTCAAGGATCATACGGAAATTTTAGTTTTTAGACGCGTGGTAGATTACATGAATAATCGTTCAATACCAAAATGCTTGAGAGAAAATTGTTTCTACTTTGTGTTAATTACAGCCTTCTGAAGGATGCACTGGACGGAATGGTGAATGGGAGAAGAGTTTGGGGCAGGAGAAGATATCAGGTGATAGACGACATTAAGATATATGGATCATACGAGGAGACTAAGAGGAAGGCAGAAAATAGGAACGCTTGGAGAAAGGTGGGTTTGCAGTAAAAGACCTGCCCTTGGGTAGAACACTGAATAATAATAATAATAATAATAATAATAATAATAATAATAATAATAATAATAATAATAATAATAGTAATAATAAAGCATCAGGTCTTTTCAAGGGTTCTGTTGCCTCTTTTGTAAGAATTACGAACCTCACACAGAACATCCATTATGTGGCTCACTATCGCTTTAAACTCATAATTAGCGGAAATGAAGTACTTACTTACTGGCTTTTAAGGAACCTGGAGGTTCATTGCCGCCCTCACATAAGCTCGCCATTGGTCCCTATCCTGAGCAAGATTAATCCAGTCTCTACCATCATATCCCACCTCCCTCAAATCCATTTTAATATTATCTTCCCACCTACGTCTCGGCCTCCCCAAAGGTCTTTTTCCCTCCGGCCTCCCAACTAACACTCTATATGCATTTCTGGATTCGCCCATACGTGCTATATGTCCTGCTCATCTGAAACGTCTGGATTTAATGTTCCTAATTATGTCAGGTGAAGAATACAATGTGTGCAGTTCTCCGTTGTGTAACTTTCTCCATTCTCCTGTAACTTCATCCCTCTTAGCCCCAAATATTTTCCTAAGAACCTTCCAAAATTCAAAACAAACGTAATGATATTATATTTTTAATATATAATTTTAATCTCGGTTAATCCTTGCTAGAATCCTGCTAATATGTCATAGCCAACTCTTGCCAGATAGAAACATCATAGAACCTCTGGCTCTTATAGGAGTGTAGATACACGACCAGTCATACCAACATACTAAATTTAGAAATGTTTTGTTCTGATAGAGCGTAAATCAGAGCATGATTTTTACAGTTTTGAGGGTAGGATTCCTGATAGTGATATTGCAAGACATGTGCAACGTTCAATAATGCTTACTTGGTCTGAAAATAGAGCCAAGAATCGGCGCGCGTGTTCAAAAATCAATATGGTGAGCGGACAGACGTCCCTCTTTGTTTCGTTCAGTAAAGAAAAAAGGTACATGTCGACGAATGTAGCAGGCAGTTGGGAGCCTATTCAAATAAGAAGACATTTGCTCCTGCTTCTCTTTCAATCAGTTGTTTCAATTCTTCCTTGACTCGACGGATCTCCAGGGATTTAAACTCCACTATTCAGTCCCTGCTAACGCTCTCTTTCTCCCAGTCGTCGCAAGGTAGTTGCGGATTCCACCACTAGGTGACGGACATGTGTACTTCCTCGCCTCATGGAGAGATCGTAATGGAGTTGCTGTATATTTTACTGTACCATATCGGCCTGTTTGTAATGGCTACACTTCTGAGTTTTAAACAGGAATCTTATTGATCAACTGCTCTGAACGTAAGTAACAATAGTAATCTTATTGATCAACTGCTGTGAACGTAAGTAACAATAGTAATCTTATTGATCAACTGCTATGAACGTAAGTAACAATAGTAATCTTATTGCTCAACTGCTATGAACGTAAGTAACAATAGTAATCTTATTGCTCAACTGCTATGAACGTAAGTAACAATAGTAATCTTATTGCTCAACTGCTATGAACGTAAGTAACAATAGTAATCTTATTGCTTAAATGCTATGAACGTAAGTAACAATAGTAATCTTATTGCTTAACTGCTATGAACGTAAGTAACAATAGTAATCTTATTGCTTAACTGCTATGAACGTAAGTAACAATAGTAATCTTATTGCTCCACTGCTATGAACGTAAGTAACAATAGTAATCTATTGCTCAAATGCTATGAACGTAAGTAACAATAGTAATCTTATTGCTCAACTGCTGTGAACGTAAGTAACAATAGTAATCTTATTGCTCAACTGCTATGAACGTAAGTAACAATAGTAATCTTATTCCTTAACTGCTATGAACGTAAGTAACAATAGTAATCTTATTGCTTAACTGCTATGAACGTAAGTAACAATAGTAATCTTATTGCTTAACTGCTATGAACGTAAGTAACAATAGTAATCTTATTGCTCCACTGCTGTGAACGTAAGTAACAATAGTAATCTTATTGCTCAACTGCTGTGAACGTAAGTAACAATAGTAATCTTATTGCTCAACTGCTGTGAACGTAAGTAACAATAGTAATCTTATTGCTCAACTGCTGTGAACGTAAGTAACAATAGTAATCTTATTGCTCAACTGCTGTGAACGTAAGTAACAATAATAATCTTATTGCTCAACTGCTGTGAACGTAAGTAACAATAGTAATCTTATTGCTCAACTGCTGTGAACGTAAGTAACAATAATAATCTTATTGCTCAACTGCTATGAACGTAAGTAACAATAGTAATCTTATTGCTCAACTGCTGTGAACGTAAGTAACAATAATAATCTTATTGATCAACTGCTATGAACGTAAGTAACAATAGTAATCTTATTGCTCAACTGCTGTGAACGTAAGTAACAATAATAATCTTATTGCTCAACTGCTATGAACGTAAGTAACAATAGTAATCTTATTGCTCAACTGCTGTGAACGTAAGTAACAATAATAATCTTATTGCTCAACTGCTATGAACGTAAGTAACAATAGTAATCTTATTGCTCAACTGCTGTGAACGTAAGTAACAATAATAATCTTATTGCTCAACTGCTATGAACGTAAGTAACAATAGTAATCTTATTGCTCAACTGCTGTGAACGTAAGTAACAATAGTAATCTTATTGCTCAACTGCTATGAACGTAAGTAACAATAGTAATCTTATTGCTCAACTGCTATGAACGTAAGTAACAATAGTAATCTTATTGCTCAAATGCTGTGAACGTAAGTAACAATAGTAATAAATAGCAATAACAACAGTCTTAACACTTATCTTTCTTATAATCAATTTAATTATTATCTTGGTCTCTGAAATTATTGCAAGTCAGTGATGCCATGATTGGATTTGCAGTGCAAGTTTTCATTTTAATGTAAAAGTACGTTTATTCAAAAGTGACGAGATCACGACACTGCAACAATGGAGTAATCGCTGGATGAGAATAAAAAGGAGAAAAAAAAAAGATACTCTGAGAATAAACACCAAATTTTGCCTCTTTAAAATCATTTGTCACATATGACTACACTACAATTGTATCCATTTTGACTTTTAGATTTTCTGAGAAGGGATGTACAATGTTTAATTATTTTATGCTCGACCATGCCGAAATGTACTAATTATACACCTGGTAGCAGTCCTTTAATGCATATCATTAAAGTACACCTATTCATTAAAGTACAGGTCTTCAGCCAATGATAACCCAGCTTACGTGTGTTCAGCCAATGACAAGTCAGCTTTGTACCGTTATAAAACCGCAAGTATCGATTATTCTCGGATATGCAATCGAAAGAGAATTAGCGAAAAGTCACGGAGGCTGGAAATCCAATACTGTCGCAGAAGGTTATGTTCTGTTACTATAATAATTAGCGTTAATTGTAAATAATATTCAAATAAATTCAAATTGTCATCTCGTTTTTCAATGTCGAATTCAATAATCAAGGTTATAATATTATCAAGTTTAACGGGACTACGTCAAGGTCAATGACATTGTTCCTCGGAAAAAACCAATACTTTCGCGTTTGCGCACATCTCACAATTCACGACCTAGAACAAGGTCACTTCCGATCTTGTCAGATACAAATAAAATGTATACATCTGAATACCGGTAATTTCAAGTTAGAAATATGGTCGAGCATAAAAAGTCGTATGAAACTCGCCTATAATCTTAATTAAGAAGCTCGTATGAAAATTATGAAACTCGCTTGCGCTCGTTTCATAAATATCAATACTCGATTCTCAATTACTATCATTATAGGCTCGTTGCATAATGTACTATTAAACACTTCTGCAAAACATAACCGATTCCGGGCGGAAAGTAATGTATTTTTTATTTTTACAATTAATTTTGTTAATTTCCCTCTTTAAAATGGTACATCACATATGATTATACTAAAATTATATCTATGTTAATTCTTCGTTTTTCTGGGGAGAGTAGGTGTAATAAATATATATAATATCTTATTTTAACGCCGCTCATTTTTTTTCACACAAAAGGAACCTTTTCTTCGTTTCTATTTAATCTAGAAAGCTGAAATTTTTTATGAATTGTTTATTCGGATGTTTTCTATGTACTGAAACAAAGTTTTTTATTTTAATTTTGGAGATGTTACAGGCAGTAATGCACTGAAAATCGTTTAATAGATATACGCATGGGGAACAAATTATTTCTCAGTAAGAATAGCTATTTATGTATCGAGTACGCAAAATAAGGCTTTAGCGGACGAAATCAGTCTTTCTGGACGAGGCGAAAGTGGAGTTAAAATACGGGATGAGTCCGCTAAATGTTTTGCGTACGTTGTGCATACAATAGTTTTTAGAAAAACTCTCTATATTATATTAAATAAAATAAAGTAAAAGTAAATATAAATTTTAAATATAAGTATAAAAGGCATAGTCAGTCAATTATCATTTTCTCATCGCCGTCTGATAAGCATATTAAAACGACGTTGTCATATTAAAACCCTGCTGAGTTGGTATGACGATTGTCACAGCCGTCTGGATCCGAATCTCATATAAGCTACGTACGGATACGGATATAGACGGCGGTGCATATTCTGTGCCCTCGTTTCTAAACAATAATTCACACGAACTACTGGGTGTTCATTTCAAAGTGTGTCATGACGTCACTGTTGTTGGGTCACCGATTTGAAGCGAGTTTCAGCTGATATGTTAGAGAAGTTGCCTATTATTTAAGGCGTTCTTCAATCTGAACTTGAGAACGTGTACGGTATAACTTGCACGTCGTAGCAACAGATGGCGGTCTGTACGGTCTGTGTGCTACCATAACCTCTTTCGAACTGTGTTTTGCGCCGGCAAGTCGTACGCAGGGTATTTGTTATCATCGGTTGCGTACGGTAACATTCCACAACACAAATCAAATGCTCCGTGTCCATGTTGACCGTCGAAGTTAATGTCAACAAATACGTAAGTAATCGTCTTAACCCTCTCCCCATATCCCGACAGTACGTATTTCCAAACAGTTCACATTCCTGCCACTACCGGCGTTATCGTACGTATCGGTACGTACTCTTCAGAATGAACGCCGTACTTGCTAGCCATCTTCTCTGCCTCTTAGGTTATACACCTGAGCTGCGGAAGTGTAGGAAGATTGAATTCTCTAGGCTCATCAACTAGCCACATGACGGCATACAGCGAGCCAAGACACATTTTGAACTGAACACCCAGTAGTTTATTTATGAAAGACTTTGTCTAATTTTGTGAAAATATGAGTGCTAATCCCAGGAAATTTCAATCTTAATTTGTTGTTATATGAGAACTGTTTTGTTTAAAACACTGTTAAGGTTTCTTATAAACATAATGAAAACAATGTTGGCTTATATTTGTTGTTTTATTAGCCTATGATTAAGTTTTTTGTTTAAAACCCTGTTAAAGTTGGTAAGACGATTGTCACTGCCGTCTGGATCCGAATCTCGTATAGGCTATGTACGAATACGGATTTCGACAGCGGTGTGTTGATTTTGTTAAAAACGCCGCTGAAGATTGCCATGACGACTAAAGTCAATTGCTAGCTATAGTTCAATTTTTCGGACTGATAACAGTCCGAAAATCAACTATTGTAGACAGCATTTACTAAAAGTAAATTAAGGAAAAACTACTGCTTCAGAAAATCAAGTTACGCGTACATGATCTGTGAAAAATCTACTGCCTAGCTTCAAAAGTTTCCGAGAAAAAATTCCTTTTATAAGACAAGTTAACATAGTCAAGAGAGGCAATTCTGTATCCCTTTAAGGGGAGGTAGAGGTGAAATTTTGAAAAAAAACTGAAAAAAAAATGAAAATTTGTTTTTTATTATTTTTATACACTATATTTTCATATTCCGATGTTATAGTCCCGTCGCTCTAATTTCCGGCAGCCAATCGCGTTGCAGGTCGGCTACATTTAAACG
The DNA here is from genome assembly GCA_025594305.2 of Periplaneta americana. NCBI lineage: Eukaryota > Metazoa > Arthropoda > Insecta > Blattodea > Blattidae > Periplaneta > Periplaneta americana. The sequence continues at coordinate 1,070,831 of JAJSOF020000005.1, forward strand.
TGTGCGTCTTGTGATTCGCTGATTCATTTCTTAAGGCTCAATAAATACTTAATATAATCGCCCGCCATTTTAGCTCTTTAGTTGGCGTTCGCAGAAAGCACACTAAGGCGTTATTTGCCGCTCAATTATTTGCTGAATTACATTGCGTTTGATTTATTATCATAGGAGTTACGATATGACAATGTTTAACGGTGTTGCAAATAGATTCACCGTATGATAGCTCGGCAACGTAAGAACAAAAATAGCGAATGATACTACCTACCTAGACTTTATAGAGTCTTCACTTTCTAAGACGTAAGCAAAGAGGTGGAGTCACGCCGGAAATAACAGCGTCGGGACTATAGTTTTTGATTTTGTGCCCTTTAAAAGTATGAAATTAAAACCAAGATAACTGTATTACTATATTATTCCCATAATAAATGAATACTTATCATTATTTATATACCTTCTCTGAACATATAAATAAAAAGAAATATTGAAAATTTCTTACAATATGGTGCATGGAGCATTTTATATCAAACGATTAAATTTTTATAAAATTATTAATATTTACAGAACTATTGTACTTAGGAAGTTGAAACTTGGTATGTCCATTACTAATAACATACTTAGTATCCATGATCAATTTCAAACAAATCGGATAAATTTTGTTGATTTTGAAATATTCACCTCTGCCTCCCCTTAACGGTAGACTGGAACTAAATTCACTGAACAATACACGAAGTTACATACGTATTCATAATTATAAATAAAAGGACAAAAACAACTCCTCAACACATTCTATCGTATCCAAATCTAAAATACGTGTAAGTTCAATTAAACCTAAGAGAATAGATAATTAAAACATAAAGCCGCAGTAATGGTCCCAGAACTACCGTAGCAATAATATCTCGTTAAGTATAATGTAAAATACAGCGCAGAAACACAAGTTTCCTTGGCGTAGCAGAGGTTAGGATTAAAGAATACAATATCCCCGCTGGCATCACAGGCATTAAACCAAATTCCTGGTGCGTGCAAGGTGTGGACGCCGGCTACTTTTTATTTTCCTTGAACACGAATGTGCAGATCCGCCGGTTCTGTGAACGATTAACAGTGGAGAACAGGCTGAAGCCTTTAATTTGGCTCCTGACCAAAATCTAGTTAGGAGCTGCAACCCACTAGTTAGCGAAAGAGGGGCAGGGAGGGTGAGGAGTTAATGGTAGAAGGGGGGAGGGAATGAATTAGAGGCAATGCCAGCACCAACAAAACTGGGCCCATAGAAATACCTACAGAAATAGTATTTGGGAATAAATTTCGAAAGCATTGTTCACTTTTTTTTCCCTTCACCCCACTGGATGTGATGATAAACTGGCTTTCTGTAGTAGAGATGGAAAAGGGGGGTTGGAGAGGAAAGGGTTGTTAGTAGAGTACAGCCATTGTGAGTTCTATTGGTCGTACCCCAGGAAAAGCGAGTTGGTGCGTGTGAAGAGGGGGTAAGAGGGGTGGAAGAAAATGTAGAATATTACAGCCCTCGAATTTCTAGTAAAGTTTCTGAACCAACTACTTTAGGCTTAGAATTTTGTCCTGCCCCTTTCACCTTTCCTCACTTACCCTCTCTTTCATATACTGCACAACTCTAAAACGCAATTTACATATACGCCAGTAATTCAGAACACCACACGAAGTTCTTAGCTTTATTACGGCTGTTTGCAGTCACGATTTTACCTGCAACTCGTGTAGGCAACTTTCCTTCATTGTGAAATACCTCTGTTCTTGATAAACACAACGAATAATTCAGAATTAACAGAAGAATAAATTCTTATGAGTGCGCTTCGAAAGAAATGCTAAAGTGACACAGAATTTTATTACCAATAATTTATATATTTACATTTCTACTTATTTATGGCACAACTTACTACCTTAACTTTGCATTCAAGTCACGCATGTCCATTCAAATTCCATCAGCGCTTCATGGGAAGTCAGAGCAGGATAGCAATACGTTTTGCAACTGCGTCTTCTGTGGAACTGTTACATCTTGAAACAGTTTCAGTTCTGCAGCTGTTTGAAGATAAACGTTTCATAGTTCTTATCCCACCTCTTCTTTTAAAGTCTTTCTCAAAAGGTTCGAATGTACGAGAACATGGGGGTCGGTTAAGACAAAAATACCCGACACCATTATAAGATTTTCAAGTGAAGAGCAAGGGGGGAAAACGTGATAAGTCCAAAATTATGTATTTTTTGTTTTAGATGTCATAATTGTATTGTATTGTATTTATTAACATTCCATGGTATTCATACATGCTTACAGCTAGACTATGGAACAAGTCAAAAAACTTAATACTATTATAAAGTCTTAATTTATAGTCACAGTCTAGATGAAATATATACAGAAGAGATTTACAATATAGTCTACTAGTACAACACATAGTTTTAGTATAAATTTCATGAAGTGTTATTGAATGTCATGAATTCACCTACAGAATAGAAGGCGTGAGAAATTAGGTACTTCTTTAATTTGGCCCTAAATACTTTTATGTTTTGAGTTTCATTTTTATATCGATAGGAGGCTATTAAAAATTTTTACTGCCATATAACGCACTCCTTTTTGATAGCACGATAGACTTGCCGATGGAGTATGAAAGTCATTTTTTTGACGTGTATTCATGCTATGAACTGTTGAATTAGTTACAAAGTTTTCACGATTACATACGAAATCTTAATTTATAGTCACAGTCTAGATGAAATATATACAGACGAGATGTACAATATAGTCTACTAGTACAACACATAGTTTTAGTATCAATTTCATGAAGTGTTATCGAATGTCATGAATTCACCTACAGAATAGAAGGCGTGAGAAATTAGGTACTTCTTTAATTTAGCCCTAAATACTTTTATGTTTTGAGTTTCATTTTTTATATCGATAGGGAGGCTATTAAAAATTTTTACTGCCATATAACGCACTCCTTTTTGATAGCACGATAGACTTGCCGATGGAGTATGAAAGTCATTTTTTTGACGTGTATTTATGCTATGAACTGTTGAATTAGTTACAAAGTTTTCACGATTACATACGAAATCTTAATTTATAGTCACAGTCTAGATGAAATATATACAGACGAGATTTACAATATAGTCTACTAGTACAACACAAAGTTTTAGTATCAATTTCATGAAGTGTTATCGAATGTCATGAATTCACCTACAGAATAGAAGGCGTGAGAAATTAGGTACTTCTTTAATTTGGCCCTAAATAATCTTATGTTTTGAGTTTCATTTTTATATCGATAGGAGGCTATTAAAAAATTTTTACTGCCATATAACGCACTCCTTTTTGATAGCACGATAGAGTTGCCGATGGAGTATGAAAGTCATTTTTTGACGTGTATTTATGCTATGAACTGTTGAATTAGTTACAAAGTTTTCACGATTACATACGAGGAAGGTTATTAATGAAAAGATACACTGACAAGCCATGGGCATTATTTGTAGTTTTTTGAAAATAGTCCTACACGATTCCCTAGATTTGGCACCTACTATTATTCTAATTACTCGTTTTTGTAATAGAAATATAATAGCTCAGGTAGTGTAGATTTGTGTAGTTTAAATGTATAGAACGGAGTTTGAACCCGGGACCTCCCGAATACGAGTCTCAAACGCTACCGTCTGACCCAACTCGCTCGGTTGTTGTAACGTTAAGAGTCAATCGCTGCTAATTACGGTCAGTTAATTATTACATGCGGCCAGACAAAAAACTGTACATTGTAGCCTCGAAAAAGATGAGGCGTATGAAGCAAGTGGCTTCTCCTACTCGAGAGAGGATGAAACTCTTAATGAGGCAATATCCAATGCCGATTTCTAAATTAGACGCTTGAGAGAAGTTTGGATTTCGTGCTGTAGAATACGCTTCTAACATTCAGATACCTTAGATGCCAAGAGTTTATTTTAAAGATGAAAAGTTGTTCCGAAGCAATAAAACAAGACACAAAGTCTTGAAAGAATATTTGAAACGGGAGAAGAACTAGAACGAACTTGGAATCTGCCCCTTCGTGAGCAAGCTATAATCTGCTCATATTTCTATTTACCAATGCAGATTTTAATGTCAATGTTTTCCTATGCCGGGGAACTTTCCCTAGGTTTCAGGTTCACTGGCAATTTATTACTCTTCCAACTTTCACCCCCCTTTTGAATTTAAATTAGATTGTTTTCTGAGAAATTCCGTAAACAAGAGATAAGTCATATCTTGTCATGAAATCCGGTCCGTAGAGTCCGATAATTTCATCCTCTTCAACCAATATAATTTAATAACAACACGAACAATACACAGGGTGGAAGTGAAATAACATTACAGATTTTCAGAGCGAATAACTCATGCTGTATATAACAAAAAAATTATAATAATTATTATATTGGTGGAAATTTCACAGTTTTTATTTTTCAGAAAAAATGTTTCCCCTCCCCCTAAACGTTTAACACCCTCTTATTTGGTAAATATTGCGGGTAGGATCGTATTTTTGTCCATATCGATAGGAAATATAGCGTCTGGCCGCGAAACCAGGTGGCCCGGGTTCGATTCCCGGTCGGGGCAAGTTACCTGGTTGAGGGTTTTTCCGGGGTTTTCCCTCAACCCAATATGAGCAAATGCTGGGTAACTTTCGGTGCTGGACCCCGGACTCATTTCACCGGCATTATCACCTTCATCTCATTCAGACGCTAAATAACCAAAGATGTTGATAAAGCGTCGTAAAATAACCTACTAAAATAAAAAAAAATAAAGATAGGAAATCTAATAAAGAATAATTTACCCCTCTGGCGTATTTCAATAGCGTGGACGGTTTTCGTGTAAATTTAATTTAAAAATCACTAATTTCAAGCCACTGCACGATGCGAGCAGATTGCAACGTCGTAGTCGGAGTAGCTTACCTAGCGAGATAGACCGAGTTTGTTGACTTCTTACATCTGTATCAAGAGAAGAGTGTGTTAGCGGCGATGTTGCTGGACTGCTGAAACTTCAAACTTAATTTTCTAATTAAGTTCTAAATGTTTTCCTCACACCTCTTTCCCTTCTCCTTTCTCATGTACCTTTCTCTCTATACTTATTTCTTCTTTATCTTTATATTCACTTCTACTTTTCTTCTTTACTCTCTGTCTTTCTCTTTTATTTATCCTTCACTTTTCAACTTGCTCTTCCTTTCTCCTTATCTCTTATCCTTTCTTTTACTTGTCTTTACCTTTTCTGCTGCTCCTCTAACTTTTAATTTCCTTTTCCCTTCCTCGCTTTCTCCTATCTTTTGTACCCTCTCTCTATTCTCCTTTCCTCCCTACATTTACATTTTCCCTTATCTCTTCTTCCTCCTACTGATCCCTTCTGTTTACACATTCTTCTTTTGTTTCCCCCATATATTTCAAAATTTTGCTACTTTTATTATTTCTTCATGCTTTTTCGGGTGTGACCCAGTTACCTTGTATTTATACAATAATTTGTAATATGTAGGCTATTTGACTATGAGATTGGCAATCAATTTCGAATTTTGAAGAATATTCATATACGAGTATTGTATTGTAAAATCTTTGTTATTGTATGTAATTTTTGCATGTAATAAAAAAATCTTTTAAAAAATCTTCGTCTATTTCTTATTAGTACTCTTTCGTTCCATTTCCTTCTTTCTTCTTCGCTACTTCACTTCCTTCTTTCTTCTTCGCTACTTCACTTCCTTCTTCCTTTCACCATTTCCTTCTTTCTTCTTCCCTACTTCACTTCTTTCTTCTTCGTTACTTCACTTCCTTCTTTCTTTCACCATTTCCTTCTTTCTTCTTCGCTACTTCACTTCCTTCTTTCTTTCACCATTTCCTTCTTTCTTCTTCGCTACTTCACTTCCTTCTTCCTTTCACCATTTCCTTCTTTCTTCTTCTCTACTTCACTTCCTTCTTTCTTCTTCTCTACTTCACTTCCTTCTTTCTTCTTCTCTACTTCACTTCCTTCTTTCTTCTTCGCTACTTCACTTCCTTCTTTCTTCTTCGCTACTTCACTTCCTTCTTCCTTTCACCATTTCCTTCTTTCTTCTTCGCTACTTCACTTCCTTCTTTCTTTCACCATTTCCTTCTTTCTTCTTCCCTACTTCACTTCTTTCTTCTTCGTTACTTCACTTCCTTCTTTCTTTCACCATTTCCTTCTTTCTTCTTCCCTACTTCACTTCTTTCTTCTTCGTTACTTCACTTCCTTCTTTCTTTCACCATTTCCTTCTTTCTTCTTCGTTACTTCACTTCCTTCTTTCTTTCACCATTTCCTTCTTTCTTCTTCGCTACTTCACTTCCTTCTTTCTTTCACCATTTCCTTCTTTCTTCTTCCCTACTTCACTTCTTTCTTCTTCGTTACTTCACTTCCTTCTTTCTTTCACCATTTCCTTCTTTCTTCTTCCCTACTTCACTTCTTTCTTCTTCGTTACTTCACTTCCTTCTTTCTTTCACCATTTCCTTCTTTCTTCTTCCCTACTTCACTTCTTTCTTCTTCGTTACTTCACTTCCTTCTTTCTTTCACCATTTCCTTCTTTCTTCTTCCCTACTTCACTTCTTTCTTCTTCGTTACTTCACTTCCTTCTTTCTTTCACCATTTCCTTCTTTCTTCTTCGCTACTTCACTTCCTTCTTTCTTTCACCATTTCCTTCTTTCTTCTTCCCTACTTCACTTCTTTCTTCTTCGTTACTTCACTTCCTTCTTTCTTTCACCATTTCCTTCTTTCTTCTTCCCTACTTCACTTCTTTCTTCTTCGTTACTTCACTTCCTTCTTTCTTTCACCATTTCCTTCTTTCTTCTTCCCTACTTCACTTCTTTCTTCTTCGTTACTTCACTTCCTTCTTTCTTTCACCATTTCCTTCTTTCTTCTTCGCTACTTCACTTCCTTCTTTCTTTCACCATTTCCTTCTTTCTTCTTCCCTACTTCACTTCTTTCTTCTTCGTTACTTCACTTCCTTCTTTCTTTCACCATTTCCTTCTTTCTTCTTCCCTACTTCACTTCTTTCTTCTTCGCTACTTCACTTCCTTCTTTCTTTCACCATTTCCTTCTTTCTTCTTCGCTACTTCACTTCCTTCTTCCCTTCAATTTTTCGATCTTCTCTTTCTTTCTTCATTCCTTCTCTTCCTTAATTTCAATATTTATTATAGTCTCCTTTTGTACTCTTGTTTATTTTCCCCCTTTTTCAATTCCTGTCCTTCATAACTTCTCAGTTCATCATCTCTTTCCTTCCTAATTTCTCCCAATCTTTTTTCATGTCTTCTTACACATTTAGCCTACATTTCCCTTTTTCTCTTCTATAGCATATTTTGTATTTCGTTTCGTCATCCCCTCCCCTACTTCCTCTGAAGACTGGCAGTCTGAAGTAAGTAAGCTAAGGTTCCAGAATTCCATCCTAGGCTATAGGATGTTACTAAATGTTATAGTAACTTACGATTCGGGTCATAAATTTGAGGAAATCTGGGGTGAATACCAAACGGAGACGGCACAGCGCTAATACAAACATTCCAAGTAGGTACGTATTCGCGGAATTAGCATTTAAAACTGTTACGCATATCAAGAAGAATGTCGTGGTTAGGATGCATTACTGCTTTATGACTCTCTTTCCTGTTTTATGTTCCGTTATGTACAAAACGGCCACTTACAATTTCCCTCCTTACATAAAATTATCGTTTTATTAATCTGGCATGAATACCCTGACATAGGCTATGTATTCAAGAGAAACTGCATAACTCATTCATGAATATATTCTGAAAATATAATACGATTTTTCCATAGCAATTCCATTAGTATTATTTATTTATTTATGCTCGACCATGCCGAAATGCAGTAATTATAAACCTGGTAGCAGCCCTTTAATGCACCTCATTAAAATACACCTATTCATTATAGTTCAGTTGTTCAGCCAATGACAAATCACCATTGTACCATTATAAAATCGCAAGTATCGATTATTCTCGGATATGCAATCGAAAGACAATTAGCGAAAAGTCACGGAGGCTGGAAATCCAATACTTTCGCAGAAGGTTATGTTCTGTTACTATATTAATTAGAGTTAATTGTAAATAATATTCAAATAAATTCAATTTGTCATCTCGTTTTTCAATTCTACATCAATTTCCAGGTTATATCAAGACTTCTCTACGTTATATCAAGGTCAATGACATTCGGCCTCGGAAAAAATCAATACTTTCGCGTCTGCGCACATCTCACAATTCAGGTCAGTTCGCTAGTCACATAACCATAACATGACCTACTTTTGAATAATTTCCAGTTAGAAATATGGTCGAGCATAAAAAGTCGTATGAAACTTGCCTATAATGGTAATTAAGACGCTCGTATGAAAATTATGGAACTCGCTTGCGCTCGTTTCATAAACAAACATACTTACGTCTTAATTACTACCATTATAGGCTCGTTGCATAATGTACTATTACTTATTTATTTATTTATTTATTTATTTATTTATTTATTTATTTATTTATTTATTTAAATATTTATTTAACCTGGTAGATATAAGGTCATGAGGTCTTCTCTTCCCCTCTACCAGTGGATTACAACTACAATACTAAGAATACAATTACAATTATAATTACAATTAATATTAAATTTACAAATACAATAAAAATCAAAGTCCTAAAAGAGTAACTGATTAATAAAAGTTTATTGTAAAAGTTAAGAAGAGGGAAACATGTTTTTTTATTAATTAAGTAAAAATTAAACCTACTCTATGCAGTAAGAAAATGCTTAATAAGTTTGCTTTTGAACACTACTAAATTCCGACAGTCTCTGATGTCACAGGGTAGGGTATTCCACAAACGCGAGAGCGGGATTGTGTGTGATGATGAATACGATGATGTCTAGATGATAAGAACTAATAAGAAACTTCCAAGTTTTGAGTACTTACAAGTTTTCAGCAAACTACTCAAGAAATCGGCTGCAACTCACCTGAAACAAAAGAATGAGTTGTTCAGTATAAACTAGATAACGGATTACATTACTGATATAGGCCTATAAAAACCTAGAAGCGCTAAACACATCGCATTCTAGAAAACAGCCTTCAATTGCACAGCTCTTTGGAGCGATGTATACACAGGAAACAAGATAGGCTATTTGCACAGGTGTCCAACCATTTGTGAGTTCCAATTGAACTGAAATAATTTTTATCATATGATAAATATTTCCCAAATATGAATATTCCACTAATTCTTCTTCTCCTTCACGGTTTTTAGGCCATTTTAGCCTGTAATAATAATAATAATAATAATAATAATAATAATAATAATAATAATAATACTTACTGGCTATTAAGGAACCCGGAGGTTCATTGGCGCCCTCACATAAGCCCGCCATTGGTCCCCATCCTGAGCAAGATTAATCCATTCTCTATCATCATATCCCACCTCCCTCAAATCCATTTTAACATTATCTTCCCATCTACGTCTCGTCCTCCCCAAAGATCTATTGCCCTCCGGCCTCCCAACTAACACTCTATATGCATTTCTGGATTCGCCCATACGTGCTACATGTCCTGCCCATCTCAAACGTCTGGATTTTATGGTCCTAATTATGTCAGGTGAAGTATACAATGCGTGCAGTTCTGTGTTGTGTAACTTTCTCCATTCTCCTGTAACTTCATCCCGCTTAGCCCCAAATATTTTCCTAAGAACCTTATTCTCAAACACCCTTAATCTCTGTTCCTCTCTCAAAGTGAGAGTCCAAGTTTCACAACCATACAGAACAACCGGTAATATAACTGTTTTATAAATTCTAACTTTCAGATTTTTTGACAGAAGACTAGATGACAAAAGCTTCTCAACCGAATAATAACAGGCATTTCCCATATTTATTCGGCGTTTAATTTCCTCCCGAGTGTCATTTATGTTTGTTACTGTTGCTCCAAGATATTTGAATTTTTCCATCTCTTCGAAGGATAAATCTCCAATTTTTACAGTTCCATTTCGTACTATATTCTGGTCACGAGACATAATCATATACTTAGTCTTTTCGGGATTTACTTCCAACCCAATCGCTTTACTTTCCTCAACTAGAATTTCCGCGTTTCCCCTAATCGTTTGTGGATTTTCTCCTAACATATTCACGTCATCCGCATAGACAAGAAGCTGATATAACCCGTCCAATTCCAAACCCTCTGTGTTATCCTGAACTTTCCTAATGGCATATTTGTAGAGCGAAGTTAAAAATTAAAGGTAATAGTGCATCTCCCTGCTTTAGCCCGCAGTGAATTGGAAAAGCATCAGATAGAAACTGGCCTATACGGACATAATAATAATAATAATAATAATAATAATAATAATAATAATAATAATAATAATAATAATAATACTTACTTACTGGCTATTGAGGAACCCGGAGGTTCATTGCCGCCCTCACATAAGCCCGCCATTGGTCCCTATCCTGAGCAAGATTAATCCAGTCTCTACCATCATATCCCACCTCCCTCAAATCCATTTTAATATTATCATCCCACCTACGTCTCGGCCTCCCCAAAGGTCTTTTTCCCTCCGGCCTCCTAACTAACACTCTGTATGCATTTCTGGATTTGCCCATACATGCTACATGCCCTGCCCATCTCAAACGTCTCGATTTTATGTTCCTAATTATGTCAGATGAAGAATACAATGCGTGCAGCTCTGCGTTGTGTAACTTTCTCCATTCTCCTGTAACCTCATCCCTCTTAGCCCCAAATATTTTTTCTAAGAACCTTATTCTCTAACACCCTTAATCTCTGTTCCTCTCTCAAAGTGAGAGTCCAATTTTTTTATTGCACATTACAAACAGAAAGTGTAAGAATAATCGACTAAAGTGAGGATCACGTAAGAGCAGTTCCTAAAAGGCTAAATTGACCGCTTATTCAGTGTTGCCAACTAATACCAGATATCACCAAAGAGGATAAAATCACAATGCCATGTACAATAATAATAATAATAATAATAATAATAATAATAATAATAATAATAATAATAATTGTCTGCTTTTTTTCTTATTTACTACGTCTCATCTTTATGTTGGGAGGTATTTTCTAAATGGTTCAATAATTTGTGAAAGAGTAGGCGTATATTTTCCTCCTGGACCTCTCGCACATTATGTTGGAAATTAGTAGAGTAATATGATCTAATATTATGATCATCACGTGAAATGATTAGTACAAACTCCGTAAACCAAATGCCACTTTGAAATGTATGATTACGAATACTTATTTACTCCTGTTCATTTTGCTAATCTAGTTATGATTGCTGTCTTCGTACGCATTTTCTATCGATCACCCAAGAGCATGTATCACACCATATGTTATATTTATTTACACATATCTGACTATAACCTTGAATTGTAACCACAACGCAACACATAAAACAACTGTTATGTATTACTATTGTTACTGGTATTAATTAATTATTAGTATGTTCGAATTTCACTAGCTTCTAGTAATCGGCTCAGAAATCTAGAACAATTTGAATTTTCAGAATTTGCACTACCGACAACAGCTGTTCCTGCTACCAATGTAACAGTTAGAAAATCACTACCAGTCGTAGTATTTCTCAGTATCGAAATTCGAAACGAAGTTGGCAAAAGAAAATTCAACCTTCAAACTAGAAACTCACCATAATCCACTAGCTTATGCAGTAATGGGGGAAAAATGATTAGGTTTCACCCTTAGGATATTAAGTAAGCTGATCCGGACTATACAGAGCAGACTTCCCATCGAGAAAAAAAAAACGCTGCATAGTACCTCATTCACTGTGTCACAACTGTATTTGTGTTTAGGCCATTAGAATTTTGGGTAAACTGAAACACATCATCGCCACGTGGTTAAAAATAGCTCATTCACATAAAAGCCGTCACTTAACACGGAGTAACAACACCATGAATTCCGTGGCTCTGTTGTTGCCATTGTGCTGCTTCAAATAGGGGTCTGAGGTTAAAACTACGATTCTAACCAACAATATGAATCACTCAGTAGAGCCGAATCTCAATTAATGGAGCTAACGAACCGCAAACAATCTGCGCAAGACTTTGTCATGAAGCATTAGTAGCAGTTGCAATGTGATAAGTGACAAGTGTGTCACAGCCTATCAGCGTCACTATCGTCACATCTTCGGACTAGTCAATCGACAAGTTCTGGTTACAAATATTATACAGAGAGGAATACATCTCCTGCATTTCTTCTGTAGTGATTAGTCGTTGAAGAAGAACAAAGGAAAATTTATTTGACACTAGCCGTACCCGTGCGCTCCGCTGCACCCATTAGAAATAAATATAAAGTAATTACATAATTAAAATAGGACATTTGATCCAGGGAACATTCGTGTTTCATAGAAGTATAAATTGTTTATTATGTTACTTAATTTAAAATGAATTATAGTACATTATGAAACGAGCCTATAATGAAGGTAATTAAGAAGCGAGTATGGATATTTATGAAACTCGCTTGCGCTCGTTTCATAATTTTCATACGAGCTTCTTAATTACCATTATAGGCGAGTTTCATACGACTTTTTATGCTCGACCATATTTCTAACTTCATATTATTAATTTTCTTTGTATCTGACCTTGACCAATGTCCCGTATGTTGTGAGATGTGCGCAGACGCGAAAGTATTGATTTTTTCCGAGGAACAGATGTTCACATTGACCTTGCTAAGCCATAAGAACCTATAGAGATAACATTGAAATTAAATTAGACATTGAAAAACGAGATGACAAATTGAATTTATTAGAATATTATTTACAATTAACGCTAATTATTATAGTAACAGAACATAACCTTCTGCGACAGTACTGGATTTCCAGCCTCCGTGACTTTTCGCTAATTCTCTTTCGATTGCATATCCGAGAATAATCGATACTTGCGGTTTTATAACAGTAGAAAGCTGACCTGTCATTGGCTAAATAGTTGTAACCTGAGTCGTCATTGGCTGAAAGACCTGATCTTTAATGAGTAGGTGTACTTTAATGACATGCATTAAAGGTCTGCTACCAGGTGTGTAATTACTACATTTCGGCATGGTCGAGCATAAAAAAATTAAAATACGATCATTTTGATCCAGAGACCACTCATTTGGTCATAAAAGTTATTTTAGGAAATACAGGAAACGAATGCCTATGAAGTTTTCTGTGCATAAGAAGCTATTTTAATCTTATCAGCCCTCGATTCACTCAGAAGATACTGTAATAATATTGTACCATTATGTCCAGCTAGAGAAATTACACTTTCCAATGGTGAAATGGTAATTATTTATACAAATCGGTTAATTTAGCTTCCGATATTACTTTATACAAAAACAGAAACATTCTCTGTAGGCTACCGTATGTTTCACAGCTTTCGATTGTTGTTGTCCAAGGCCCCTTATAGACGAAGTCATTTTTTTTTTATTTCATTACACTGCCTTAGATGGCGTTGTTATTGTAATTTTGAAACTCATTTTTATCATTACATATCAGTTCTATCAAAATTTTGCACAGAATAAAACTTATCGGAAATGATTTTTAAAGAAACGTTTGTCATGTAATATTTTTCATGAAAATTAATAATAAGGGGGATTTATTTAATTCATGCCCCCTTAGAACCCCCCTTCTAAATAAAGTATTTTGAATGTCATATCGCCTAAAATCTAAGTTACAACGAACTTAATTTATATTCCAATTTTCATATAAATCGGCTCAGCCATTATCGCGTGAAAAGGTAACAAACATACAGACAGACAGACAGACATACAAACATAAATTTCAAAAAAAGCTATTTTCGGTTTCAGAGCGGTTAATTATATATGTTAGGACCAATTATTTTTGGAAAATCGAAAATTATCAGAAAATTTTCGACTACAGATTTGTTATTAGTATAGATTCTGTTCTCTTCTTTATACTAGGGTGGATCGAAAAGCAACGTATTTCACAGGTAAGCAAAATTAAATAATGCACAAGAAAGCTACAGCTTTACCTATTCTTAGACATTGCAACCAAGTCTCTCGACACATTTCTCCAATCGTGACACCATATTGAGTACACCTAGTTAATAAAAGTCCGTTTTTTTGGGCGTATAGCCACTTGCGCACGACTGATTTCACTTCTTCATCCAAACCGAAGCGTTGTCAACCTAGGAATTTCTAGGAGGTGAAAGTTAGACGGTGGCAAGTCTGGATGATTGCCGCCTTAATGATGCCTCTGACATTGGGTGGTGTTGCAGCGGTCACTGGTCGGCCGGAACGTGCTTCGTCGGCGGACTTCTTCCAAGAACTTCACCAGCTGGAGATGTTGCTATGGTCCAAGCAATCAAGCGCCAAACACCTCCAGTATTTCCCTGTGTATTTAACCCGAATTTTTCGTTTTTCGGAAAAAAACGGGCTACACCTCGCTGCCCTTCATAAGTGAACGATGGTAGAAAACGCGCCATTTTTAATCAGTAGTTACAGCTCGTTCTGTCAGAGTGACATCCGGTCGAATCATTGCTGTCTGTATCGCAAGATTCAAATTATCTGCCAACCTTGAACGTCCTAACTAAAATAGTATTCCGTAAAATAATTGCTGTCCGTTACTTTCCGATCTACTCTGATAGTTATCATGTGTAAAAATATTTTTGGAACCAACTTTGATGATCTGTATCAAGAGAATTACTTTTGAAAGCCACAATCAAAATTTTTCTGCCACCATTTTAAAGAACGTGCTTTTAGGATTAAAATGTCAATGAAATTTTGAATTTATCTTTAAAAATAGCTGAGATATATCAACGTCAGTGTATAGTGTATTACTAGTATTCTAGTATTTTTTTTTCAAAATTTTGGCCTTCATTTTTTCAAAATTAATCTCGAATTCAGGTTGTTGATAAATACTTGGGCATAACATGTCATATGCGCACTTAAATTAGAGACTGAATAGACTGAGAATACTGACCTAGAACAACGCATTACAACTACCTCTCTACATGAATCCTGGACTGCAGGACCGATGGGAAGAAGAGATCCAAGGAGACTGAGGAAGCGATTGTTGAACTTGAAAGTGAAGTCGGAACAGAAGAGGAAACCCAGACCTTATAATAATAAGAGGAAGAAAGTTATCACAATCCACGATGTTTCCGAACTGAACGTGTAGGTCTAGACTTATAACGGTAATTACTAAAAGTATGTGTAGTAATGTCACGAGAGGTCTGAGATTTATCTGGGATATCTCAGACCTCGAGTGACATTTGTTTGGACTATTTCTTGAATAAAATAAAAATGTAAATAATATATCCCTAAAATTCGATCACAAAATGTTAATAATTGTATATTTACGAATACTTAACCTATTCAGCCATTGTGAAGTTGAAATAGATGAATATCGATTACTACAATAAAGAAATTCGATGTTATTATTCAGTAATGCCAATTTCGAAAAGCGAAATACAGGTTTAACAATGTTAATTGACATCTCTGTACAGATAATTAAAACACGAATTGTATTACTCCATAAGGAAGGCAGTTTGATCAAAGACCTTGTATATGTTACTATACAAGATCTTTGGGTTTGATATGCCATGATGTTACATAAATTTGAACATCTGAGTTGCTGTTAACTGTTTAATTTCATTCACAAAATACAAATTATAGGCTACAATTATAGGTTAAGTTACCTGTGGAGCAGGACCAATGTGAGCTGTGTCTTATTTCGACCGTTACTCGTGCTACAGGAAAGCATTTTTTATACAAACGCATTTTCGCTGTAGTGTGTAACGGAACTAAAACTGAATCTACACAGTTCAATATTCCAATCGCGTATGCGTGCAATCTGGGAAGAATATTGAAAGAATCAAGTTTAAAAAGTACGTTCAATTAAGTTTCATTTTGGAGATGCCGATAAGCTTAATGTTTTACAATGTCAATTTTTTATTTTTTATTATTTTTTATTTTCTATTTTCCACCTTTGCTTATCTTAATGTTTTTGGATTTATATTAACGTTTTCGATACTCAGTGTGTATCATCTTCAGATGTGTATGTCAATATGTGTTGTGAAGACCTAGCCTCTTATTGTGTAGTGGGTTATTCGCGTGCGTGTGACCCATCATGATTTCTTAATTTAGCTAAAATTACTATAAATGTACTTGTTGCAGTATGTGGTTGCTTGTTATGATTCTGTTAAAATTCTTTCTTTTGAAAGCACACATAGGAAAATAGGAAATTACGTTAAAACCAATATTATGACACATAAATATAAACAAGTAAAATATACACTATAAAACACTATAAAACACTGTAAACACTATAACATTTTTATCAATTTATGATTGGCTGTGTTAGCCTGTTATGTCGTAAAATTGGGTTGTTATTACTGTTCTTGGTTAAAAACACTGTCTTTCTGACGCACTTTCACTGATTATCTGTAGTATGGTATTGTATGTTGTTGGAGTTTTTTGTAGGTTTATTGTTTTTTAAGTTTTGTTGTTCAAGTTGACTACTGTGAAAATCGTTGATGCTGTTACTGTATGTAAGTACTTAGACGTATATGATACAAGATTTTTTTTTTTTTAAATTGACATTGTAAAACGTTCAATTAAGATGCATGACGATTTTGTGTCTACATGGTGCACCATTTTGAACGTCGTCTTCACTGCGTAAATATATTAATTAATATTAAATATTTATTTATTATTTATCTAATGGCTAGTACATGATCTTTACTACCATTAACTGAGGGGAAAAACAAGAAAGTGGTGAACAAAACTACGGATTAAGTAATTACGAGTAAAAACATTCGGGCTCTGACTTTCCAGTAGCGGTCGACTTCCTTTAATATTAAATATCAATCTTGCATTCATTGCTTTAAAGTTGAAAGAACAGTTTAACCGTGTAGTTACTTCTTAGTGTTTTCATGATCATCAATTTACCGAGGCAACAGTTGGCGACAACGACTAAACAATAGAACGACCATGCGATAAATCTAGCTGCAAAAATTATCGCAAAATGTGACTGTGATTGGTTGGACTTCAAAATTTCATTACACTTCATTGATCGAAAATGTAATGACGTCATATAAACGAAATAGTCAATTTTAAATATTTTTATCCTCGACCATGCCGGAACGTAGTAATTATACACCTGGTAACAGACCTTTAATGCATGTCATTAAAGTACACCTACTCATTAAAGGTCAGGTCTTTCAGCCAATGACGACTCAGGTTACAACTGTTCAGCCAATGACAGGTCAGCTTTCTACCGTTATAAAACCGCAAGTATCGATTATTCTCGGATATGCAATCGAAAGAGAATTAGCGAAAAGTCACGGAGGCTGGAAATCCAATACTGTCGCAGAAGGTTATTTATATATTATTTCAATGTACCGAAGTACATATGATATTTCCATGTAGATATTCTGCGTCATCATACGATGAAAGAGTAATGGAACGGAGAAAAATTCTCTCCGGCGACGGGACTTGAACCCTGGTTTTCAGCTCTACCCAAGAGCTGGAACTCAATGAGAGACAATTCTGTTCGACGCCGGGGTTGTATCCGGTGTGGCTTAGTGGATAAAGCATCAGCACGTAGAGCTGAAAACCCGGGTTCAAGTCCCGGCGCCGGAGAGAATTTTTCTCCGTTCCATTACTCTTTCATCGCAGAAGGTTATGTTCTGTTACTATAATAATTAGCGTTAATTGTAAATAATATTCAAATAAATTCAATTTGTCATCTCGTTTTTCAATGTATAATTTAATTTCAATGTTATCTCTGTAGGTTCTTATGGCCTAGCAAGGTCAATGTGGATATCTGTTCCTCGGAAAAAATCAATACTTTCGCGTCTGCGCACATCTCACAACATACGGAACATTGCTGAAGGTCAGATACAATTAAAATTAATAATATCAAGTTAGAAATATGGTCGAGCATAAAAAGTCTATGAAACTCGCCTATAATGGTAATTAAGAGGCTCGTATGAAAATTATGAAACTCGCTTGCGCTCGTTTCATAAATATCGGTACTCACTTCTTAATTACCTTCATTATAGGCTCGTTGCATAATGTACTATTATGACAAGTACAACGCCGAATCCATCAAAGGTAATTTTATAAGCTGTAGCATAAAGGTAGAGTAATTGAACTCTCATCTCTTCATAACTATAGAAGCTATCCAGAGTTATAATATGATAATGAAGTAATAGAAGAAATATTAGGAAAGAGGAAAGCGAAGTGCTCTTAGAAACCCTGCCTCCCATGCTTCATATACAAAAGTTTCAGAAGATCCGACAAGAATCAAAATCTACTTGTCTAACACAAGACATCAATTAACTGAGCTAGGATTGGATCTCGAAAAAAATGAATAAGAGTTTCGAACACTGCACCAGCCTACGTATTGCGTTCAGAAAGTTTCATGTAGGCTACAAGTTATTAATATTACTAATTACGTGAGAGCGTACAAGCGTTAGAAGTTGTGCGCAAAACTTTTCAGCATTACATCTGGTTATTTTTTATCCATGGGCACTTGATTAAATTTTACTTTCCAAACCAGCTGATGCCTCCGCATTTTACTGAGCAGTAATTAGAAATAATTTTATCTCTTGTAATTTTCGCTGACAATTTTATGTAAAAGACGAGTAAAATCTATATGACAGATATTGAAACCAACATCTGAACAATAAAATTGTAATTTAGTTGAAAACAACAGAAGAAATTATCGTGAAAGCTATGAAAGCAAACAGTGCAGAATGGAATTGTTTATTATCACAATGGACAGTATTAATTTTCGTAAGCATCAAACCAAATCTTTCCATTTAGGTTAGATCTTCTCTGTAGTCGAGTGATCACCATGCAAGCCAAAAACATCCGAAATTTTCGAGTTTAAACTCGAACCACAATGGCGGTTAGTTATGGGGTTTAAAAAGGGCGCGTCAGCTACTATGGCTATTTGCGCCCTTATCTAAAATCATTCAATAAAACTATGGCGGTCTCCAGAGGGCGTTAAGACTCCGCTAGACAAGAACACCTTTGATCAAGTTAAGGGGAGACTGCTCTGAAAATCATGAAAATTTTCCAAAAAATAAAAAAAATATCGGCTATTTCACTTTTTTAGAATGCACATTTTCATACCCGAAACGAATTTAGTTCAATTCTTGATTACAAATATATTCAATTTTTATTTAAATTAATGCTATAGATTAGGCTTACCCGACATTTGCCTTACGGTTGGAGAAAACCATGGAAAAACCCACTCAAGTAATCAGCCCAAGCGGGAATCGAACCCACGCCCGAGTGCAACTCCGGATCACCAGGCAAGCACCTTAGCTGACTTAGCTACGCCGATGGCTAACAAAATATATTCAATACATTGTACAGGGACATCATTTTATTTTTACTTCAATTTTTATTGTACCTGAGTTTTTGAATGTACTTCTCTCCCACCCCTTCTACTAAGGAAGTTCCAACTCCACACAGAACCAAGACCGCAGATAGTAAGCAGTACTGAGTTACTGAGTATAGTACGTTCCAGAAATATGTTCGCGTTTTCCAGTGACGAAAGAGCTTTCAATATTGAATCATATTTTCGCACAGGTACTGTCCGTTTGCCTACGTCGCATCCCGATTTCCCCCACCTGCTTCTGCTCGCCCCTCTGTAATAGCTGGGCTGTCTTAGCTCTTTTCTGAAAACATTAATTTCTCTTAGGAATTGGACGTTTACGTAATATTATACAGTTGTTTAATTTAACTTAAATAAAAGGGCCTCGTTAAGTAATTAACTGTCACGTGATTTCCTCCCTTTCTACAATCCTGCGGCATAACCACTTGGACGGACAGTAGATAGCATGTCTGAGTAATTTTATATTTTCGGGTCGGGCAGAAGTGAAGATTGAATTCACACAACTCGCGTGGGCTGACGAAACGCCAGAGACCCACATCGAGTGCACACAATCTCTGTGTGACTTGGAATTGTGGTTTTCCGTTAACGTACACAGTGACGTACATATTATGCAAATCTAGTCGATGTGGGTGCACTCGATGTGGGTCTCTGGCGTTTCGTCAGCCCACGCGAGTTGTGTGGATATAAAGGGAAAAATTGAGACGGTGTCGGGTGGAGTTCCCGGGTAATTCAGTTGGGAGAGCGCTGGTACGTTCAACCAGAGGTCCCGGGATCGATACCCGGCCCCGGAACAATTTTTCCCTTGAAATTATTCAAATCTGCTTTACAGGAAGCTTCACCTGAAAGACTAGATTTGTATAATATATACGTCACTGTGTACGTTAACAGAAAACCACAATTCCAAGTCACACAGAGTTTGAGTGCACTCGATGTGGGTCTCTGGCGTTTCGTCAGCCCACACGAGTTGTGTGTATATAAAGGGAAAAGTTGAGACGGTGTCGGGTGGAGTTCCCGGGTAGCTCAGTTGGGAGAGCGCTGGTACGTTCAACCAGAGGTCCCGGGATCGATACCCGGCCCCGGAACAATTTTTCCCTTGAAATTATTCAAATCTGCTTTACAGGAAGCTTCACCTGAAAGATTAGATTAGCATAATATATACGTCACTGTGTACGTTAACAGAAAACCACAATTCCAAGTCACACAGAGTTTGAGTGCACTCGATGTGGGTCTCTGGCGTTTCGTCAGCCCACGCGAGTTGTGTGGATATAAAGGGAAAAGTTGAGACGGTGTCGGGTGGAGTTCCCGGGTAGCTCAGTTGGGACAGCGCTGGTACGTTCAACCAGAGGTCCCGGGATCGATACCCGGCCCCGGAACAATTTTTCCCTTGAAATTATTCAAATCTGCTTTACAGGAAGCTTCACCTGAAAGATTAGATTAGCATAATATATACGTCACTGTGTACGTTAACAGAAAACCACAATTCCAAGTCACACAGAGTTTGAGTGCACTCGATGTGGGTCTCTGGCGTTTCGTCAGCCCACGCGAGTTGTGTGGATATAAAGGGAAAAGTTGAGACGGTGTCGGGTGGAGTTCCCGGGTAGCTCAGTTGGGACAGCGCTGGTACGTTCAACCAGAGGTCCCGGGATCGATACCCGGCCCCGGAACAATTTTTCCCTTGAAATTATTCAAATCTGCTTTACAGGAAGCTTCACCTGAAAGACTAGATTTGCATATAATCAAACTATTTTTGACCGATACCAACTACAAAATGTGCAAATGAACTACCCCAGTTTCCAAGACCATAGAGTCCGCAGAGAGGAGGTACGCAGGGGAATTGGGTGAAGTTAGAGCGGTGAAGCGTTGTGGCCATGTTCTCCGCATGAATGAAGATAAATGGCGCGTGCTATACATCTCTGCAAGACAAATGCACAAAACGTGGGAATACCAACTTAGCAGGGACAGTGCCAAGGACGGACTCGGCTAGACCACATACATTTAAAACAATTGTCTTGTGTAATCATTTGCTGAGTCTGAAAACTTTCGTATTAATCTACAGATCTGCTATTTTTCTGAGACATTTACATTACGAAGCAGACCTGAGTCATAGATCAACAGCACGCTCATCCCTTACTGAGAAAGCTGCGAGCAAGTTTTACTGGCTACTTTATTTATTTAACTAGCTAGCTAGTGAGTAAAGATTACATTTATAAAACAAAAATGCTTCTAGCCACTACCGTAAGAGCCAGGCTCGTGTACGGTGTGATCTTAGTGAATAATATAACATAAAATTTACAAGGACAGTTTACAGTAAGTAGCTTAATTCTTCTTCTTCTTCTTTTTCTTCTTCTTCTTCTACATCACGGTTTAGGCCTTTCATTAGCCTGTTCCGGCTCCAAATTGTTGCTGCCTCCATCTTTTCTTAGGTCTTCCTAAGTTTCTTTTTCCTCGTGGTGAGTAATTGTATGCTGCTTTTGTTATTCTATCGTCCGTCATCCTTGTTAAGTGGTTTTCCCAACTTGTTCTGTATTTCACTATTGTTGTATTTAGTTCCTCTACGTTTAGTTGTTGTCTTATTTCTGTATTGTGTTTTTTGTCTGTTCTTTGGTATCCTGCTATTGGCCTGAGGAATTTCATTTCAGCAGCTTGTATTCTAGCTATATGTTGTGCCGTCATTGTCCATGTTTCGGATCCATAAGTAATTGTAGGAACTGCCATCGTCTTATATAATTTTATTAAGGAGTCTTTTCTGGCTTTATTTTTCAAGGTTCTTTTTAGTGTTCCTCTTATATAATTAAACTTGTTTAACTTACTATTTATATCTGTTTCTGTTGTGTATGTTATTTCGCAACCTAGGAAATTGAATTTTGAAACTTGTTCTATTGGTTTATTTTCTAAAATTATCTTTGTCCGAACTGGATAAGAGCCCTTGAAAGCCATTGCCTTTGTTTTTTCTGGTGATATTTCCATATTGTATTTTTTTATATTTCGTTTAATTTATATAGCATTGTCTGCATTTCATCCTCTGTTTTTGCAATTAAAATCTGATCATCTGCAAAGGCTAACGTTTTTATTATCATATTTCCTAAATTAATTCCACCTGTTGTTATTTGTTTCCATGATCTTATCATGTCGTCTAGATATATATTAAAAAGAGTGGTTGATAATGGACAACCTTGTCTAACTCCTCCTGTTATTCTTATGGGTTCTCTTAATTCAAACCAATAAATAACACACGAGAGCAAGAATAAAGAAGAAAGGGAAAGAGAGAAAAATACACATTTATCCATGACCATAACGAAAAAACAAGCCTTTACTAAATACTTTTGCGTTTGTAATCTAAGCTTTTATTCAACATTACTTTATTCCACTAGTGAGATAAAGACTTTACCTCACAGTTTGAACTTTATCTCACAGTTCATTAGTATTTCCCTAGTACCCGGGTACACACGTATACTTTTCCATTCAACTATTACTCAAGAAGTTAATATATTAGTTACTAGATGTCACTACCTCTACTTCTTTATTACCATTTCTTAAATTATACGTACACTCAATCTCCTTCTCTTTTCTGTATCTACTATGTCGTTATTTGTGCATTATTTATTTATTTTGTTAGCTTCCTCAAATTAGAGGCTGCCATTAGACAAAGCATACAAAACAATACAAGAACAAAATAGAAGATGAGAGATAAAAGAGTAAGAAAAAAGGCAAACAAATATACAAACAAACAAGGGCAGTTTACAGAAGAAAAAAAATTCAAGTAAAGAATCAATGAAAGCTAAGAAGGAAAAAGAAAAATGATAATGGTGCGTCAATTTTTTTCCATACACTGAATTAGAGTCCATATACGTGGTTCCGTAAAAGTTTGACCGACTCTTTAATTATGAGGAGGGCCAGTTCGTTCAGAAAAGATTTGTGCAGTCCTAGGGTCTTACAGAATTGAGAAGAGAAGTTGGGTATCGTTCCTCTTACTCCAAACATCAATCCCGTAACACTGATAACGTGAAGTTGGTATTTATCCCTATCTAATATGTATTTTTTTTTAATTTTGTAATAATTTACCTTTTGGGATGCGAGGAGACTTGAACCTGCGAAGTTGGGTTTATAGGATTTTAAAACTTTTAAAACAACACGCGTTAGTCAACTGAGCTAAACAGACTCGATGATTAATTACGTTTTAATATGTCTCTTAAGTTTACAGAAGTAAAATGTGAAATTATTTTAATCACAATAGTCCCGTGAACACTTCTAAATATTCCCTGAAACTTCAAAAAGACGAAAATACACATTTAAAATTAAATATATATATATATATATATATATATATATTAAAATTATATAATTAATTATAATTTGTTATTTATCCAACGCCTTAGATATCATTCTTCACTAATCATGGCCTCCTGCATCATCACCTACCTAGTACACGTATCGATTCTAAAATCCATGCCATGATATGTGATTACATGAGGACTTATTTTCAACATATTTTCTTTTATAAAACAGAATTTTTCGTTATGGTCGTTGATAAAATTACGTATGGTACTTGTGAGCGTGATCTTTATTGCGCTCGTGTAATTTAAGCACGAGGCGTCAGCCGAGTGCTTAAATCTTTCCACTCGCGCAATACAGATGCACTTACCTCACAAGTACCATAAATAACTATTAATATAAATTGACAATCCGACAGAAGCCAGTGATATTCAATAAAAAACATGAATATAGTCGATAGAAATAAAAGGTAAAAAAATACATTTGTTAATATTATATATCCTGGATAATTTTACAAATTTCTTTTTTAAAAACTTCAATTTTAAAATATTTCAAATTTGGAAAATGGTTTATAATTTTATTATAAAGTCTTGGGCTGAAACTAGCACCATGTTTAAGAGCTTCTCACCTATGACAAAATTTAATTTTGTAAATTACCATCGTCGTATATCATTCTAACTGGATATCATTGGGGGTTTTCAATAACAGCAATGATTCCAGAGATGCATATAAATATAGCGGTAAAATGAAGTATAGCCTGGAACAATCGTTTGTGTTATTCAGTAAGTGTTGTAGAAGAAAATAACTGTCTGTAGGTCTGTTCTAGAGGAGGCTGGAAATAATCTAAAGTGGATATTTGATATAATTTACTATTGTATAGTTAACTTGTGAAGTTCTACCTGATGGATCCACCACAGAGAAATATTGGAGAGCAAGAACGCTAATGGCTTCGTTGCCAAAGCCCGGCATTAGATAACAACAACAACACTATTGTATAGTCAACAACGTACAACACTGGTCGGGAATATGATTATATAATAATAATTTACGTTAGGCACGTACAATTTATATATTAAATACATTCGAAATTATTGTAGTTAAGTTACTCTACAGGTTTCCGAGAGGTAATTCATAAAACTGTATAGTATCTATTAATTTATACATACATTTAGGATTGTTCAATTATAATACGGTATTATATAATATGCTCTTTCAACTTAAATAGCTCAGGCTAGAAAAGTATCTATTTGTACTAAGAAATTAGGATTAACAAAAATATTTATTACTATTATATCTTTTGTAAGACGAAGAGCACGGTCATAGGAAGAAAAATACAGAAGATAAACTTGCCAATTCTAAATGAGGCAGTAGAGCAAGTGGATACCTTCAAATACTTGGGGTGTACTATAAGCAGTAACATGAGCTGCTGACAGGAAGTCAAAAGGAGGATAGCAATGGCAAAGGAAGCTTTTAATAGAAAAAGGAACATCTTCTGCAGACCTCTGGAAAAAAAGAACTAAGGAAGAGACTAGTGAAATGCTTTATGTGGAGTGTGGCATTCTATGGATCATAAAAATGGACATTACGACTAAATGAAGAGAAGAGAAGAGAAGAGAAGAGAAGAGAAGAGAGAGAGGAGAGGAGAGGAGAGGAGAGGAGAGGAGAGGAGAGGAGAGGGAGAGGAGAGGAGAGGAGAGGAGAGGAGAGGAGAGAGAGGAGAGGAGAGGAGAGGAGAGGAGAGGAGAGGAGAGAGAAGAGAAGAGAAGAGAAGAGAAGAGAAGAGAAGAGAAGAGAAGAGAAGAGAAGAGAAGAGAAGAGAAGAGAAGAGAAGAGAAGAGAGAAGAGAGGGAAGAGAGAAGAGAGGGAAGAGGGAAGAGGGAAGAGGGAAGAGGGAAGAGGGAAGAGGGAAGAGGGAAGAGAGAAGAGAAGAGAAGAGAAGAGAAGAGAAGAGAAGAGAAGAGAAGAGAAGAGAAGAGAAGAGAAGAGAAGAGAAGAGAAGAGAAGAGAAGAGAAACAATTGAAATATGAATATGGAGAAGAATGAAATGTGTAAAGTAGACAGACAGTATAAGAAATGAAGCTGTGTTGGAAAGAGTGGGTGAAGAAAGAATGATGCTTTAACTGATCTTGAAGAGGAAAATGAATTGGTTAGGTCACTGGCTGAGAAGGAACTGCCTACTGAAGGATGCACTGGAGGGAATGGTGAACGGGAGAAGAGTTCGGGGCAGAAGAAGATATCAGATGATAGACGACATTAAGTTATATGGATCATATGCGGAGACAAAGAGGAAGGCAGAAAATAGGAAAGATTGGAGAATGCTGGGTTTGCAGTGAAAGACCTGCCCTTGGGCAGAACACTAAATGAAAATCAAATGAATGATATCTCTTCTATCCCTCTGTCTCTTTTCAAATAAATACACGTGTATAATATTATGAAACGTGGACACTTCTAACAAGGGAAGGGTTTCGGCTCGAACAGGAATTTCGTATCCAAAATTTGTATACAGGCCCATCTTTACATCTCTGTAAAGCTCCCAAAAGCATTCGTTTGTGTAATGTGTGGTTTGTCTGTTAGAGCACTGTACAAGTTGAGGGGTGGGGAGAGCACTGCACAAGTTAAGGGGATGGGACACCTTACCCGTAAGCCTAGCCTAGCCTAGCCTAGCCTAGAAGCTAGTGCGACTGGTAAAATGTCTAAAGCCCATTTAAAAACATTTCTCTCCAACGTTCTATCCGAAAATATTGCAGCTAATCAAAAATGTACACTGTTGTGTGAGTCATTGAATGTGCACAAGGACACGACCTTAATAAATGAATCATTCCAAGCCTAGGACATGGAATGTATGATCATGCCACCTAAAAAAACTAAATTGCCTATATCCAGCCTCTGGATACCTATTTCCTTAGACAATACAAAATATATGCTCGGAGGATAACAGATTACATAAGGACTCTTGCTGGGAATCCAGAACTTAACTTGGAAATCGAGTGTTTATAATGAAAATGCACTCTGTTGTTCATAACCAGTTGTCTGCTCCAGTGTACCGCCCTATGCTTCAGTATTCCTGGCAGTCAGCTGGTTACGTGAATCCTGAACAAGTCTCGGACTTCAAAAACGTAATTCAGGTGGGATTTGATTTTTCAGCACTGGAGTGTGGTTCAGAAGATTGTTCAGGTGTTGCTTCTTTGTGTTGTGCTTACTGTTCTACTCCATGCTTTATCATGCATTTTATGGAGAATCCTCATGTACATTTTTAAAGAAGTGTTTTGACCAATACCAACCAAACGGAGAGTTAAACAAATGAATGCTTTTACGGTCTTCATTACCATTGTGAGGTAAGTCTCTGTACAAATTTTTAACCAAAAATTCCTGTTCGAGCCGAAACCCTTCCCTTATAAGACTTGTGTACCGAAACAGTTATCATTACATGCAGTTGTTATGAAGCATAAATTATCACACAAAATATAGTAATAATATTAAAATATTAAAGTATGTGTTAATAAGGGAATAATATTCACAATCCAATATTAAAGTGAGCCGAGCATTGCGTTTCGTTTTGAAATAGTCTACAACGGCTCTTTGAAGGCACTTTCAATGCCCACGACATTGCATCACACGAGCGCGAAGCACCATAAAGCAGATATGAATTTTCGAAAACCCATTTCCTGTTATAAACCGTATCCATATGGGACTGTGCAACCTTATTGCTTACCTCCAGCAGCCTCTTACTAGCTTTATGGCAGATGCTGTAATATTGACATCGGAATGCATGTAAATTCACGACGCATTCGTAATAAAAAAAAAGACGGTCACGCAATATCCTATGTTCTGATTTCGTTTGTTTTACTACAGGAAATGGCAAATTCTGAAACTGACTTCATCACGAAATCAGATCTCTCTCTCTCTCTCTCTCTCTCTCTCTCTCTCTCTCTCTTTCTGCAATTTCTTAAACTCTATAAAAGCCTTTCGGAAAAATAATAAAGATATTCATGTGTAAATATGGAAGAGACTTAGAATTATATGACACTTCAAGTAATATGTAATGATAATATTATCGTTTATTTAACGACGCTCGCAACTGCCGAGGTTACATCAGCGTCGTCGGTGTGCCGGAATTTTGTCCTGCACTAAATCTACTGACATGAGCCTGTCGCAATTAAGCACTCTTCAATGACATCGACCTGGGTCGGGATCAAACCCACAACTTCCAGCACAGAAGGCCAGCGCTATGCCGACTGCGCTATTCAGGCCGAGGACTGTCTATGTATGTATGTATGTATGTATGTATGTATGTATGTATGTATGTATGTATGTATGTATGTATGTATGTATGCATGTATGTATGTATGCATGCATGTATGTATACAGGATGTAAGTGAAAGAGCCTTGCAAATTTTCAGAGCGAACAGCTCATGTTGAATGTAATAAAAAACTATAATATCATATTGCTGGAAAGTTTATACGTAGTTTTTTTTTTTTTCAGAAAAAAAAAACTATTTTTCCCAAATGTTTAACACTTTCTTATTCGGTAACTATCGCGAGTAGGATCGTGATTTTTGTTCATATCTATAGGAAATCTAATAAAGAATAATTTATCCCTCTGGCGTATTTCAATAACGTGGACGGTTTTTGTGTAAATTTAATTTAAAAAACCTCCAATTTAAAGCCATTTTACGATGCGAGCAAGAAAGGATAAAGAAAGCAAGAAGAATAAATAGAGAGTAAAAAGGACAGACAGCTAGAAGGAATAAACAGAAAACAAGAAAGAATAAACAGAAAACAAGAAAGAGTGAACAGAAAACAAGAAAGAATAGACAGAAAACAAGAAAGAGTAAACAGAAAACAAGAAAGAGTAAACAGAAAACAAGAAAGAGTAAACAGAAAACAAGAAAGAGTAAACAGAAAACAAGAAAGAGTAAACAGAAAACAAGAAAGAGTAAACAGAAAACAAGAAAGAGTAAACAGAAAACAAGAAAGAGTAAACAGAAAACAAGAAAGAGTAAACAGTGAACAAGAAAGAGTAAACAGTGAACAAGAACGAGTAAACAGAAAACAAGAAAGAGTAAACAGAAAACAAGAAAGAGTAAACAGAAAACAAGAAAGAATAAACAGAAAACAAGAAAGAATAAACAGAAAACAAGAAAGAGTAAACAGAAAACAAGAAAGCGTAAACAGAAAACAAGAAAGAGTAAACAGAAAACAAAAAAGAGTAAACAGAAAACAAGAAAGAGTAAACAGAAAACAAGAAAGAGTAAACAGAAAACAAGAAAGAATAAACAGAAAACAAGAAAGAGTAAACAGAAAACAAAAAAGAGTAAACAGAAAACAAGAAAGAGTAAACAGAAAACAAAAAAGAGTAAACAGAAAACAAGAAAGAGTAAACAGAAAACAAGAAAGAGTAAACAGAAAACAAGAAAGAATAAACAGAAAACAAGAAAGAGTAAACAGAAAACAAGAAAGAATCAACAGAACACAAGAAAGAATCAACAGAAAACAAGAAAGAATCAACAGAAAACAAGAAAGAGTAGATAGAAAAGAAGAAAGAATAAACAGAAAACAAGAAAGAGTAAACAGAAAACAAGAAAGAGTAAACAGAAAACAAGAAAGAGTAAACAGAAAACAAGAAAGAATCAACAGAACACAAGAAAGAATCAACAGAAAACAATAAAGAATCAGCAGAAAACAAGAAAGAATCAACAGAAAACAAGAAAGAATAAACAGAGAACAAGAAAGAATAAATAGAGGGCGAGAAATGATAGGAAAGCACGAAATAATAGAGAGGAAGATATAAGTAGAGAGCAAGAAATGATAAATAGAAAGCAAGAAATAATAAGGACAACAAGAACTTATAAACAGAGATGAAAAAAGGATAAAGAGAAATGAAAAGCAATAACAGAAAGCAAGAAAGGATAACAGGAAGAAGTAAGAAATAAAGAGGTGAAAAATGAAAGAAACAACAAGACAGATAAAACAAAAGAAAAAAAAGGCCACATGAAAATGTATGAAATTAAGACAGTCAAGGAGAACATATTTTAATTTTTTGGCCTAAATTATTTAAATAATCAGTTAGGCTACAAAATATATAAATAAATAAATAAACAAATAATAATAGCAAAAATGAATTCAGTAAAATAAAATGAGAAAAGAGGTTTACGTAGACATAACTTTTTCATCTGGTAGGGATCGGAAATGTAAGTTTCTGCAGTCATCATCACCGAGTCGAAAGCTACATTGTCTAACAAGCAAACGTTCTCATGGGGGCAGATAAAAATGTTGAATTTTTTTTCTTCCACCATGTTAATAATGTCAAAAGAAGTGCTTATTTACAAATTTTGGCCACTCGACCGCAATTACGAGGGCCGTAAAAAAAATAAGTTCGCTAGGGGATGCTAACAGAAAAAAAAACACAATTTCATTGGACAAATTTATTGGAACAGACACAGCAATTGTTGAGCTATTTTTCAACATATTTTCCATCGGAATTGAGACATTTCTCATATCATGGTATCGACAGAGAGAGGTGCAGACGCAATCAAACGCTGGTTCCGATCCCAGGCGGCTGACTTTTAAGACACAAAAATTGATCCCATGGTATGACAAATGTCTCAATTCCAGTGGGGGATGTGTTGACAAATAGCGCAACAATGGCTGTATCTGTTTCAATAAATATGTCTATGCAATTGCACTTTTTTCTATAAACAGCCCCAGGGAAAATCACTTTCTGGACGGCCTCGTAATTGCGGTCGAGTGGCCAAAATTTGTATAAGCACTTCTTTTGACATTATTAATATGGTGGTAGAAGAAAAAATAACTTTTTTATCTGCCCCCATCAGTACGTTTGCTTGTAAGACGCTCTCCCCTCAGTCGGCGCAATCTAAAGGTTCGCGGGCTCGAATCCCGCTTCGAGTATGGATCACTATCCTTCGTTAATGTTGTGTCCTGTGTGTGTCCCTGTAGACGCCCCTACCCTCTGTTGACCCCAAGCTAGGGGAGGTTCACAAATGTGTCGGCATCTATTGTGTGTGGTGCAGAGAATCGTCCCCTCCTCTACAGATATTCGTCATCAGCAATGAAAAATGTGCAACCTTCACCATTTATCAATAATATTAATCGCTATTTTCTTTCCATTTAAGGTGGTAAAGGTAATTAAAAAATGAAAGAATGAAAAGAAAGATTGGTGAATAACCAAAACAAACTAATGATGACATGTATTTAAAACAAATTGGCATGAAATAAAAAAGGAAAATATACTGTAAATGAACAATTAAATAAAAGGAATGCCACTTTTTAACGTGGTATCGCTACACATTTAACAATCAATTTTAAACAAATGAAAATCTATTTCTTTTTTGTTATTTTATTGATATCTCTGTTTTAAAGTCCAATGACCCAATACAGGGGTCGATATATAGGCCTATCGAATTAAACTCTTGTCTGCGTAATACTACTGAAGTACACACATAATCACGTGGGACGAGAAAATATTGTATTTCAATGAAATTAGTCATTCCGTATATCCGAAACTAATTGGAATCATCATCCTAGATGCAATCTGTACTTCACCCAGAGCCTGCGTATCGTACGATGTCGATCCTCTTATAATACTACATGCTACATCGGTCTAATTGCCCATTATGAATCCAATCCCCCCTGAAAACCTTTCAACAGACAATTGAAGACTATTATCCGTTACTGACATATCAAATCCCAGTCAGAAATTGCAGAAATAAATGCTGATACTTTTATGGGTAAATTTAATATGGAAGCTTGCCAACTCCAGCAAATTTGACGTCGAGAACTGGCTGGATAGCTAATGAGGGTGAAATTAAATCTGGTATAGACGCAGGAAGAAAAATCCTCAGTGGTACATATACTGTAGTATGTCACAGAAATACTGTCCTCTATTTTGTGAGGATCGAGTTCTACTGGAAGTGATTATGAAAAATTGCATCAATTTTCACACTATATATATTACTCAGGCGATACAACAACAACAATAACAATAATAATATTAATTCTATTATTATTATTATTATTATTACTATTATTATTATTATTATTATTATTATTATTTATTTATCCTGGAGAAGTTAAGACCATTAGGCCTTTTCTTCAATTTGGCCAGAAACAAAAGGAGCTGATACATTTTGCAGTAATACAATTTAATAATTACAGACTAATATTTAAAGAACACAAAGAATGATATAGCCATATAAGCATAAGTTGAGTAATAGTACATTATGCAACGAGCCTATAATGATAGTAATTAAAACGCGAGTACGTTTGTTTATGAAACGAGCGCAAGCGAGTTTCATAATTTTCATACGAGCGTCTTAATTACTACTATAGGCAAGTTTCATTCGACTTTTTATGCTCGACCATATTTCTAACTTGAAATTATTCACAAGTATTCATTTTATTTGTATCTGACTGAAGATCGGAAGTGACCTTGTGCATAGCTCGTGAATTGTGAGATGTGCGCAGACGCGAAAGTATTGATTTTTTCCGAGGAACAATAATGTCATTGACCTTGATGTAATGTAGAGAATAACATGAACTAATTTTGATATAACCTGGAAATTGATTTAGAATTGAAAAACGAGATGGCAAATTGAATTTACTTGAATATTATTTACAATTAACGCTAATTATTATAGTATCAGAACATAACCTTCTGCGACAGTATTGGATTTCCAGCCTCCGTGACGTTTCCCTCGTTGTCTTTCGATTGCATATCCGAGAATAATCGAAAACCTGAACTTTAATGAGTAGGTGTACTTTAATGACATGCGTTAAAGGACTGCTACCAGGTGTATAATTACTACATTTCGGCATGGTCGAGCATAAAATAATGTAAACACACTAAATAATAATTACAAAATAATAAAGGGTGCGTCAGAAAGAACGGATGGATTTCAAACTATCGATACGCAACGAGGAGAGAGATATAGTGAGGGAGACCACGACTGTTGGGTCAGCCATAGAATGCAGTTTCAGTTGAGAATATGGTGTTGGTCTGGTGTACAACGTGCTTTCATCGTAGAGACATTTTTGAAAAATGAAGAGTCTGTGATCGCCACTCAGGACTCATTTCGACATCGGATGTCACCCTAGGATTCCAACTCGGAATACAATTTTGCGGTGGGTGGCTTCATTTCGTATCACAGGTTCAACATTAAAGAAGAAATCACCTGGACGAAATTCTATTGCACTGAGATTGTCCGAGGCTACGGTAAGATCTCGCGCCCTGCGACTTCTTTCTTTGGGACCATTTGAAGGCGTAAGTTTGTAAACATCGATCACATACACTGGACGAACTGAAGACAGCGATTCGTGAAGAAATCGTGGCAATTGCACCAGCTATGACTGTGAAAGTGATGGCGAACATCAGAAAACGCCTCGATGCCTGTATTGAAAGCCAAGGACATCATATGGATAATGTTGTTTTCCATAAATAAACTGCATGTATTGGTGAATATGTTGATAACAATAAATTTTTGATTTGATGAATCTTTACAATTTTCTTGCCATGTGAAATCCATCCGTTCTTTCTGACGCACCCTGTATAAGGCTTAGAAGTTACACTCAATTAATATGCAAGTGGTAAGTGAACTAGTATTACAAATTACAAGAATTATAACTATACAACACTGAAAAAATTATATATTCACAGAAAGGAGACTTAAATATGAATGAGGAAGAAAGAAAACATGTTCAGAAAACTTAGTAAAATATGCACTAACAATTTGTAGGATTACAATGAAGATTTATAATTTCAATGATAACAATACATACAACAATCACCATCCCGGTCCGGGTAAGTTATCTGAGGTTGTTTCCGGGGTTTTCCCTCAACCCACTACGAGCAAATGCTGGGTAACTTTCGGTGCTGGACCCCGGACTCTTTTCACCGGCATTATCACCTTCAGCTGAAGTTAACTGAAGTTATTGACGATAAGTTTCGAAATAATTACATTCTCAGATTGCGTTGGTCATCTAGGATAGCAATGCAGTATGCTCTTGCAACACAGTTTATTAATGTAAAGAAAAAGACTTCTGAACTTGTAGGAATTAAGTTTCGCATATTGTGTTGCGTGGCGAAATTTTAAGATCACTTTTTGAAACTGTTTTAGTTTACATAATGTTTGAGATAATGTTGTAAGAAAGATAAGATATTATTGATATTCAGTCTTACTAATAAACAGTGTATAGTTTTTATACTAGACTTATGAAGAGTTGAGACAGAAAACTTTACTAATAAACCGTGAATAAGCGATGGACGTATAAACAGCCTGTAACTATACAATGGGAGTAGTTATATACACGAAACCCCTTGTTTAAGCGTTGTATATAGAGAAAAAATGGCCGCCCCTCTGACAGCTGTTCGTATCGACTGTCATTTTATGATGATGGTTGCCTAGTAACCAAAGAGGAACAAACCAAAGAGCACAGAATAATTAGAAGCATATTACTGTAGCTTGTACTCTCTTTGACCAAAATACAGTATAATATGGTAATCGATTGGAGCCAGTTGTACTATCGATACTTAACACACCACACTAGAGCGCTCTACCGGATGCAATAGAGAACCTCAGATATTCTATTACCTTTCGTAACGAAGTAATGACGAAACTATGACGTAGCTGTGTAACAGTTATACTGTTATACACGACGTATGTAGTGATTATTAGTAAGGAATTTACACACGACTTATAAACGAGCTGCTCATTGTATAAGTATAAGACAGTTAAACGTCTGTATATAGAGTTTTTATTAGTAAGACCGATTATGTTTAGTGTAAAATTTCTGATCTTTCTAAGACGATTAGATATGTAAAATTGATTTTGAAGAGAGAATATTGATTTACTGATGTCTCGGGATTCACTTTGGAATGCTGTGTTGAGAATTCTTTACAAAGTATTTAAGATCAAAAATTTAATTTTCAGAATGCTTGTTACCATAATGATTTTTGTAGAATTGTCTTGTATAATGACATCTTTATTTGGGTTTAAGTTACCTCTGAAATAATTTTATGAAGTCTTTGTTCTGTATCTGTTTTAATAAAAAAAATTCATTCTGACGCTAAATAATCTAGATGTTGTATATATATTATTTCAATGTACCGAAGTACATATGATATTTCCATGCAGATATTCTGCGTCATCATACGATGAAAGAGTAATGGAACGGAGAAAATTCTCTCCGGCGCCGGGATTTGAACCCGGGTTTTCAGCTCTACGTGCTGATGCTTTATCCACTAAACCACACCGGATATCACCCCGGCGTCGGAAGAATCGTCTCAGTTTAAGCTCCAACTCTTGAGTTCCCTCTAGTGGCCGCCCTCTGCACTACGTCATAGATGTCTATGAACGTAGGACCGAAGTCCACACATGTGCTGAGGTGCACTCGCCATGAGTGACTAAGACGGCGCTTATTCCGTCGGATCCCGGCCAACTAGTCACTCATGGCGAGTGCACCTCAGCACATGTGTGGGCTTCGGTCCTACGTTGATAGACATCTATGACGTAGTGCAGAGGGCGGCCACTAGAGGGAACCCAAGAGTTGGAGCTTAAACTGAGACGATTCTTCCGACGCCGGGGTGGTATCCGGTGTGGCTTAGTGGATAAAGCATCAGCACGTAGAGCTGAAAACCCGGGTTCAAATCCCGACGCCGGAGAGAATTTTTCTCCGTTCCATTGCTCTTTCATCGTAATCTAGATGTTGATAAAGCGTCGTAAAATAACGGAATAAAATAAAAATACAACAATCATGATAGATAAAAGAACGAGATAATTAAATATGAAGTTAGGAGTTATGTGGCTTAGTACTGGTCACGTGTTTGAATAATTTACTTTTAAATTGCAATATCGTTCGACAGTTGCTAAGGGAGCTGGGTAGGGAGTTCCAGAAACGAATTGCTGATACTGTGAAAGAGGAAGATTAGTGAGCTGTTTTATGGCAAGGCATAGATAATAAAGGGTCATTTTTAGAATGAGTACCCAGGCTGTGATAAGAGGACAAGAAATTAATACGCACAGAGAGTTAGTTAGGCGAAGAAGTATTGATGATGCGATATAGGAGAATTATGAATGAATATATTTTCGCTCCTATAATCTTACCCATTGGAGCGTTTCAAGGAAAAGGTGTAATGTGGTCGTATTTGCGGATGTTGCTAATGAAAGGTATGCAGACATTATGAACGCGCTGCAATCTTTGGGCTAAATTAAAATTTAAATCTGTTAGTAGAATGTCGCAATGTCAAAATGTGGCATCACCAATACATCAGATTTTGCCTCTGATTACGTAGTTGAATTCAACATTACAGCTCCCGGTATATAAAACTACAATTACCCCTTCAAATTCCCGACCACTCGGTTCTAGAAAGTTTGATGTCGCTTCAACACTTAATTATTTTTTCGAGTGTTAAAACTGACATGATTTTACGACGCTTCAACTCTCACTGTACGTCTATGTATAGAAGGCCGCCTGAGATATGACAGTCAATGCACCACTAAAAAAGATAAAGTTTGTAGAAATAATAACGTATAAACATGAGAAGTGTATTAGTTTGCTTGTTAAAACTTTTGCTCGAACAATTTCCCTTTCAAACAAATGTGTAACTGTATACGAATAGAAATGCTTCTCCTATTCAGGCCACGTTACAGTACATCTCTTATTCACTCAGATCGTTTTATACATATCGCAAAATAATAATAATAATAATAATATTAATAATAATAATAATAACTCAGTTAGCATCTGATGTTTTTCCAATATACAGCGGGCTAAAGCAAGAAGAGGCACTATCACCTTTACTTTTTAACTTCGCTCTAGAATATGCCATTAGGAAAGTCCAGGATAACAGAGAGGGTTTGGAACTGAAAGGGTTACATCAGCTTCTTGCCTATGCGGATGACGTGAATATGTTAGGAGAAAATCCACAAACGATTAGGGAAAGCACGGGAATTTTACTTCAAGCAAGTAGAGAGATAGGTTTGGAAGTAAATCCCGAAAAGACAAAGTATATGATTATGTCTCGTGACCAGAATATTGTACGACATGGAAATATAAAAATTGGAGATTTATCTTTCGAAGAGGTTGAAAAATTCAAATATCTTGGAGCAACAGTAACAAACATAAATGACACTCGGAAGGAAATTAAACGCGGAATAAATATGGGAAATGCCTGTTATTATTCGGTTGAGAAGGTTTTGTCATCCAGTCTGCTGTCAAAAAATCTGAAAGTTAGAATTTATAAAACAGTTATATTACTGATTGTTGTGTATGGTTGTGAAACTTGGACTCTCACTTTGAGAGAGGAACAGAGATTAGGGATGTTTGAGAATAAGGTTCTTAGGAAAATATCTGGGGCTAAGAGGAATGAAGTTACAGGAGAATGGAGAAAGTTACACAACGCAGAGCTGCACGCATTGTATTCTTCACCTGACATAATTAGGAACATTAAATCCAGAAGTTTGAGACGGGCAGGGCACTAGCATATAGGCAAATACAGAAATGCATACAGAGTGTTAGTTAGGAGGCCGGAGGGAAAAAGACCTTTGGGGAGGCCGAGACGTAGGTGGGAAGATAATATTAAAATGGATTTGAGGGCGGTGGGATATGATGGTAGAGACTGGATTAATCTTGCTCAGGATAGGGACCAATGGCGGGCTTATGTGAGGGCGGCAATGAACCTCCGGGTTCCTTAAAAGCCAGTAAGTAAGTAAGTAAGTAATAATAATAATAATAATAATAATAATAATAATAATAATAATAATAATAACGGAATTGATTTGTATTCCGTACCTATTTGGTGCTTACAGATATATCTAAGTTTCATGTACACAGCATCTTAAAAAAATGTATATATATGTTTTATTTAACGACGCTCGCAACTACCGAGGTTATATGAGCGTCGCCGATGTGCCGGAATTTGTCCCGCAGGAGTTCACTATATGTAGTGACGTGAAATTTTTAGATTTATTGGTTTAGGAAATTTTTATAAAAAGGTACATCATTTTTTAATTTTTTTATATAAAAATTTGAAAAATAAAAGAGATTACTCATAAAATTCTGAAAAAAGTTAATGGTATAAAAATTTTCTTGGAATTTAGACAGGCAAACTATCTGACCAGTGTTAGGAAGGCTGTGACTTACTACATTTTTATGGATAGGGAGAACAATGAGTGACGTGTATGAGGTGAGATACTAGATAAATAATACTGTAACTTTTAAACGTCGTTTTCCGTAATTTACATTTTTCAATGCTTACATATCTTTTCTCTGCAACCATTAGGAGTAAAAATATGAACATTTGCACACAAGCTTAGAACTGTATTATCTATAATTCACTGCAACAAAATGTTGACATGTTAATACTGTGAATTTTATACATTACAAAACTTAGACAAAGTTAAAAAAAAAGTGTTTCATATTTAATATTCATTAAAAATAATATAAAGCCTAAATAAAATATTTGGTGGCAGGGAAATGTTACTTCTTTAGGTGTTGGTAACACATGTGCCAAGTTTTAGATTTATTGGTTTCGCAAAGTTTTAGAAAAAATACTACATATTTTTTTAATTTTTTTAAATGAAAAATTTGAAAAATAAAAGCGATTACTCATAAAATTCTGAATAAAAACTGAAGGTAAAGAAAATCCCGTTTTAAACTAATATTTCAAATTTCAAGGTCCTAGGGCCAAAAATGTGAAAGTCATAGGCAATTCAGTAACATGTGTCAGTGAAGTGTGTTGAGTAAGTGAAACGTGTTCCTGTCAGTGAAGCTTTACAGTTTATAGTGGCAGTGCAAAGTATTTGAACAGTGAAATGTTTTTGAAGTGTTAGTGAAATCAGGATAGAATCAGTGCAATGTGTCGTAGTTCCAGTGCAGTGAGTGACTTGACAGCGAAATGAGTGTAGTGTTGAAAGGTACTTGTGCAGATATGAACATATCATACTCGTGGGTTTTAGTTCGAACATAGGTTTAAGGTACAAATTAGATTTACTTTAAATGTTATTTTAACTGATCGTGTTTCATTTAATTTAGGATGCTCCATGTTATTATTATTATTATTATTATTATTATTATTATTATTATTATTATTTATTAGTATTATTAATTGTATTTTTTATTAGTTGCGTTTATTATTAATTGTCATTATTGAGTGTAATTAGTTACCACTGTCACCGGGTATGTACCATTTGCAGTGTGAATAAATACATACATACATATTATATCTCACTTGTCCCCCTTAAAACTGACAAGTTCTTCGGTACAGAAGAGCTCCAGACATTCGTCATTAATAAACTGAAGAATCGGTGTGCGAGCGTGACGAAGGAGATCATGACGAAAAGTATGTCCTATAACAGGGATGTCGAACAGCGCTCTCAAACTGTGAAACGATTAATACTGTTTCCTACCGTAGCTGAGCTGAAACGACAGTCAGTCAGCTCGCTGTAGCAGTGTTCTGTACGCAGTGTGTTTACCAACTCTGGCGGCTGGTATGGATATGGAACGACGATTCAATAGTGAGTGGACAGATAAATATTTATACATTAGCCATCATAATATTAAAAGGCATTTTAATTCAAAACGTCATGCTGAAGCTTATGGACCAGAAAAGTTATCCGGTTTCACTCGTGAAAAGGCTGTAGAAGAATTAAAATCAAGACTGAATTCAGAAAACCTTCCATCATCATCGGGTGTTAGTAGAATAAGCTTGATTCGTGATAGCTACAAAATTGGTAAATTATTGCAACGGCTTCAAAGCTATTTACTGACGGAGAATTTGTGAAAGGCTGTCTCATAGCTGTTGCAAAAGGGATATGTCCGGAATACGTTAATGATTTTAAATCTATATGTTTGTCTCGTAATATTGTTACAGAGTGCGTATCATAAATGGGAGATAACTTGGAGGAACAACTGATAGCAAGAATGAAAACTTTCAATTATTACTCACTATAGCAGCTCTTGATGAAAGTACCGACAGGAAAGATACGGCGCAGCTAGCTACAGTATATTCATAATGAGTGTCGACTCAGATTTCAATGTTCATGGAGATTTTTTAGATGTCATTTCACTAAAGGATCGAACTCGAGGAGGAGATATTTTTGAATATGTAACAAAAACTATGAAGAAATTTCAAGTCACGCTAAAAGTAATTAATTTCATATATCAAAACAGTTTACGCTTTTGAAATTGAAGTTGCACTGCTACAATACATACACACAAAGTTGATATTTTAAACATGATATTAAAAACATTACTATTATTATTTATTTCCGTCACTAACGAACAACATTCATGGAATGACCCAGTAGATAAAAGTCTATTATTATTATTATTATTATTATTATTATTATTATTATTATTATTATTATTATCATAATTCATCCTCATGTAGACTACATTCTTTGTTTATCAGAGTTCATCAAGTGCAAATCTAAACTGAGTTCCTAATCAATTGGTTAGATGTATAAAAGTTATCCAAGTACCAGCCGCTGCAGTTTCGCTTTTGTTTACTATCATTCGCCCGGACTGCCTACTACCTGTGTTCAACCGTTGCACGGTAAGGGGGGAGTGAAGGCTCTGCAGTTCACAGCTCGAGAGCGCTGTTCGACATCCCTGTCCTAGAATATGATTATGTCATTAACTGTTACGAAAGTGACGATAAGAATGATGAGAATGAGAAAGACGATGGCAATATATGTGATGATGTCGAAGATGATATTCCCATACTTCACGATGGTCAAACTAATTGTCATGTTCATCTCGTTATTTGGGACAGGCGACAAATTTCATAAAAAATCAGGGAATTCCAATGCAGAGCTGAATGCCGGCACATCTTGGTTACAGCCCTTTCTCTCCAGGGATACAGCCATAACGGCAACACGCACTTGTGCGTCGGGCATCAGCGAGGATAGTGTTGGGGGTTATCTTCGGGGGGCATGCTGTTAACACTGCCATAAAACCGTTCATCGTCCATAACCTCCAACACATTTCCTATATTCTTCACCACAACGACTCCCCTCATCGTGACGTAGCTAGGGTCTTTGTTTATGGCCCACTTCCATTGCAAATCTTATGGATTCCATGATCATTTTACCCATTTCCACATAAAATCTGCCAAAAACACCTACTACAGTTTGCAGTTCCAATCTATCTGCAAATGAGATAGTACTAAGGGAAGACCGGCGTCAAATTTTATCTATTAGGACCTGTTAAAATCCTTCGAGTTTACTTCGACACGCATTTAAACTGGAATTATCAAGTACCCCATATTATCAAAAAAGTACTTTCCATACTACATTCCTTAAACAGCATTCGAAAATTCCTCCCGCTATTACACAAGAAAATACTAGTGGCAACACTAGTAATGCCCCACTTCGATTATTGTGATTCTCTACTGACCGACCTCAATGTCCACCAGTCGCAAAGATTACAACGTGTTCATAATTCTTGTGTTCGCTTCGTCTGCGATGTCCGTCGCGCTGACCACATTACCCCATCCTTCCAAACTCTAAACTGGCTACGGCTTAACGAACGTAGAAATTTTCATTCTCTAGTTCTCCTTTTCCAAGTCCTTCGCACTTCTACACCTACCTACCTTGCCTCCCGTTTCAGTTACCCGTCATCATATCATAATCTCTTCACACGCACGCAAAATAGCCGCATACTAGCCATACCAACACATAAGATATCATCGTATTCATCATCATACACAATCTCGCTCTCGTGCTTGTGGAATACCCTACCCAGTGACATCAGAGACTGTCGGAATTTAGTAGCGTTCAAAACAAACTTATTAAGCATTTTCTTACTGCATAGAGTAGGTTTAATTTTTTACTTAGTTAATAAAAAAAATTTCTCTTTTACAATGAACTGTCTAGCTTTTATTAGTCTGTTAATTCTTTTTGTACTTTGATTTTTATTGTATTTGTAAATTCAATATTAATTGTAATTATAATTGTAATTGTATTCTTAATATTGTAGTTGTAATACCCTGGTAGAGGGGAAGAGAAGGCCTGATGGCCTTATCTCTACCAGGTTAAATAAATAAATAAATAAATAAATAAATAAATAAATAAATAAATAAATAAATAAATAAATAAATAAATAAATAAATAAATAAATAAATAAATAAATAAATTCTCATAAGAAACTTGTTTAAATTCCTCCTTGAAATATAGGCTGTTAATGGCGACCAAGTTTTGATTTGATTTACTACAATCTTTAGGTCAGAACGATGCTGTAAGAGGAAAAATACCGACTCTATACCAAATGCAGTCTTAGAACCCAGGGCGTAAAAGACTACATCATAATATGCATAAATAAAATAGGAACCAATACTCTATCTTGCAACTTCTTTCCACATATCTAATGACACAAGTTTTATTTCCATGGTAACGCTTCTTTATGCACAGGTTTAAGTTCAGACTGTAACTCCCACATGTCCTCGTCGAACATCCCGCACTTCCAAATTGTGCTTTCGTCACTCCAAGTACCGCGCATACCGGTTTGTTAGGATTTAGTTCAAAGCTGGACAGCGGGTGGGTCGCGCAGCACGCTTTGAAAACCGGCGCCTGCTTGACGTACGCAAGGGAAAACATCACTTGATTAACTTACTTCACAATGAAAAACAGATACCGTCATTTCCCATTACTATGATCCTGCAACACAACTGAAGGGACACGGGAAAGCGAACAATGTCACAATGCTGTTAAGGCTGATGTCATTATGTAAGTCACTGTATTACTACAAACTTTAGTGTTATTTTTACCAAAACTGGTAAAGGAGAATTAAAACCACGGATACACTCATTATTTCCTTCATTTCAAGTAGAAACATCAATAAAATTTGCAGTAATATACCGAAATAGATCAGTATCTCACCCTTAATGGAAATGTGACATTGTTCGTTTTTACCGTGTACCCTTCAACTATGGTCCACGATACAACTATTCAAAGAACATTGTAGAAGTAACATAGACCGTTCGAAATAGCTGCAGTGACTTGACTTAGAACTACAGTAAGGCAAAAATATAGATAAACAAGGTACTACGTTATGGAGTACAAAATTTGATTTTTTTTTTTAAATTTTAGTTGGTTATTTTACGACGCTTTATCAACATCTTAGCTTATTTAGCGTCTGAATGAGATGAAGGTGATAATGCCGGTGAAATGAGTCCGGAGTCCAACACAGAAAGTTACCCAGCATTTGCTCATATTGGGTTGAGGGAAAACCCACGAAAAAACCTCAACCAGGTAACTTGTCCCCACCGGGAATCGAACCCGGGCCACCTGGTTTCGCGGCTAGACGCGCTAACCGTTACTCCACAGGTGTGGACTATAAATTTTGAATGGACATAGTTGTATTGCAGGATCATGACGGTACGTATTGCAACATCAGTTTGAACTGGAACATTGCACAGAGAACTCACAGTACAGTACTTGAAGACAAAACAGCTACAGTAATTTTCTTCACAGTTCTCACGCTGAAGCTAAGATATCCGACTATTTCAGGGACAGGTATATGTGGCACACATCACATTGTTGTTGACATTTAACTCCAATTATTACTACGCGCTATGGATCAACAGTAACTACTGTCTTCCTCCGACGAGTTTAGCGCTGGACCTGAGGTATTCTTGCCATCGGTGCGGGGGGTTGCAGGTAGATTCTTTTGTTGCTACAGCTAAGCCGAGCCGAGCGGAGTGGGAAGTATTAATCGTCCAAAAATATCCAGTCTTCAGTTTGTAGTAGTGTGTGAATATTTCATATACATATTGTTTACCTAGGCCTATATGGTTTTGTTATTAATATATTAAATATATTGTTGCAATTTTTGCTCAAACATCTCCCTGATGTTAGCTATGTTAATATTATATGAATTACTCATATTAAATATTTCACCGTTACAAGTCATTTTTAAGGAAACATGCTGTGGAAAAGTTTTTGGTTTTATTCTATTGGAATTTTAGAATATGTGTGATTGGTATCGTGAAAAACAGATTCCTATAATGCCATGCGGAAATCATTTGTTGGTGATATCTTAAAATGCAAATCAAGTAATTTTACTTAAATTTTACTTTAAGTAAATAAATACTTAAGTAAAAATAAATAAATAATAAATGCATAAAATAAATAATAAATAAATAATAAATAAATAAATGAATAAATAATATTTTCTACAATACTTTCCTTCTCTGAACACGTAAGTACGAATGGTTGTATCTCTATCTCGCCAAAAATACGTTAGAAAACTAATAGGCATGCTGCTCTCGTAAATTGGGCGAATGTTTTCAGTATGATTGTACTTCCTTCCAGACTGCCGCTGTCACTGTTCCCTCCCACTCCAGTACCGCGCTAGACTAGTCGGAACCGCATTCCTCTCAGCACTAAACTCCTCAGAGGAAGACAGTACTATTCCATA
The DNA here is from genome assembly GCA_025594305.2 of Periplaneta americana. Lineage (NCBI taxonomy): Eukaryota > Metazoa > Arthropoda > Insecta > Blattodea > Blattidae > Periplaneta > Periplaneta americana. Next base: position 1,114,866 of record JAJSOF020000005.1, read on the forward strand.
TTTAACTTCTAGGCATTGCTCTAACATCTCCATAACTAATCATCATACCATGACGGTTCCTATCTCGAATTTCATCGCCACAACATCCTCTATCACGCTCCGGTCCTCGAAGACGGCATTTAGTAATCACCCTGTAGATCGGAGCCGCCTTTACTGCTGCGGAAGAGAAATGTTTCCATGCGATGGCAAATGCTACAATATTTACTGCGATGTTGCAAATTTTTTCTAGAAACAAAGTAGATTCCCCACTGAATAAAAAGAAATTACGCAAAATGGCAAAAGAAAATTCTGCTTCTTTGACCTTAAGAATTCAGTCTGTGAAGTTACTGTCATTGAACACTTTGACAGAAATATTGCGAACGCCTTTAACCCATTACACCCTGTATAGCATATCAAAGATGACCGTGACGTCAGAGCAGTTACTGAAACGAAAATTCTATATGACAGACATATTAAGAGTGCTTTGCATGTTGTTGCTATGGGACGGAGTACGTTGCTATGTTATCGTGTAGTCTAAGTAAAGTCGTTGAAGTTTGCGGCTATCCACCAATATACACCAATTAATGTATACATTAGTAGTTCAGCACTCACCTGAAAATGCTTCTTCTGTGTAGAGTTACAATGTTATAAGCTTGAAACTATTTTTAAACACTTTAAAATACCACAGAATTTAACTGGAATCAAAGCCCTTTTCTCGTTAGTGAAAGGTTTTCACTCTACTGACTACATCACAATTTTGATCCTGTTAAAAGAAATAAAACAAATACAGCAATTAAATGTGTCTTTAGTGAGCGAATTGGGGATGAAGATGGACTGAAGTAACTTCAAGTAAATGTTCTAATACCACTTCGACCACCTCAAGAATCATATAATCCTCCCTTGACAGAAATCGATAATTAATTGATTAAATGGCGATCTTACGCGTGTTAATTTTGTAAGCATGTGTGGCTTACAGCTGTTTCGGTGTTTCTTAACACCATCCTCAGAGCCTACTAGATCTCGGCGTCATCTCGAACTTCACTGCGTTCGATTGTTGAAAAGTGTTGAAATGTGGTTTCAAATAGTGTGTGTGCTCTGAAATTCATCTGTGTGTTAAGAATTTGATCAGGGTGTGTTTTGTGTGTATGTATATTTCATATTATTCTAGTGTGTTGAGTTTTTGGTTTTTGGGTTGTATGTGTAGGATTTCCATGTCTGTATTTATGTTATTGTAAGTGTGGTTAGCATTAGTTATGTGTTCGGCATATGTAGATGTATTGTGTCCTCTGGTTATTGCTTTAATGTGTTCTTTGTATCGAATTTGGAATTATCTGCCTGTCTGTACACTCACTTGAGGAAACAATCAACAATCGAACGCACCCACACAACAGGCAGCGAAGTTCGAGATGACGCCGCGATCTAGTAGGCTCTGAGGATGGTGTGAAGAAACACCGAAACAGCTGTATGCCGCACATACAAAATTAACACGAGTAAGATCGCCATTTAATCAATTATTATTTTCTTATTGGGTTATTTTACTACGCTGTATCAACATCTAGGTTATTTAGCGTCTGAATGAAATGAAGGTGATAATGCCGGTGAAATGAGTCCGGAGTCCAACACCGAAAGTTACTCAGCATTTTCTCGTATTGGGTTGAGGGAAAACCCCAGAAAAAAACCTCAACCAGGTAACATGCCCCGACCGAGATTCGAACCCGGGCCACCTGGTTTCGCGGCCAGACGCGCTGACCGTTACTCCACAGATGTGGACTCAATTATTTATATTCAAGTGTTAAAAGTAGTGTACGAAACATATTCAACATGGAGAAATCTATAATCTTCGCTGAAAACCGATCAGCTGGCTCTCTTGAAGTACAGCGAAGATTGACGAAAGTGAAAAACAAAAGCAAGTCACAGTCATTCTGTGAAGCACAAACATGGCGTGAACTAGCCGGGATCAAATGCAACTCCTTTAAGGCCCAATTGTATAAAACGTCCTGACTAAAGATCAACTTTGATCGAAGATCGAAAAGTAAACCGAGTTCAGACACTTCTTCTATTGTATAAAACTTTTCTGCGATCAAATTACCTTGGTTCAAATGCAATCTAAGTTCACGTGAAAAGGATCTGGCAACATCGCATAAACAGGTGAAATACGTGATGCGCGGACCATCTTATACAGGTTTGTTCAGTGTTGCCAATCTAGCGATTTTAATTCTTTTTCAACAACAATTTCTTTTAACTTTTATATTGCTTAAATAGGGATTTAGTGACCTTTTTAGCACCCCATAGCGACAAAATTTAATCTTTCTTTGTTGATAATGAGAAATCTAGCGACTTTACAACTACTTTTTGGCGACTTTCCGTATTACACTCTGTTGGAGACACTGGTTTTTTTTTGCAATGTAAATAATGGCGGACAATAAGAAGGTTGACCGTTCTCCAAGTTGTTATCATGTTATGGTGTTTGATATTGCTAAACAATAATAAAGCTTCATAAAACGACAATTTTCGTTTAGTAATACAGTTAATTGAACATTTATGAATGTACCTATCATATCCATTAATAATTAATGGTTGTTATAAACATAATATAATTATAGGTTATGTTATTTGATACTGCTGAACACGATAGAGCCTTATAAAATATAAGAATGTTTGTGTATTAAGGCAAGAAATTGAAAGAAATATATATATAAATGTACCTAACATATATATTAATATTAATAATAATGGATATTTTATTTGCACAATCTGTCACTCGTATATTTCAAACAGAAAATAAATAACTGAACTTGGATCATCTAACTTAATCGGAGAAATTTCTTCAGTCAAAGTTGACTTTAGTTTGAGACAAATTAATCTCAGATTGGACTTTATACAACACAAAATTCCAAGTTCAGCTGAAACAAGGATCAATTTAACCTCTGATCTAAGATTAAATGGTTTATACAATCGGGCCTAAGAAATCGTCAACTGACTGAGCTATTGCTGAAATTTTAAAAAAGAATTAGGCCTACGATAAACAATTTGTTAAATGTTTTCATCGCTTGCCAGCAACAACAGAACATCTTCATAAAACGAAGCAAGCAGCCACACCAGTCAGTATTAAACCGTTGAGAGCCGTCACCGCAGCACAATGTATATATACAATTATTAAGGTTTACATCCATATATATTCTGTATGCTATAGTACAGCCACCACTTTCAACCTCCCCCAATAAATCGCAGCCGAAAAAGCCACCCTTAAGATCAGTACCAGCTGCGAAGCAAATTGTCCAACTGCCACTATGGCTGCTGGAACCCGTAAATCTATTGTCGCAGCCTATACGGAGCGAGAAAGAGAGGAAAGTGGTGCAGAGAGCAAAGAATTAGAGAGAGAAATACTGCAGATTGCGTTATGTTGTGGTCCTGACAAGCATTATGGCTCAGACCTGCAAAATAAAAAAAGAAGAAGAAAATCAATGGTTTCTGCGGTTGTCAAGTGTGGGTTTAAAACTGCCGTGATGATCGAGGACACAACACACATGAGCATCAAATTTCTCGATGTTAGCACCGCCTTGTAGTTCTGTGTGAGTAAAGAAGAAAATAACTGAAAGTCGCTTGTACTACCTTCCAATTAAAAGTTCAGAATTGAGCATACATTCTGCATTTGCTTTTAACAGAATACAATTGTTTTCAATACTTGTTTTAAAGACATGCGATTCCTTACGCGTGAGAATAAAGACAGCTGCCCGTTAATAGTAAAGAAGTCAAGAAAATATATTATGTATTACACCACATGCTTAAAATATTTCGTCATCTTTATATCTGCAAAGAAAAAGAAGGGAAGAGAATCGCTTTTATGCTTCACCCAATTTTAGAACTTGTATTTTCTTATCAGCAATTATTATGTAAGAAAGGTGTAAAATATTCATTCCTTATGGAATAAAGAAAAATTATACATAGATAGAACGACCTTCACTTCCTCTTTAATTTACATAAAGGTTTGCATTTTCTATCTTTACGGGTACTGAGTTCTTGGCACTTAACGATGTTACTCACCACCGTGACTTACATTTTGTGTGCAGTGCAGGTTCTGAAGAAGCGTTATTCAACGTTAAAAAATAGGTTATTGCTTATTCCAGTACAATATATTGTCACTGATTTTACAGAAGGAACAAAATAATGAACAGTTATTAGTTATAAAGATTACAGAGTATTTTTTTTTCGGCAAAATTTCCTTGTTGAATCGATTTGTAAATTATGCGGTATATTAAAAGAGTGAAACAGAATAACTATTCCTAATTTTGTGATGTAACAGAGGACATGTAAATAAACATTTTTTTCTCAATAGTGTCCGGAAATGCTTCGTATAAAACACAGAAGTCATCACTCACATTGTGACTGCATTTATGTTTCAGCTTTTCTTGTTACCATGGAAATAATAATTTTATTGAAGTTGGTTACATGTAAGTCACATTTGCAGTGACACGAATCGTAAAGCTGTGGAGAATTTCCGCAATCAATGAGAGTTGGATTTGTTGATAACTATCTAGTGGGGCCATATCTTACGCCTGCGCGATTGAATGAACATGTTTATGGCATTTTTCTTGCGGAAATGCTTCCGGTGTTACTTGAAGATATCCCGATTAATATTTGGAGAAACATGATCTTCCAACACGACGGTGCACCAGCACAGTTCAGCTTAAATTGTCGAAATTATTTAAATGTAGATTTTCCGAATCGTTGGCTAGGAAGATCAGGTCCAAATGTTTGGCCGGAACGTTCCCCAGATATGACTCCAGTTGATTTTTGTGTTTGGCGTCATATTAAATCAATTGTTTATGAAACATCCATCGACACAGCTAGTTATTCTTGCTTTTGACGATCCTCATAACCGACCACAGATATTTGGAAGGATTCGTCGTTCAATCATATGGCGTTATACTTTATGTGCCAACAATGACGTTCGAAATTTTGAACAGTTTCTATAGTTCGTCATTAACATTTTATTACTATCTGGTATTAGATAAAAAAAGTTACTGTGTAACCACAGCAAGTAAATAAAGTAACTTTACAAGTTAAGGTTCTTTCATTTTTTCTTTCATACTACTATCACTTCAAAAGGAACCATTTCCGGACATTATTTTATTAAGGAAAAAATGTTTAATTTCATGCCCTCTAACACATAAGAAAATTAGGAATAGTTATTCTGTTACACCCTGTATAAACTGACCATTATACACGACAGCTCTCTATTATTAATACTTTATTTTCAGATATCTCCATAATATGTTCTATATCATGTCCACTAGAGGCACTGCACGCATGTCAGGGCGATACTGTCACAGATAGATGGCAGGCCTAGCGCTAAAGACGGTCAGATTATAAGAGAAGTTATGGCGGGCTAATGTGAGGGCGGCAATGAACCTCCCTGTTCCTTAAAAACCATAAGTAAATATTTGAGTACTTTATTTCTTGTAATCTTTATATACTTTCTTCTAATCATGTAATAGTCAATTAAATCCCACTCGAGTTTTGATTTTCTCTAGATAAATCAAAACCTCTAGTGAGATTACTGTTAATAAAATTCAATTTCTTCAATACCAGAAGCAGAATGCATACTTTTTTCTTTTAACAAAATACACCTCAACCAATTTTAGGATCTAAAATAATACGATATGACCTCCAATTTAGCTATTTACGCACATCAAGAGTAGGGTAGCAATTGGTTAGAAAATTTGTAACATACGATTTGTAAAACTATAAACAATTGACAATTGAATTTTCAGTATCTTGGCCTGAAACTTGTTATTTTCTACTTCACTTACAAATTTAAAAGAGTATCTTTGTAAAACACAAAAATTGTGAATCTGTAAATTTGTAACTTCTCTCGCCTGTAATTTGTAATTTTTATTTTATGAAATAGGTTCCTGACGTTCGTTTTACGATTCAGGAAAACTCCGGAAATAACCCAACCAATAATAATCAGAGAAAATCGGGTTTCGAATTACTTTCAGTCTCAGCTTTGGCGTAACTAGAATGGGGACTACTATAACTAACATTTTAAAACAAGTTTATCTTGAGTAATATTAAATTATTAAGGCACTAAAAATAACACAGCCACATAATCTAAACCTTAGAGAATATTACGAGTCTTTTGTTTTGTAGAAAGTCGATCAGATGTTAATCCAGCGCTGTAATTGAACACGTGTGAAACAAGTGAAAAGCGCTGAGAGAGGTGAGCATATATGGAACTACATCCTCTCTCTCTCTCTCTCTTTTTCACCCCTTCTCTCACTGTCTCTCTCCCCCTCTACGTTCGCAAGAGGTCAAGGGCGAATATAGCCCACAAGGCTTTAGGAGATTTAATTTCACTAACCCTACTCGCCTGCTACCTGATATTGACTGTATGAAGTATGCAAATGTATGAAAGCGCCTTCACCTTTACAGACTAATTTTCTTCTTTCGAATCTACAGATTCTCCATCCACCCCTCTTTCTATATAAAAGGCGGTTCGCAGTTTTTAATTTACCCCCTCTTTCGTCTCTACAACCCTCTCTCTCTCAGAATAGCAAAGTATATAATGTTTGACTGGTGTGATGTTTCCTTTGCCTATGGGATGTATGCAAACCCCCCTCTCTCTTATCTTCTGCTGTCGATAGATAATAAAGCTGGCATGGAGCAAAGAATGTTGGGAGATTGTTAATTCATGCAAAGAAGAGATGAAAAGAAAAGTGAAGGGGGTGAAAAAAAAAAGCTTGAGGAAAAGGGGAAAAAATTCTACCGAGCTGAAGAAAATAATTTTTCCTCCTTAAAATAAGAGAAGAAATCGAAGACTCATTATTTTGAAGTGGAGGACAAACGAAGGCATTTCTTTTCACTTCTCGCTCCGTCTCGCTCTCCTATTTATGCTTCTTCTCTCACCAGGGAGGGGAGAAACGTCATGCAAACGTCATTTGACAGCGTTCATTATTTAGGAAATGAAATAAATAATAAAAACTCTCACATTGTAAGCTTTATAAAAATGGAACACCTATTAAATATTATCGTCTGTGTCAAAAGGATTTCATTTTTAGTGATGACATTTTCATTAAATACTACTAAATTTTCCTCTCCAAAACCGGAGGGCAAAAAAAAAAAAAAAAGCACTTTTCGGGGCGAGGGAGGTGGCGTTATATTTTCAATGAATGTTAGTTTTCAATTTCATGGGTATAGAACTCAATATTTGTCTGGCACAAGCCTAACGTTAATTAAAAGCCTTGATATTCAACACTGTTTAATGAAGCAGTAGTCGTTAAACCTATAAAAAGCACCCCCACAACCCTCTCCATCTCTCCCCATATAAATTAAATGGCAATGGGGGTGGTGGTTATTTCAAAGAATAAATTACAAACTGGCTCGACATTTTACGAATAAATCGAAACAGTTTCCCCACGCCCGGCGATAAAAGGGCAGTCATCATGGGCGAGCGGCCCACAGAATAACAAATGCCTACTTCACCACTTTTTGGTTTCGTCAGACGGGGCTGCTGTGTGTGATCTTGAAACAAGGCTTTCACGCAACCCGTCATGCAGCCACGGCAATATCCCCATCATGCACTTCCTACTGCTATAGGCCAGGAATGCTCGCAGCTTTTCTTCCTAAAATTATATTTCACTAAAAATTTCATTTACGTATCAAGGCACAATACTCTTCAAAATAGAAGCTAGTAGAGTTTTAAAATAAGGTATTTGTCAATAACTTGGTTATTTATGATTCTATTTCATTTTCGGCACAAATAGATGTGAGTGACGTTCTTACGAAGAGGAAGAATATGACACTTCCTGGTGGGTTCGTATGATGAAGTGATAATGGAAAACTGAATTATGGCAAAGAAAATGGTAGTTTCGCGAGACCAGCTTCAAACATCATATATCTATGAATCTATATTAAATTATTATAATTTAGAAAGATCGCTGACAGAAAGGAAATGAATTTCCTTTTAAAGAGACACTTTAGAGTTTGTAAGTTACGAGACCGCTCGTCAAGCAACAAAATTACTTAAATTAAAGTCATACAGATTCCGGTATTTCAAAAGTTACATGAACAAGATCCCAATAAGAGGTTGCATTTTTGTAATTGGGTTTTAGAGAAAGTAAATTCTGAGGAAACCTATCCGAACTAAGTTTACTTTTCTGATGAGAACTATTTTCATTTAAATGGACACATATACTCACAAAATCAGCGGTATTACAGTCAGGAGAAACTCAATCTTGTACTCGAAACATCTTTGTACGGTGAAAAAATAGGCGTGCGGTGTGCAATGAACGGACACAGATTTATTGGGCCTATTTTCACTCACGGCACAATTACCAGCGAGCGTTATGTGAAAGAGTTCCCTGACCCACTTTTAGATGAACTGACTTATGGAGAATGTTCCTCAGTATATTTCCAACAAGCCTTCGCCACTGCTAACACTGCCAAAGAATCAATGAGAGAATTGCGTCGAATTTTCGCAAGAAGAATTATCAGTAAATATTTGTGGGCCCCACGAAGTCCAGATTTAACACCATGCAATTTCTATCTATGGGGGCACTTAAAAATAAGGTTTATGCGAAAATAAATGAGCTTAAAGACTATATAAGAGCTGAAATCGAGTCAATCAGTGAAGCGGAACTTCTTAAAGTAAATATTTTTTTCTTTCTTTCTGTATGTTATTTTCTTTCTTCCTGTATGTTATATATTATGTCTGATTTCTTCTTACTTGTTGTTTACATATTATTATTATTATTATTATTATTATTATTATTATTATTATTATTATTATTATTAGACTTCGTGGAATTGCCACGAGAATCGTAAGGTTTACTACGCACGCGGTATAGACTGTATGAAAAGGGGGCGTGCAACGAATGGAGTATGCCTCTGATGTAAACACTGTGCAGTATACTGCGGTTACAATAAAACCTGTATCCTGCATTCAAGAAATATAATGAATGATCATTGAAGTAGGAAATGTCTAAACATGTAAATACACAATTATTTTACAGTGAGATATATTAACTCTTAAAATTTAATGTAATATACTCACATCATCCTTGAATATGTGCATTGCAGTGAAGAGTTGCGTACATTTTGAGCGACTGCAAAGTAATCTCCTCCGATGGTCACTTAAACAGTTTTTATATTGGGAAAATGTACGTTCAACATCACACGATGTAATACGTGCATATTTGAAGAACGGAAAGTCACTACTTTTTAGTACACCAACTTCAGATGTCTTGTCGTGACCTGATGGTACATCATTTATAATACGAAGTTGTGAACAGGCAGAATTTTTAGCAATAATGTTTCCCAACTTACATTTCACTTTTTCTGAAATTAATTAGTGAATTGTTATTTTGGATAACAGTTTGTGATACTTTATACACTATATTAAGGGCTTCTGAGAGTTGCAGTTTAGACGATTCTAACAGGGTGATGCTTTTGGACACGATTTTAAAATTAGAATCAATGAACAGAATATCTTCCAATAGCTGTTCAGAAGGCAATGATTTTACAGCTGCAACAGCGGAACTGTCTGTGCTATCCAATACATCAATTACCTCCATTGTTTTGCCGTAATATTTTGCGTAATAATTAAAAGCATCCAACCACGTTCCCCAACGGGTCAAGACTGGCTGCGGGGGTAAGGGTATTCCAGGGGCAATTGTTTGGAACAGCAACACTCTCATTGTAGTATTTATGATTGAATTGTTGTCTGCACTGAACAAATGTTAAGCTTTGACTATTCCAACCACAGTAATGCAAAAACAAGTGCTTACATAGGTATACATTAGCTGTAGCTGCTCTATCTATTTGGACCGGTCACAACTCTTAACATGAATTGCTTATACTACGAGACCGGGCGGCCACTCACCTCCTCTATACTACCGTACATCGGCAACCTGATTGCATGCTGCGTGTGGCAATTCAACGAAGTCTAATTATTATTATTATTATTATTATTATTATTATTATTATTATTATTATTATTATTATTATTATTATCTTATTCAGTTTTGTGTGTAAAATTGTAGTGTACTTTGTAAATTTGTAGTGTTTTTGTAACGCAGTCTTTACTCCTGGTTGAGTGTTAGAGAAGGCCGCATGGCCTTAACTCTGCCAGGTTAAATAAATCATTATTATTATTACTATTATTAATATTATTATTATTAATTTCATAAAAAGGTGTCAACAGTGTGTAGCAGTTGGTGGGATACATTTTCAACACCTACTTTGAGCTGGGTAAGTACAAATTCCTATACTATAGTCACGACTCTGTTATTTCCTGCGTGACTCCTCCTCTTTGCTTACGTCTTAGGAAGTGAAGGCTCCATAAAGTCTAGGTAGGTAATATCGTTCGCCATTTTTGTTATTTCGTTGCCGAACTACCAAACGAGGGATCTATTTGCCACACCGTTAAACATTATCATGTCGTAGCTCCTATGATAATAAATCAAACGCACTGTAATTGAGCGGCAAATAGCGTCCTCGTGTGCTTTCTGCGACCGCCAACGAAAGAGCCAAAATGGCGGGCTATTATATTAAGTATTTATCGAGCCTTAGGAAAAGCATCAGCGAATCACAAGACGTACACGTTTAAATGTAGCCGACCGGCAATGTGATTGGCTGCCGGAAATTAGAGCGACGGGACTATAGATGTTTCAGTGCCGGCAGATCGGGTGGCCGCTTGAAAGCAGATAAGCTCCTAGCGGCGGGCGACGGGAAAATGAAAACCGCGCGGCGAAACAAAACAGTGTCACTGTACATCCATCGCTTATACATGGTTTACTAGTAACGTTTTGTGTCCTAATTCTGCTTAAATCTCGTATAAAAACTATACACGGCTTATTAATAACACCATAAGTGCGCAACTAAGCTTAAATGAAAAGGTGAAAATATATAAAAAAACATAAAATCATAGAAATTCGGAGAACAAATTAGCCGAGGAAGGAAATGGGAGGTAAATGGAAGAAAAAATGGAAAAACAACTTGGAAAATATTACTTAAATAACAGTTTTCTGAATAAACTTTCGGTCAATTTACGGCCAAACGCAGGATATAGAGGGACATCATTTTATTTTTACTTCAATTTTTATTGTACCTGAGTTTTTGAATTTACTTCACTCCCACCCCTTGTACTAATGAAGTTCAACCGTCCTCCACACTGATCCAAGACCGCATATACAGTCATAGTAGCCTTACGGTCATAGCAAACAGTACGTTCCAAACATATGTTCACGTTACCCAGTGACGAAAGAGCTTTCAATATTGAATCACTTTTTGCACAGGTACTGTCGTCCATTTTCCTACGTCGCATCCCGGTTTTCCCCACCTGCTTCTATTCGCTTCTCTGTAAAGGCTAGTGGCTGGGCTGTCTTAGCTCTTTTCTGAGAACATTAATTTCTGTTATATTATACAACTGTTTAAAATAACTTAAATAAAAGGGCCTCGTTAAGTAATTAACTGTCACGTGTTATCCTCTCTTTCTAAGACCCTGCGACATAACCACTTGGACGGACAGTAAATAGCATGTCTGAGTAATTTTATCTTTTCGGATGGGGCAGAAGTGAAGATTGAATTTACAGTACGTAAGGTACTCTTTTTTAGAGTAGGTACAGAATTATTTCAACATGAGTTACTGATACGAAGTACGAATGTTATGTTTTATTTAACGACGCTCGCAACTGCAGAGGTTATATCAGCGTCGCCGGATGTGCCGGAATTTTGTCCCGCAGGAGTTCTTTTACATGCCAGTAAATCTACTGACATGAGCCTGTCGCATTTAAGCACACTTAAATTCCATCGACCTGGCCCGGGATCGAACCCGCAACCTTGGGCATAGAAGGCCAACGAAGTACGAACCTGGTAATTGGAATTAAGTACAATAGTCTATAGTGCGATAATATGTACATTAGAACTGAAGCCTGTATCGGAATGAACGGCCACCATTTTGAAAAAAATGTCTTTAAATATCCATATTATGATTATTTTTCATTTTAACTTCATTCTCTATATTGTACGCTAATGTGCTGTAGACAGTATAATATACACTGCATAATGAATACGTCCACATGGATAACTCAGTTCGTGAGTAAAAACACTCATAGTTAATACTGTACTGTATTTTGATTAAACAAAACCCTAATGCAAATTATCACAGTCAAAATGGTGATATTTCCTAGTTCATGTAAATGGGTAAACTACTTTTCTTCCCTCCTATACCTAGTAAAGCTTATTTTTTTTTATTTTAGTAGATTATTTTACAACTATATTTTGATGTACCGAAGTACATATGATATTTCCATGCAGATATTCTGCGTCATCATATGATGAAAAAGTGATGGAACGGAGAAAAATTCTCTCCGGCGCCGGGATTTGAACCCGGGTTTTTTTCCATTCCATCACTCTTTCATCATATGATGACGCAGAATATCTGCATGGAAATATCATATGTACTTCGGTACATCAAAATATATATGATAAGCGTAATAAATCACTTTGTGATCTAAGACGGCGCCTATACCGTCGGATCCCGGCCAACCAGTCACTCATTCGAGTGCACCTCAACACATGTATGGACTTTGGTCCTGCGTTCATAGACATCTATGACGTAGTGCAGAGGGCGGCCACTAGAGGGAACCCAAGAGATGGAGCTTAATCTGAGACGATTCTAACCGGCGTCGGGGTTGTATCCGGCGTGGCTTAGTGGATAAAGCATCAGCACGTAGAGCTGAAAACCCGGGTTCAAATCCCGGCGCCGGAGAGAATTTTTCTCCGTTCCATCACTCTTTCATCATATTATTTTACAACGCTTTATCAACATCTTAGGTTATTTAGCGTCTGAATGAGATGAAGGTGATAATGCCGGTGAAATGAGTCTAGGGTCCAACACCGAAAGTTACCCAGCATTTGCTCATATTGGGTTGAGGGAAAACCCCGGAAAAAACCTCAACCAGGTAACTTGCCCCGACCGGAAATCGAACCCGGGGCACCTGATTTCGCGGCTAGACACGCTAACCGTTACTCCACAGGTGTGGACCCTAGTAAAGTGATTTGTTTGTATTTTACACCAGTATCATCGAAATCCAGTCGTGGAAGGGGGATAGGAAATGGTGTTTCCGGTTCTAAATCGTTGATCCAAAGGTATAGCCAGGTTAATATCTGAAATGTTAGTAAAGATAAAATGATGTCCCTGTAGAACGGAGGTAGGGAATAGCACAAGGCCGGACATTTTCCATTCTGGCACGCAGCTTCTCCAAAAGCCAGCTCTTATCTGTGCGGAGCCTCAAGTTAACTGCAAGCGCGGCAAGGCAGAAGAGAGATCGCTGGCGGAGGAAGTATTAAGGATTTGGCTAAAATTTAGAGGGTTCGTCAATTTGTAGATAAGGGATGATGGAGTATTTTATTGACTCTGTGCCGGGGATAAGGCGAGACAGGGATGAAGGGTTAAGCCAGACAGCAGTCATTTTCCAGGCGCCACATCTCCGCACCCTTCAGTTCTCGTTCACAACATCGGATAATGCAAAAACTGTTACAGGGAGACCACTGCACTTTTTTTCCTCTCGCCCATATTTCCCTCTGATCCTTTACCTTAATACTTGTTCCTTCCTACTTCCATCCTATTGCTGTGCCTTCTTTCTTTTTTATGTATCACTTTATTTGTTCAGTTTTACTAAGTCACTATTTTCAATGACTTTTATTTCCATTATTTATCGTTTCTTGTTGTCCATTTTCTCTTTTTTATCTCTTATTTTATTTTTTCATTTTGAAAAGTACAGAGAGAAAGTATTATTTATTTATTTATTCTGGTGTAGTTAAGGCCATCAGGCCTTCTCTTCCACACCACCAGAAATACAAATACAATAACAGAAATAAAAAGGAAAAAAAAACGCTATAAACAAAGTAAAGTCACACAAAAATATACACAGGTTGCAGTCACACAAACTTTAAATGAGTGTTGTCATACCGCAAAGCATTACCATCTCGGATAATCACGGAAATGAAACTTTCATTACCCACGATATCGAAAATTGAACCGGAATGGTCATCTGGTATACTGTGGATAGCTGAGCTCCACTTTACTCTCAATGGTGGAAGCCGCTTGGCAGCTACTGTGTATTAATTTCAACTACGTTAGATGCTGTGGGCAGCTATTTGTAAGAACTAATGGACTAATTTTACTCACATTCGGTATTTACGAGTCAATTCATCTCGGAATCATTAAAAATAAATATAATTTTTATACTAAATTATTTTGTTCTCAAAATAGTAATATGCGTTACAAGAGCGGTATGTTGAAGTTTTCATGTTCGAGGAAAAGTTTGAAAAAGCGAAACGTAGTTGAGCTTTTTTAATTTCCGAGAATTGAAAGAAAACATACCGCTCGTGTATCGTACATTATTTTGTGCGAAGATCGTTTATTACACACCTGAAAGAGATGCAATGAAATCTCCATCTTGGTTTCTGTTCAATGACGGCAAATTTGCAAAACAAAAATATCTATCATCAACATTGTTGCTTTAAAATGTTTTCTGTGTTTACTATACTCCAGGAGGCCGTGATATAGTCTGTCTTCCCCCCCCCCCAGTCTATGATAAGTCTGGAATCTTGTTGATTTTTTCACGGCTTCCTTAATGTTACTTGCATCACGAATGCAGTAACTTTAGTGGAGTTGTAGAGTTTACTTAATTTTTGCAAATATTTAAAACAATAATTAACAGTGCAATTTAGGTGAAATTGCAGTGGTAAGTTTCCAATTTATAATTATTGCTATATTGAACGTCTCTTAAAAATAATGTGTTAAAAGCCTAAAGCAGTAAAATCAATATGTCACTTAAGCGGTAAGAAGAGGGAAATTGTTATGTGTCTTTCCGCGGATTGGTTTTGTGCGGAAACCAAGCAAATACGCACGATCTCGCACAAAATAACATACGATGATGCAATCCAAATGGTTATTACGATCTGTCCAGTGTTTTGTTTCTTACATAAGATCTCGCTGATAGCCTATATGTATTCGTCCTGACAACTCCTCTCCAAAAACGGAAGAGATATAACAGAAACAACTTTTGTAAAAAAAATAAATGACAGAATGATGTTTGTAATTAAAGCTGTTTCAAACTAAAATTTCAGAGTTTATGGATTACATTCTTCTTCTTCTTCTTCTTCTTCTTCTTCTTCTTATTATTATTATTATTATTATTATTATTATTATTATTATTGATAATTGAGAAAAAATGGGAGTATAAGGGTACAGTACATCAGTTATTCATAGATTTCAAACAGGCATATGACTCGGTTAAGAGGGAAGTATTATATGATATTCTTATTGAATTTGGCATTCCCAAGAAACTAGTTAGATTAATTAAAATGTGTCTCAGTGAAACATACAGCAGAGTCCGTATAGGTCAGTTTCTATCTGATGCTTTTCTAATTCACTGCGGGCTAAAGCAGGGAGATGCACTATCACCTTTACTTGTTAACTTCGCTCTAGAATATGCCATTAGGAAAGTTCAGGATAACAGGCAGGGTTAGGAATTGAACGGGTTACATCAGCTTCTTGTCTATGCAGATGACGTGAATATGTTAGAAGAAAATACGCAAACGATTAGGGAAAACACGGAAATTTTACTTGAAGCAAGTAAAGAGATAGGTTTGAAAGTAAATCCCGAAAAGACGAAGTATATGATTATGTCTCGTGACCAGAATGTTGTACGAAATGGAAATATAAAAATTGGAGATTTATCCTTTGAAGAGGTGGAAAAATTCAAATATCTTGGAGCAACAGTAACAAATATAAATGATACTCGGGAGGAAATTAAATGCAGAATAAATATGGGAAATGCGTGTTATTATTCGGTTGAGAAGCTCTTATCAACCAGTCTGCTGTCCAAAAATCTAAAGTTAGAATTTATAAAACAGTTATATTACCGGTTGTTCTGCATGGTTGTGAAACTTGGACTCTCACTCTGAGAGAGGAACATAGGTTAAGGGTGTTTGAGAATAAGGTGCTTAGGAAAATATTTGGGGCTAAGAGGGATGAAGTTACAGGAGAATGGAGAAAGTTACACAACACAGAACTGCACGCATTGTATACTTCACCTGACATAATTAGGAACTTAAAATCCAGACGTTTGAGATGGGCAGGGCATGTAGCACGTATGGGCGAATCCAGAAAAGCTTATAGAGTGTTAGTTGGGAGACCGGAGGGAAAAAGACCTTTAGGGAGGCCGAGACGTAGATGGGAGGATAATATTAAAATGGATTTGAGGGAGGTGGGGTATGATGATAGAGACTGGATTAATCTTGCACAGGATAGGGACCGATGGCGGGCTTATGTGAGGGCGGCAATGAACCTTCGCGTTCCTTAAAAGCCATTTGTAAGTAATTATTATTATTATTATCATTATTATTATTATTATTATTATCATTATTTTTTTTAAATAATCGAATCAGAGACTTTTTCCCACACCTGCAATTTCGCCACTCCTGATAACGAAAACGTTGTTTTCGGCCTCCACTCTCTTTCTCTGTCTGTCTGTGTACACGGATGTCTCTTAACTATTGGATGAATTTTTTTCTATCACGCTTCAGAAAATACAGAAGTATTTACTTACTTACTTGCTTACTTACTTATGGCTTTTAGAGAACCCGGAAATTCATTGCCGCCCTCACATAAGCCAACCATCGGTTCCTATCCTGAGCAAAATTAATCCAGTCCCTACCATCATATCCCATCTTCCTGAAATCCATTTTTATATTATCCTCCTATCTATGTCTAAGCCTCCCGACAGACACTCTATAGCCTATGCATTTTTGGATTCGCCTATACGTGCTACATGCCCTGTTCATCTCAAACGTCTGGATTTAATGTTCCTTTTTTATGTCAGGTGAAGAATACAATGCGTGCAGTTCTGCGTTGTGTAACTTTCTCCATTCTCCTGTAACTTCATCCCTCTTAGCCCCAAATATCTTCCTAAGCACCTTATTCTCAAACACCCTTAGCTTCTGTTCCTCTGTCAAAATGAGTAATATAATTGTTTTATAAATTCTAACTTTGAGATTTTTTGACAGCAGACTAGATGCCAAAAGCTTCTCTACCGAATAATAACAAACATTTCACATATTTATTCTGCGTTTAATTTCCTCCCGAGTGTCATTTATATTTGTTACTGTTGCTCCAAGATATTTAAACTTTTACACTTTTTCAAACGACACATATCCAATTTTTATGTTTACATTTCTTACTATGTTCTGGTCATGAGACATAATCATATACTTTGTCTTTTCGGGATTTACTTCGAAACCTACCACCTTACTTGCTTCAAGTAAAATTCCCATGTTTTTCCTAACAGTTTGTGGATTTTCTCCCAACATATTGACATCATCCTCATGAACAATCAGACAGAAGTATTATGAGAAGTTATTATAATATGAGACAAGGTAATGTATGCACTTGTGCAAAATTAATTATATGCATCCACTTAATTGAGCAATTCATCCTTTATTGCAATCAGATATATTGTTCCAGCTCCAGATATCGTATCCGGGACCTTTGGCTGAGCGTGCAAACGCTCTACCGCCTGAGCTACCGAGGAACTATACCAGACCTCGGATCAATTTTCCACTTACATCCACATACTTCAAGTGGGTTGACAAAACGTCAGATCTCAGCATTGATTGCACACCAAGCTCTGTGTGACTGATATTGTGGTTTTTGTTACCGAAAAAATAACGCGTATTGTTCAAATCTTTATTCCTTTTCTAAATTTGGACGTTTCATAATTTTACACCCTCATATCAAGCTATCTCAAACAGATGTGGGAAATTCTTCCACAATTTTAGTAGGTAGTAATTTCTTATGACAGTCTACAAAGAAATTCCTTAACACCCATAAAAATATAAAGTTTGGAGGAGAACTGCAATGTTAAGTATCTAGAAGACCTGGAATATACTAACATTACACGTGATTGCCATATTTCAAAATTAAATAATCCAGCAGGTTTGAATCATTGCAATTCGCAACACAGAAACTGTAACTTAGCAACCACGTTACGTGATGAACACAATATGTTCGTAATCGGCAAGCTATGAACTATATCCCGCGTATTATTTTACATTATGAAACCTAATACCGCTATGCCAGTAATACTTCCTACCAAAACTGGGTTTAAAAAATAAACCAGCGTAGTGTTCTACATGAGCGATATATTCCGATAGGCTGTATTTTGCATGTTACACTGACGCTCTAATACACAAATTTACTGCACAAAACATTTCAATATAGAATAGTAGGCCTATAAATATATCATAAGCGTAAGATTTTCTACAATTTCATTGCTACGTTTATTCGTTTTTAAAATATAATCCAACACAGCGTATTGCAATAAGAACATATCTTGTAACAAAGATGTACTAACAATATTGAATATGATTAGCGACCGGATTTTTATGTAATTACATATTATATTAATTTCCACCTAACCGTATATAAATAACAAATCTTTGCGAATCTTGTAATTACCATTAATGTATTAAAATTTGATACTACATATTTACCCCACATTACATATTATGGCTTGGTATCACATAAATCTACATATTTAGGAGTTTATTCATTTTTACTTCTCTAAAAGGAAAGAAAAAACCTTTTGTTAGGGAAGTTTACAATTTGAAATACACAGATTTAAAAAGCCTTTTTACCTACCCAAGAAAAGATATATTTCGGCACGAAACACAACGTCCTTTGTTCTAGGCAAAAAAACAGTTATTAAATGCCTATAGTTTGAGGTTTTAGTAGGTACTTCGTTTCTTACAGGGAGCAGCTAAAATGCATGTGTCTCACATCTCCTCTTATTTTCTCCTAATCCAGTAAAGCGAAACAGTGCTTGCAGTACTGTTGTGTAATTCATTCCACTCAGTTCTCTAGTTTTAGTACTTACAGTATAAAGTGTTAGTGAGTTTATCTACTGGTTTTAACTAACTCAAATGGACTCTGTATCTTCAACCCTAACGACAAAAAAAAAATCATGGATTGCGATGGACGAAGGTTTCACTACGATGGAAAAATTGCAATGTGTCAAGTATGCGGTAAAAACGTCGGGTGCTGTATGAAATCACAACTGGAGAGTCTTACCTATCCTATACCTGCCAGATATTGATATTAAATATTTTCATGATTTTACATATTTTGGTACATATTCAGCTTATTTTTCTTACATAAATATGTACATATTTCACACCTTGATATTACATAAAAATCCGGTCCCTATATATGATACACTGTGAACAAAAAAGCGTACTTTGCTATACTTCAAGCATTCATTTCAATTTTTACATCCTTCTATTCATAGCACAACTGAAGTCTGATTAGTGTACTATGAAGCTAATCAGCGATGTGTACAATAGAGGGCGAAAGGAACTGTCCACCCTACCATTATCTTCTGGCTTAGTTGCGTCATGAGTGGTGTCTTATTGGTGTCACTTATGGGGTTCAGAACTGTCTTCAGATAGTTGACTAAACAAAAAAAAAAAAACTATACATAATGTACATACCATATACAGGGTGGAAGTGAAATAATCCTGCAGGTTGAAAGGACGATAGGGTACACTTAAATTAATAGAAGACCTCTATTGTGTTTTGTGATTAAATGCATTGTTAATTAGAAAATTAAGTTGGAAGTTTGAGCATACTGGCAACATCGCTGATAACACACCCATTATTCTTATCGTAATACAGATTTAAGAGGTCAACGAACTCAGGTCTGTCTTCGTCTGCTATCTCCCTTTCTGGCTACAACGTCGCGATCTGCTCGCATCGTTCGGTGGCTTGAAGTGAAATGAAATTTACACGAAAACCGTCCACGCCAGAGGGATGAATTAGATTTTCTACCGATATGGACAAATATCACGATCCTACCCGCTACCAAATGAGAGGGTGTTAAATATTTATTAAAAAAACTTTCTACTGAGAAAACTATTAACTTTCCAACAATATGTTATTACAGTTTTTTGTTACATACAAGATGAGTTATTCGCTCTGAAAATCTACAAGGTTATTTCACTTTTACCCTGTATACTGTAACTAACATAATATACATAATACATACCACATAAGTAGCTTTTTATTGGTTTTTCTAATATATGTTTCGTTCATAAATAAATCATTTTAAAACATTTTTAGTATCTAATTTCTGATTTTACTTATTTTTACACCACATTTCACAAGTCAAACTGTATAAGTAACTTTTATGTCTAGCCTTTGGGTTTCTTATACTTTTGCAATTTCAGACTTCTTAAATAATAATGATATGCTGTAGGTACACAGATTTTTATGTGTTATTCATTCTTTATATCCATGGTTTATTACCCATATACTACTTCCATAGTCATGAATTTATTGATTTTGTGTCTGCTATGATCATATAAATCAAGCGATTTTACTACTTATTCTAGTCAGAACTTTATTTAGTTTAAAACATTTACAATTTATGAGGTTAGCCAATATTTTTAAAGCTTCGAAACTCCTAAAAATTATTCTTATTAGGAAGTTTAAATGTAGAAAACAAAGAACGGACGTGGCAAAATTTTCCTTTGTTAACCGCACAATAGTAGACTGGAACAGCTTACCTGCGGCAATCTTTCAGGGTGGTCCTCTTAAAATCAATACATTTAAGGAAAGGTTGACAAGATTAGACTGAAAATGTAATTGGAGGTGCAGTGTAATAATTTAAGTTGTATCATGTAATTAATTGAGTTGATATATAATTAAGTTGATATGTAATTAATTAAGATGATGATTTCGTTGATATGTAAATAAATTAAGGTGATATGTAATTAATTAAGATGATATGTAATTAAGTTGATTTGTAATTAATTAAGGTGATATGTAATTACTTAAATTGGTAATAGTTGGATGAAATAGAAGTACTTATAAGTAAGGTTTACTTTTGCTTATTGTAGGCATTATTATAGAATAGTTTTTATTTATAGTCCTAGGTTTATTGCATCTACTCATTTATAGTTAGAAATAAATTTACGTTTATTTTATTTTATTTCATTTTTTTATTATTGCTGTACTTCTTGTATAATTGTAATTGTAATTATTGTATATTATATATCACTGCCACCGGGTGTATACCCAATTGTAGTGTTAAATATAAATTTTAAATTATAGACATCAGCTCAAAGAATTTGAGTGACCACAAGGGTCCTGAATACAATAAACATGTACAATATAATGTGATGTGATACATTAAAGAAAAAAGAAAGTTAATTGTTGAAGGCAAATATAAGTGGATTAATTGAAATAGAGATGATGGTGTAATATTTGAAGAGAATTCTTGATAATATTTAAAAGGACAGACATTACATAATCAAAAGGAATGTGAAGTTCCTTAAGATAATTCCATGTGAATTTGGAAATAGAACCTCTACTGCCAAACAGCAAACCAATGACAGACCATTGTTTAAGAGGGACGTTGTACTTTTGAGAAAGATACGGCAGACAAGGTTCATATATGGACTTCTTCTCAATATCAACTTCGGTGGCCTCATTTAGGTTTCTTTCGAAACAGATAGTACATACATACAAAACGTTTGAAATAGCTATTACCTTACTGCTCATGCTGCAAACTATGGAAGCTAACTGGTATGGTAGTTATCGCTTCACTGAAGAATGCAAACAATCTTAATGAACAAAAAACGGGCCTAATAATTGTAGACACAAAAGTGTTGTGTTTCTTCCAAACAGAAGGGTAAAGAACAGAGAATGTTAGAAACAATGCTGAAGGGTGAGAAAAAGAATGCAGTTGGGGAAGGTGATAAACAACAAATATAAATACAGAAGAAAGAAAATAATAAAGTAGTAAAGCGAAACAGACTAAAAGAAATGAAACATGCCAATCACGCGCCCCGAAGACTGAGAAAACAACGACTTCCATCATTAGGGCTAACACTGAAAGATACTTTATTGTTCTGGGGTGGAAGTGTTTTTATCTCGAGGGCGTTGAAGAAGGGTTGGACATGAACTGCTAGGTATGCAGTCTTGTTTGTGTAGTTTCCACCCCCTCCACCCTTCTAGCGTATCAAGAAGTAAACACCGTTGCTATGGAAACCGACTTGTCCTATACCCTATCTATTGCAGGGAGGGACGACGGAGTGACGACGCCAGTTCAGGCAAAGGTTGGCGCTCGGGGGGCTTACTCCCCGAACAGCAAATATCGACTCCCTAACAACAGGTTAACCCATTGTCTTCATGCGTTGTATTTACTGTTCACGTACAACGCAGGCCAGGTTTTACTGGCCAGCAACGTGTACACATCGGAACATACCGGGTGTTTAATAAATAACGCTGCAATAAAATATTTTCAGAATGTGTATTACAACTGGTCAGTACTTTAAATTAGAGTGTTGCGTTCTAAAATGTCTCTCCTTTGCTTCGTTAACCAAGGCGAATCTCGATTCCAGCTTAGTAGCGTCATTTCTTTCGCATTTGGATCTCTCTACCTATTACTAAATTAAATTTAAAACAACGCAGCAAAACAACACTGAATTCTCTTTTGCATTTCCTCAGATGTACACTTCGCGGCAAAAAGAATGGACCGCCGACAATTTGTAAGTTACATGTACATAATTCTGTGCATGCTCGACGTCAAAACTGCTCTTCAAAGACATATAATTAAGCCATTTAGAATTACTGAATTTTATTCAAGAATCTTAAATACCGTACTCGTACGTTATAAAATGGAATGGGGGATTGATTTTAGATACATCAGGCTCTCTGAAGAGAGAAATATTAAAGAAATTGACAAATACAAAATCGATCGAAGCGAATATAACAAGAAAACCACGTATTATGCCAATCTGGTAGCAGGTGTGTACACAAGAGAGCGGGGGTTACCGGGTTTGAATCCCTTTGAAATAAAAAAAAAAAAGAGACAATTAGATTTGAGTATTTATTGTATCCATATCGTTATTATATTCTATTATATTATATTATATTATATATTATATTATATGCTACTTTGGGAGAAAGTCAAAGCTACACTTCTCAATATCATACCAATACTTTCTTCTTCATTTAGAAAGATTTTTCAATATACTCGTGGGTTTTAGTTCTAACTTAGGGTTAAGATACAAAAATTAGATTTACTTTAAATGTTATTGTAAGTGTTCGTGCTTCATTTAATTTAGGACATTATTATTATTATTATTATTATTATTATTATTATTATTATTATTATTATTAATAATAATGCTTTTTTTTTCCTGGCAGAGTTAAGGCCATCAGGCCTTCTCTTCCACTCAACCAGGATCAAATCACATACAGAAAAGTACAT
The DNA here is from genome assembly GCA_025594305.2 of Periplaneta americana. NCBI lineage: Eukaryota > Metazoa > Arthropoda > Insecta > Blattodea > Blattidae > Periplaneta > Periplaneta americana. Next base: position 1,138,190 of record JAJSOF020000005.1, read on the forward strand.
ATCGGTACACAAATATTAACTTAAAAATAATAATAATAAACATAATTAAATAAAAAAGAGAGATTGAATACATATACACAATCAGTATTAACTTTAAAATAACAATAATAAAAATATATAATAATAAAAAAGAGACTGAATACATAATAGCAAACAGGAACATACATTCTAGTATACAGTATTAATTAAAAAAAAGAATTAATACATATTAATATAATCTCACAACTAAAGGAATAGTAAAATTAGTATGATCAGCACAGCACGTGTTACATCGAGACAATGACAATTACCTAGATATGTGTTAATGGAAAAATAAAGTAATGACTATGTAAAATAATAATAATAATAATTATAATAATAAACAAAAATTATACCTAAAAACTAATTCTTTGCATTTAAAATATATCTAAACAACCTAATTTTAAACAACTGAGGACTAAGACTACCACTGATTTCCAGCGGCAGCGAATTCCATGAGCGGGCCATGGCTATTGAGAAAGAACTTGAGTACAGAGATGTCTGATGACGTGGTATTGATAGCAACAGATTGTGCTGTGAACGTGTATTACGATTATGATGTGAAGCTAGGAGAGTAAACCGAGAGGCAAGGTAGTTGGGTGTGGAATCATTATAATCCGATGTAGCAGGCAAAGAGAATGTACTAATCGTCGATCTTGCAAGCGGAGCCAGGAGAGTCGTAGAAAATATTCCGATGTATGATCATATTATATATATATTATTATTATTATTATTATTATTATTATTATTATTATTATATTATTTATTTTATGTTTTATTCTTCTTCTTCCTCTTCTTCACTTCATGGTATGGGCAATTGCCCGTTCCGGCTTCAAAGGTCGCTCCATCTTTTCATCGGTCGTCCCTGATCTCTTCGTCCTTTTGGTTTATAATTTATTGCTTTCTTGGGAAGTCTGTAGTCGTCCATTCTCTCTACATGTAATTTCCAATCTTGTCTGTAATTGTCTATTTTATCAATAAGTGGGTATACTCCTAGTTCCTGTCTAATATCTTCAATTATAATTCTATCCAATCTCGTGCATCCTTTTACTTTTCGCAAGAATCTCATCTCTGCCGCTTGTATTTTACTAACTTCAGGTTTTGTTGTAACACAACTTTCACTTCCATATAAAAGAGTAGGGATTGCCATTACATTGTACAATTTCATTTTTGTTTCCTTTCTGCTTTTATTCTTCAAAATTCTATTAATTGTGCCACAAACTGTCTGGAATGATTGTAATTTTATTTTTATATCATTATCCTTTTTGTAACTTACATCACATCCCAGGTACTTAAAATTTGTTACTTGTTCTACTGCCTTATTATCTATTTCAATCTTAGATCTCACAGTATTTTTGCCTTGAAATGCCAAAACTTTTGTTTTTGTATTTGATATGTTAAAGTTATGCTTCTGGCATATTTTATTCAGTTCATATACTGCTTTTTGTAGTTTTGTTTCAGTATCTTGTATTACAATCATATCATCGGTAAATACCAGAATATTAATTTTTATTCCTCTATCAATTAAAATTCCAGGATCTATTAAAATTTTCCATTGTCGAACAATTTCGTCAGCATAAATATTAAACAGTGTCGGTGATAAACTACACCCTTGTCTTAAGCCTATATTTGTTTCAATTTCTCGAGTTAAATGTTTTCCAGTATTTACGGTAATTCTTGAGGCATTACATAAACTCTTAATCATTCTGATAATGTGCTGTGGGTAGCCTTTAGATTGTAATATTTGAAATAGTTTTGGCCTGTCGACTTTATCAAATGCTTTCACAATATCTATAAAAGCCATGTGTGTTTCTAAATAGGACTCTCGGCGCTTTTCTATTATTTGCTTCACTGTGAATACATTATCAGTGCACGATCTTCCCTTTCTAAATCCGCTCTGTTCTTCCAGTATCAGAACGTCAGATAAGATTTGCAGCCTTTTATTTATTATTCTTGTGTTTTATTAATTGTCACTATTGAGTGTAATTAGTTACCACTGCCACCAGGTATAATTATACCCATTTGCAGTGTGAATAAATACATACCGGTACATACAATATACTGAATGCGGACGTATGCCTATATAAGGAAACCGGAACTGTTATTGAGATCGGATTAAGATCGATAGATTAGGCAAAAATGGCTAACACAACACTAGTTTCCAATTGGACCAAATCACTTGGTGTCAGCATGACAATCGTCCAGTCAATGTTAAGAGAGAAAGGGAAGAAACTATTATGTTTGTTATAATTACATGAGCCAGTCCCTTTTCTTTATGGACTAGTATCTACAATAGCATGTCAATACAAATTCTTTAACGTTGCTGAAAAATTAATAATTGCATTCATAATAATATTTAGTAAGACCAATTCGTAAAGTAGAAATAGACTAAAGCTGCGATGGAATGTAGTGAATCACACAAGAGCACAGAGTCCTGACTTCTCACTGAACATACTGTACTGTTCAGAAAAAAAAACATAGATTACCACTTAACAGCCTGATGAAATCAACTTCAGCCCATACAGTACGTTGTCACACTATTCTCATATACTAAAATTATATCACTACTAGTGGCTTGTGCAGCAAATACTGCTGCAAACTAAGTTCGTTAGACGTTCAAATAAAAATGTTTCACATTTATTTTCAATGAAGAATACTTGACATTTTGATAGTTATTTGCTTCCATAATAATGAAACATACTCCCTCTGAGTGGATTTTTTTTAGGCCAAATACTTTTCCTTGAACCTATCCAACTTCAGTTTTTGAGTTTCAACGAGAAAACGCAAGTATCAATGTAAGGACGATAGCAGTATCTATTTCAGGTCATTGTGGATTGTAGGCGAAAGTTAAAAAAATGTCAGGTTTGCTAAGCTTTCGAACAATAGCATTTTCGTATAGCTGCTGCATGTAGAACTTGAAATGTAGAGCGTAAAATCATTTTATCCTACTAAGAGATCTTGCCGAAATGATCTGGAGACTACAAAAATTTCTAGGCCTCTTATTTTATCAGTAAGTAATACCTTTTGATCTTTCCTTAGGAACTGTAATTTTTGCGCTCTCTCGAGCCAATACTGAAGACAATGACACATATCAATATCTACACTACACCGCCATTAAGTATATGAAAAAGACCCAACCCCACTGGGTTAATAAGTATAAAAATATTTTATTTTTAATAACAATATTATTATCTTAAGTTTTGTAGTTATATATAGCAGCCACTCAGTAAATTATAGAAATGAAGATCTAAATTAAGATATTCTCTACATTTACTTACATAACCACAAAACGTTTCACTTTCATGTCATCAATATAGCATCAATATTATGTACAATTAATGAAAAATAGATGCATCATGATATTAACTATAATATTTAATTTATAATGGTAATAATGTCATCAAACCGCCTCAAGTTTCGTAGATTTGAATATCCAATACACAGCTGTACTCAGAAAATTATACACTGCAGAATCAATTTTTAATAACAAATTGAATTGAGCTCTAAATATGTCGGCAATCTGCAGGTCATGGCCTTCGTGTAATAACCTATTGTTTATTGTAGTGTGTGTTTTGTTCTGAAATTCAATCAAGTCGGCCGTGATTGAATAAAATTAGTTCTCAATACTGACAACAGATGGATTTTGGAAAATAGGAAAATTATGTAGGAAAATTGACATTTCACTGAAAACTACTACTTTTCCGAAAAACTTTAGGTTCCAAGCTTCAAAATGAGGGGCCATTTATTAAAATCCGTTCAGCCGTTTTCCCGTAATTTCAATTACCAGTTCAAATTATATATATAGATGGAAACTTAATTTTTGACATTACTCTCACAAAATTATCTATCCAACCAGTCATTATTCTTTTTTTATAATTCCCATTTTAATGTTTACTTGCTGAGTTGATTTTTATATACCCATCAATTTGGGATTTCTTTAACGCGTCCAAAAACTGAAAAAATATTGAATGCGAGCTGTAAACACTGAATTAAAATTATAGAAATGACCCAGAGTGGAAGTTTTTACTAAAACTATTTATAATATATTCGTAATTAATACATATGTTGCTGATATACAAAACATGAACTTCGAAACCAAAATGTCACGTTTGCTCGCGTCAAACAACACCCTTTAACCAAACTTGCGCTCTGAACACAAATGTCGCATCAACAAACTCTACCTAAGGCGTGTGTACCGACTGCAAGTTGTTTACCTCAATGTTAAATTGATTCTACGTTGGTTACCATGGAGTGCAAAACGAAATCACCTATTGTGCATATTATGAAGCGTCCAATAGTAAGCACTAACCATGAAAGGAACCCAAAATGATTTTTAAATCTAAAGAGGGAATGTTCCATGTCATAGTTTATATTGGTTTTGTTATAATTTTATTTATTTATTTATTTATTTATTTATTTATTTATTTATTTAATGTGCTGTACAACAGCCAGTGGCCAATTACAGTTCAGCACAAATATAACAAAAAAACATAAAACAAAAATAATTATTACACATAAATATAATTACAATTAATTACAATAATGACGATGAATGGATAACTAAGAATACTATGAGACAATGTTAATTGAGTATAATGCCTAAAAGGATACATAAATGATAAATCGTTGCCAAGAGCAAACAAAGTCTATACATTGAAGGGATCGAATTCGCAGCCATGCATGTTGGCATTTTTAATGCATCTGGAGACTGATGAAAGAAATTTCGAATTTCTAATATAGAAAAGTTTGTGGGCTCTTATATCTTTTGTTGGAATACGTAAGGTAATATTGTTTAAGAAAGAGTCACAGGATATATCACCTTTGAGGACTTTACAAAACAACAGATAATCTAGCTCATGGCGTCTAGCATATCGATTTTGACAATTAAAATATTCACATTTTCTCTCATAACTATACCCGAAATTAATGGGCAGAAATCTGAATGAATATAAGGATATAAATTTTCTTTGTATATTTTCTAATTTAGCCGAGTCCGTAGTTGTAATCGAGTTCCAAACTACACATGCATATTCGAGTTTCGACCGCACCAATGTATAGTAAAAGATTAAAAGAGAATCGGGCGTGGAAAAAGAATAAGTTATTGACCGTATTATTCCTAGCATTCTGATTGCGTGATTGTAAATGTAATCAACGTGACTATGGAAATACAGTTTACTATCAAAGAGTATTCCCAAATCTTTTACGCAATCCGTTCTGTTAATTAGTACATTATTTAGATAATAATTAAATTTCAGTGAAGAAGTTTTTCTAGAAAAGGTTATTACATTAGTTTTGGATATGTTAATTTTCATACCATTGTCTTCCGACCATTTAGCGACTGAATAATAATAATAATAATAATAATAATAATAATAATAATAATAATAATAATAATAATGATAATACATTACATTATTACAAGTAATCTAGTCTACTATTGGAAATATGAAAACAAATTAGTTTCAATGTTTATTACAAATTGTTTCTATGCAACACACTCTTTGAAGATAAAGTTGAAAATGAAATCAAAATGAAACATCCTACCCATAGAGAAAAAAAAGGTGAAACAAAGATTTCAGAAACAGGAAATAAACATGAATAAGGAGCACAAATATGAATTGATGGAAATGTCGTAAACAGTTAAAAGATTTGAATGTCTGTTATAAGGCAGGTATCTGTAAGTTCCCCAGGTCTCCAAAGTTCGTCACTCGTCATTTTCGTTAAGAGACGATGTTTGGCGAAAGGTTAGCAGCAGTAACTTGATGCATGATGCGTTAGAACTTCGTTGAATATGGAAGGTGCATTACCAGTATCCCTTGCTATGAGGTAGTCGCCATATTAATGTTAACTGTGGTTGCACGTATAACATTTTCTCCCTAAGTATCCGTTTCAGCCAACGTAATAAGTAATGCATTTACAGATTGTAATATATCATTTTAAATCCTATTTTATGTACTTTCTGGCTGTATTTTTAGAATTACATTTACTATAGTGATGTCCTACTTTATGACAGACTATTATTAAATGTTGGACTTGACTAGACTCGACTATCAAGTTTGAAAGAGATGCACAACATCCAAAAAACTTACTGATGATGAAAACAGAATCGTCTATGAACCTTGCATTCCTTTTTTAGCAAGCAGCATAACATCGTTCGTCAGTACATGGACTTCTTTTAGGAGTTCGTGGTACCATCTCCAAATACACCTACAGTATAACATTTTAAAATCAAAGGGATTCACATTTTACAATGATCAGAAAATCCTTAGAGAAATTCTAAAGGATTCAATTCAAATTTTATGGTTTCATCTCTATTGCAAGTAATATGATTTCACCTTCACTTTAATTTTCTTTTAATTTATTGCATGTGTTTTCAATGTTTAATTGTAAACTTTTATATATGTATTTGTTTCCTGGATCCTTGTGGTCACCCTTATTGAAGGACAGATGGTTTTATTTTATAAATCCGATATAAAATTCGCCACTGCAGCTTCTTCTAGTAGTATCTTATTCTTTACGAAATTTTTATTTAAGATGCTCTTTAGTATCAATATTGCAACTCAATTTTTTATACTTTCGAAATATGGCATCAACATCAATTTAAAAATAAAATTTGCCTAAGGTGGCGAACTTAGGGAGGCTTAGTTAAGTCAACAATCCAACCAAATAATTCTGATACGATAATAAAAAATAATTATTGAAAAAAGAAAAGTAATCAGCAACTCATCCCAATTCTATAGATTATAAATAAGTATTTTGCTATTAAAACGATACTACTGATGTAGCGTATATAATTCAACTGTATGGGGCGCAAACTCATGTCACATAATTTCCGGAGACACAACTGACTAAATTTTACCATCATCATCAAATTATTTCCCATTGTGATAAAAGTTAGGGGTCTATAACGCTTAATATTATAAATTATGACTAGGGTTTGAATTCCGGTGGTAAGAAAGGATAATAAAAATATCTATCTTTTACAGGAAATGGATGTATGTCACTCTTTAACTCGGCGACACACATTACATTTATTTTGGCTTATTATCACTTGTATGCCTCTCTGCATACCATTCACCATGCCTCCTCTGATCAGTGAGTCCTACTACGTCATGTAAATGTTCGGTGTTCATAAGGGGAGGAAGGAATAGGCGAAAAGACAGTCTTGAAGGCGGATAACGAAGATTATATATTTTAATATCATTGAAATAAATTGTAGCTATCTTCTCACAACTGTTCTACGTTGACAGAATTCTCTAGTTTTGTTTAAAAATTCTGTTACTAAATATCTCACTATCTATCGCCAGAACTCCGTGTACTGTGGAGGAATACTGCATATCTCGTTCAGTTATGAAGTGCCTCACAATCCATATTAGGAATATGGGGAGGTGACAAAGAGCAACAGGTTACATGTAACAAGTGTCTACTCTGACACAACGTCTCCCTGGTAATCAAAGCTGATCGTAGCTTGTTTGAACTTACTGTCTTGACGTCAGAGTTACTTAGTCTAATGCTAGGAAACCTGAGTCAATATATGGTGCACAGATTGTCAGACAACGGCAGATCTGTGTTTGTCATCTAATAAATTACAGAAGATGTACAGATGTGATTAGTAACTGGTTCGTATTCCTTTAGCTAAGTACCTTTTCAGCAACTACGTTACTCTTACAGTATATAGTATAATAAATATTGGAGCAAGCGAAAGTACTAAAAAAAATCCTCTCTCCACAGATCATCTTTATCAACAATGTGACCAGAATATTGTACGAAATGAAAATATAAAAACTGGAGATTTATCGTTCGAAGAAGTGTAAAAATTCAAATATCTTGGAGCAACAGTAACAAATATAAATGATACTCGGGAGGAAATTAAACGCAGAATAAACATGAGAAATACCTGTTATCATTCGGTTGAGAAGCTTTTGCCATCTAATCTGCTGTCAAAAAATCTGAAAGTTAGAATTTATAAAACAGTTATATGACCGGTTGTTTTATATGGTTGTGAAACTTGGACTCTCACTTTGAGAGAGGAACATAGGTTAAGGGTGTTTGAGAATAAGGTGCTTAGGAAAATATTTGGGGCTAAGAAGGATGAAGTTACAGGAGAATGGAGAAAGCTACACAACACAGAACTGCACGCATTGTATTCTTCACCTGACATAATTAGGAACATTAAATCCAGACGTTTGATATGGGCAGGGCATGTAGCACGTATGGGCGAATCCAGAAATGCATATAGAGTGTTAATTGGGAGACCAGAGGGGAAAAGATCTTTGGGGAGGTCGAGACGTAAATGGGAGTGTATTAAAATGGATTGAGGGAGGTGGGATATGATGATAGAGACTGGATTAATCTTGCACAGGATTGGGACCGATGGCAAGCTTATGTGAGGGCGGGAATGAACCTGCGGGTTCCTTAAAAGCCATTTGTAAGTAAGTACATGTTATATTAACATACATGCACATGGAATATGGAGAATTTTACGGCAACGCTAATGAGACCGTAATGTTGAACAAGTTTTTGTAATTTTTTCAATGCTTTTTTATAATAGCTATTTTGAATAATTCACTCTATATAATGATCAGAATTAAATAAACAATTATTTTTCATGTTGATATTATTGGTATCGCTATATTTCTATACGGAAGCATTTCCGGACATTACTTTTTATGAAAAAATGTTTCACTGTGTATCGTTTATCACATCCGAAAATTGGCGATATATCCTGCATATTTATTCTTCACTAAAAATAATTATATTTTATGTGCATTGTCTCCAAATGAACTGAGTTGTAGAGAATTAATATGAGCAAAATCTGTTCCAATAGGTGGGGAGAAATATGTCTTCACTGACAGAAGAAACTATTTTTCGGTGCAAGGAATACTTTGAAAACGGGTACTGACGCAAAAATCTCTAAACAAACAACTTTCAGCACAACAATATTTTCTCTTACTTCGTACACTGAAAAAGTAAAATGAATCAGACCTGGGTAAACGAGGTCTACTGTATTTTACTTTCTATGTCAACCGTTAATCTCTCTTAAAATCCGAACCCATTATTTCAGTTTCACTTGCAGATGACCAAATAAAATGTGGGCGTTAGAGAACTTATGTTGCAGCGCCATTACGACAGAAAAAAATCCAAGGAAAAATATGCCAAGAAATTTTGTTTTTCTGGATTTCTGCTCTTTTGGATGTCAGTACCGCGGAGTTGGACAGGTTTTCTTATACATAATTTATAATCCACTTTAGAATTCCCCGCCTTAAAACACAGTGACGTGGGGGTGAGGCGGCAGCCACGGTTTTACGTCAGAAGTGACGTCACAACGACAGTCGCTCACGTGTAGCTGCAACAGCTGTGGGCTGGAAAGCGAACCACTCAGTTTGAGTCTTGGCGGTGACATGAGATGCAAAATACATCGCATATCTCAAAGAACTGCATGTGATTGGCAACTCCAGTAGGTTGTTGGCTGGATCGTTCGATCACGTACACTCGATTAAGGCGTTAGTTTACTGCAATCGGCTGGTCTGACTCTGTCAAGAATATTACATTCACTAAACTGGGATACATCTAAGATGTTAAGAAATTATTATGCCTGATGATTGGTTACGACGAATTTTGAGATGAGAGAGAAATGACCCGAAACTCAGACTATACATTAGAATGCAAAATTGAACTGTAAAGAATCAAGTTGCTAGAAGTCAAGTGATTTGTAACAATTGTGCAAGTGCGTAAAAATGTAATTTTGTAATTAAAAATTGAACAAAAAAATTATATGTACGAAACACTAATGGAATTCATAACACATTTTTAGCTTCAGAAACCTAGCCAATTAAAGAAATGACACTTATGAAAAGTTCATTCTTTATCTACAATATTCTTTTACCCTTAAAACTAAAGAAAAAAGATCCTTTACAAACAACTTCAAATTATTCCGGAGCGGGTATCGAACCCGGGACCTTTGGTTTAACGTAACAACGCTCTACCACTGAGCTACCCGGGAACTCTAACCGACACCGATCCAATTTTTCCCTCTATATCCACAGACCTCAAAGTGGGCTGACAACCGTCAAGCAACTTTACAGGGAGTTATACCTGAAATCTTGATTTGCATAATGCACGTCACTGTTCGTTAACAGAAAACCACAATTTAAGTCACACGGAGTTAGTGTGCACTCGAAGTTTGTTGCTTGACGGTTGTCAGCCCACTTTGAGGTCTGTGGATATAGAGGGAAAAATTGGATCGGTGCCGGTTAGAGTTCCCGGGTAGCTCAGTGGTAGAGTGTTGGTACGTTAAACCAAAGGTCCCGGGTTCGATACCCGGCTCCGGAACAATTTTTCCCTCGAAATTATTCAAATCAACTTTACAGGGAGTTATACCTGAAATCTTGATTTGCATAACTTCAAATTAGTGTAACCCTGAAAATATTGAGAAGAGGTCCCACGTTTATGTAACTTTTCTTGCTCGTAATGTCTTCGGAAATATGTTCCGTAAGTGGCGGTAACTCCTCGTGAATCACCCTGTATAATTATTTTTCCTCTACCGTCGAGTGAAAAACCACTTGTAGTTACAACTCACTCAATCACTCACTCACTCACTCACTCACTCACTCACTCATTGACAAACAGATGCCCAAATGTTTCCCTGGATCTTGCAATGACAACTGATACCAATTCCCAACATATAAAATACATTCAGGAAGTCACTTCCCAAAAGAGAGTAAACCTGATTATAACGTCTTTCAAGGAATAGGAAAAATTTTCTTATGAACAAGTATTGTAACCGAGATTTACACTATAGATATTATGGCGTTATCAAGCAAGAAAGGTGGACAATGATGTAATTTTGACAACTAGATTAGTGTTTTATTACAGACTATACAGGTTTTACTCTGTCATTTGCAGTATTTTATGGAAATTGTAGTACATTCTAAACTGAAGTTTACGGAAAACATCCATTACACAATTCCACAGTGTTTACCAACATCCTGCAGAAAACTACGCCAATTACAATTACCTACAGTAATGGGTCATTTTCATCTACCTTCTACCGCATTAATGCCCAAAATGTTTGTCAAAATTTCACTGCTCTCTCCCTTGGCTTCGGAAAACATTATGATTTCTACAGCCTGCCTCATAGGGCATGTGTTCTTCAGCCCTTATATGTTCTCTCATCTGAACGGCGGAATTAACGTCATCTTTTTACAACAAACATTGCCTGGGTTCCTCGAGTGGGTGCTCTCAATGTTCGTCGACAGATGTGGTTGTACCTCACATCACACGTACAATACGCGAGCACCCCATCCAAACATTTGGTGGTCGCTGAATCGGACGAAGGCTGCCTGTACTATGGCCACCACGTTCACCTAACTTCAGCCTCCTAGACTTCTTTCTGTGGGAGTACATCAAGAGCTTGGTATGCGAGAACCCGTCGAGTCCGAGGAGGATCTGATCGCCAATATTCACGCCGCCATCGTGACGATTAAAGGAGTTCAGGAAATTTTCACATGATTGTTACATCGTCAACTTTGTAGCGATATTGGAAGTCGCCACTTTGAACAGCTAATGTATCCAATGTAATACCTAAATGTAACTGTTGGGAAAGATGTATAAAAGAAATGAATTACTAATACCGGTACCTGAAAAACCATAACAAACACTCAAATTAAACAAAAACCAAACTAAACATGAAAAGAGTAAGCAAACATCGTCTTGAGTATATGAAAGTCGTTCATATTACAAAAACTGAGCTTATGTCATAAGATCGAAGAGTTCGTTGCTTGTCTAAATAGCGGGGACGAAACAGGCCAAAAGGTCAATTACACTTGAAATACTTGCATGAAAAAGTGATAAAGGGATTTCAGGAAATCCTTACGATGGCGTCTAACATCTATATATGAATTAGAGTAATGGAATTAGCCATGAATAACGGTCAATAACAATAACAATAATAATAATAATAATAATAATAATAATAATAATAATAATAATAATAATAATAATAATAATAATGCAATGAAACAGAATCTGGTCTACTATTAAGGAGACAAGTATTTTTTTGAGCCACAGACAATATTATTAACAATTAAATGGCCATTGTAAATAACAACATGAGAATATCGCGTAACTGTTATTGTTATTTATCCATGTACAGTATAAGATGCTGGAGAAGATGCCAAATGATCTCTGTAATCTTAGTAAAGATGTCGATCTGAATATCAACCCCAATAAAACTAAGATCATGTCTAACGGACCAATAATCCCCATCATTAACAACGTAGCTATGGACTAGACACATGTCTAACATGTCTAACGGACCAATAATCTCCATCACTGTTAAGAACGTAGCTACGGACTAGACACATGTCTAACATGTCTAACGGACCAATAATCCCCATCACTGTTAACAACGTAGCTATGGACTAGACACATGTCTAACGGACCAATAATCCCCATCATTGTTAACAACGTAGCTACGGACTAGACACATGTCTAACATGTCTAACGGACCAATAATCCCCATCACTGTTAACAACGTAGCTATGGACTAGACACATGTCTAACGGACCAATAATCCCCATCATTGTTAACAACGTAGCTACGGACTAGACACATGTCTAACATGTCTAACGGACCAATAATCCCCATCACTGTTAACAACGTAGCTATGGACTAGACACATGTCTAACGGACCAATAATCCCCATCACTGTTAACAACGTAGCTATGGACTAGACACATGTCTAACGGACCAATAATCCCCATCACTGTTAACAACGTAGCTATGGACTAGACACATGTCTAACGGACCAATAATCCCCATCATTGTTAACAACGTAGCTACGGACTAGACACATGTCTAACATGTCTAACGGACCAATAATCCCCATCACTGTTAACAACGTAGCTATGGACTAGACACATGTCTAACGGACCAATAATCCCCATCACTGTTAACAACGTAGCTATGGACTAGACACATGTCTAACGGACCAATAATCCCCATCACTGTTAACAACGTAGCTATGGACTAGACACATGTCTAACGGACCAATAATCCCCATCATTGTTAACAACGTAGCTACGGACTAGACACATGTCTAACATATCTAACAGACCAATAATCCCCATCACTGTTACAACGTAGCAACGGACTAGACACATGTCTAACATGTCTAACGGACCAATAACACCCATCACTGTTAACAACGTAGCTATGGACTAGAGACATGTCTAACATGTCTAACGGACCAATAATCTCCATCATTGTTAACAACGTAGCTACGGACTAGACACATGTCTAACATGTCTAACGGACCAATAATCCCCATCACTGTTAACAACGTAGCTATGGACTAGACACATGTCTAACATGTCTAACGGACCAATAATCCCCATCATTGTTAACAACGTAGCTATGGGCTAGACACATGTCTAACATGTCTAACGGACCAATAATCCCCATCATTGTTAACAACGTAGCTATGGACTAGACACATATCTAACATGTCTAACGGACCAATAATCCCCATCATTTTTAACAACGTAGCTATGGACTGGACATATATCTAACATGTCTAACGGACCAATCATCCCCATCATTGTTAACAACGTAGCTATGGACTAGACACAAGAATTCACATACCTGGGCCAAATCATAACCATGCAAGGACGTTCAGACGAGGAGATTAAGAGAGGATTAGAAAATGGGATGGAACAAATTCTGGTCTCTAGAATTCTTCCTTCTTGACAAATTCTTAAGCCGCCGGCCAAAAATCGATGTTTTGGACAGCTGCGTCTCCCTAGTCATGCTATATAGAAGTAAAACCCGGTCGCTGACAAATTCCAAAAACAAGTTGCTATGAGTAAATCAACGCAAGATGGAGAGGAAAATACTACACGTCACCTGGAGGGATAGAATCAGCAACCAAAAAGTGATGACCCGGATAATGACAACCTCTACAACTGGAGATGGATGATGAGGTTAAACCAGCCAAGATGGGCCTATGCACCAACTGCATGGGACCAGAGAATAGGGAAGAGAGGCCAGGGCAGACCGAAACGGTGTTGGCAAGATGTGTTGAGAGAAACAGCAGGAGCAGTATGGTCCAGAACAGCACACAGTGAAGACTGGAGGCGCCTGGAAAGAAGAGCGCTTCAAACCGTAATCATGTAAGTATGAATAACCGAGCAAAGGACTTAAAAGAGAGTACTCAATTTACAGTCGATCAGCACTTAGATTTCTCTGTGCTTCATATAAATAAAGCATGTGAGTGGCAAGACTATATCTATGTATAATGTATATTTTACTTTATGTGGTATGAAAACCGAAGGCACAGATAGAGAGCAAGGGACTAACCAAAGGAAGGGAAAGCAGGCAAAAATCGTAATTGAATTGGCTCGCCAGTTGAGATAATTGAACGGAGTTACGCAATAAGCGACCAAGCGCCTAAAGCCTGTTTCGAGATATTGGCCATTGAAATAAATCTGTTTTTTTTTATAAAACATTTTATACAAGAAGTATTATAACATTCATACTATTAAAAAAATAGCACAAATAATACCAAAAAAGGCTAACAGATTTTTGGTAAATAAATAAATGAATTGTATCCAATAAACGAATTTTTTCTTATAAATAGAAGCAAAATTCAGTCATCACATTCTTGATTTTTTCCGAGTTAAATTTTATTAGTCTGCCATCAACATATTGTGCAAATATCTCATTTCTTCAAGTTGTCTGTTGCATAAAAAAAATATAAAAAAAAACAATGGCAATACGAATTTTGACTGATTATAATTTTGATGCCCGCTGCAGATCTTTATTGATTTCTGAATAAAATTTAACTGTTGTTATTTTGTATATTTTTCATTGTTTGATCAAAATTAAATCAAATTTAAACAGTTATTATACACTTAGTGAGATTCATTATTATGATACAAGACATAATTACCACCTTGTGACCTTAGGGTTAGATTAGCCAAGTCTAAACAATGGTTTACATCAATTGCATTGTCTATGTTTAATAAACTTACTTATAGTGCACATATTGTTAATTTTAATAAATTTAAATGTGTTATTCGTGACTGGCTAATCAAAACCCCTTTTCATGATATTAATGAATTTATTGAAACTAGTGTTGATATAGTATTCTAGTTATATTTTTTATTCTTTCTGGCTTGTCTATGTATCTGGTGGTACCAAGACTGTTTTTATGAATAAATAATGGATTGCTCTTATTCTTAAGTGAGTAGCCCTAATAACAACCACGTGTGGTCCTAGTTAGGCATATATTGTCCACGGACCTGTTTCGTTTCTATGCTAAAGCACAAATGAACAACAATTTTCTTCAAAATGTACTGCAACCCTCCCTGCATGGTAATAAACTCGATTTCCTTTGTCTACAGCAGCGGTCATCAGAACACTACATTCTCGGGCTAGCGTCTGTTACCCGCGGACAAGACACTGCCCTCGCGAGCATTCGTGGCTGCTGACGGGTATGCTACCTCCCTATCCCTTGTGCACGACAGAGAATATTTCCTTACCCTCCATGCACTCAACCCATTTCAGCGAGTGCTGACGACCACTGGTCTACAGGAATGGATCCGTTCGTGTCATTTTGTCGTATATAATAAACAGGTCCATGACAATTGAAGTCGAACTTCGTTCCACAAAATCCTTTCATTTTTTTGTGTTAGTGTAGGTAGAATATAGACGTCACACGTCAAAATGTGATGAATCTATACAATCGCTCTAAACGTCACGCTAATTAAGTAGAAGTGGATGTACTCCTAGACACTAAAAGTGTTATTAAATTCCAATTTACGCTGCAGAAGTTTTATCAGAACCGGCGCAGTTATGATACACGATAAGACAGAAAGCGAAATCTTGGTGTACAAGTGCCAGGCTCTTAATCTGTCGGCTCTTGGGGCTCTTATTGCAGCGAAGAGCTGTGCTGTGATTATGTTTCGCTAATTACCACTTTACATGCAACCCCCGCAGCCATTGTCCGCCAGCATCTCACACACAATGCAGCCCCATACTTATGCGGAGGGAGAACAGCCCAAGCTGCGAACGCAGAGGTCGTGGGTTCCAACACCAGCTAGCAAATTACATACGAAAGCCACTTACTATTATGACAAGTGTTATATTGCATGTTTCCACGTATTCACATTTTTTTTATGTTCTAGTGATATTTAACTTATTTTATATTTTTGTTTTCATATTTTCCGATAACGGTATATCTCTAATGTGATAAGTTGAGCTATATATAATCATAATTTTCCTTACTCTGTGTACTTAAAAATATTGTATTCATTGTATGCTTTGTACTGCACTATTTTATTACTACTATTATTATTATTATTATTATTATTATTATTATCATAATTACTTGTCTTATTTTTATACATTGTATGTCTCATTTATTTTGACCTACTGTTCACATTTTATTATGCTTTTTCCTTTCTTTCTTTCTTATGTCTGATTTCTACTTACTTGTTGTTTACATTTTATTATTATTATTATTATTATTATTATTATTATTATCTTGTTCAGTTTTGTGTGTAAAATTGTAGTGTACTTAGTAAATTTGTAGTGTTTTTGTAACGCAGTTTTACTCCTGGTTGAGTGTTAGAGAAGGCTGTATGACCTTAACTCTGCCTGGTTAAATAAATCATTATTAATAATAATAATATTATTATTATTGTTATTATTATTATCATAATTACTTGTCTTATTTTTTTATACATTGTATGTCTCATTTATTTTGACCTGCTGTTCACATTTTATTATGCTTTTTCCTTTCTTTCTTTCTTATGTCTGATTTCTACTTACTTGTTGTTTACATTTTATTATTAACATTAAATACCTTACTCTATGCCGATGATCAAGTCATAATTTCCAATTCAGAGGATAATTTACAAAGAGGATTGTATATATTAAATAAAATATTAAAAGATTTTGGGATGAAAATTTCAGCACAAAAATCAAAAGTAATGGCATTTTTAGGACAAGATCCAGTCAGAAGTAAGATAATACACAATAACCAATGCCTCGAACAAGTGCAAAATTTCAATTATCTGGGTTGTCAAATATCTTATCAAAATTAAAAAGATGTGAACAAGAAAATTACCAAATTTACACAAATTCTATGGAATAATAAACAATGCATTAAAAGCTAAATTAGTACAAAAATCTACAAGAATAAAAATATATAATACACTAGCATTACCCACCCTTTTATACGGAAGCGAGATTTGGACATTAAAGAAAAAAGACATGAACAGAATCAAAGCAACGGAAATGAAATTTTTGAGGAGGACAGCAGGATATACTGTTTTAGACCGAAAAAGGAATGAAGAAATTTTAGAACAATTAGAAGTAGAGTCAGTAGAAGAAAAAATCAGCAGATATAAATTCAATTGGCTAGATCATGTAAGAAGAATGGAAAATTCAAGAATCCCAAAAATTATGATGCAATATAAACCTAGAGGACATCGTCGACCAGGAAGACCGTTAAGAAGACTGCTAGATGGGGCCGAAACAGGTCTACAGAGGCCTAATTCGTGAAGGATGATGATGATGATATTATTATTACTATTACTATTATTATTATTATTATTATTATTATTATTATCATCTTGTTCAGTTTTGTGTGTAAAATTGTAGTGTACTTAGTAAATTTGTAGTGTTTTTGTAACGCAGTTTTACTCCTGGTTGAGTGTTAGAGAAGGCCGTATGACCTTAACTCTGCCAGGTTAAATAAGTCATTATTAATAATATTATTTTTATTATTATTATTATTATAATTTTTAAGTAGCCTGGAGAACGTGTCTAACATTTCGCCTTGGTACTTCATTAGCATTCAACTACAACACAAATTAACTAAACAAAGAACATACGAAACTTGTAGAGATGAAATGTTCATGACGACTACGACAACAACTGGACTCGGCTGTCATTATGTTTATATATTATTGCATAACTAACAACATTAACAATCATGTTCGTATTACGAGGCAGCAACAGTTTAAACGCAGGATGATTCTATTCGGTGTCGAAAGTTTGTAACAGCGAGAGCGCTGGCAACACTATCAACAAGTTGGTCTGCAAGGGAAGTCTGGCTGCGTGTAATGCGCAAACTTAAAATCAAATAAAATCCTGACGTTAGTCGCTAAGCGACCAAAGCGCTGCCCTCTGAACGGAATGGAGCGATCCTCAACTTTTTCATCAAATGACTGTCCAAGTCACAAAACGGCCATCTTATTGCGTTCCCTATGAGCTGCTACTACTAGCGATCAAACAGTGCCAATGCAGTAAAAGTTCGTATTTCGTTTTCTGCACAATATAATAGTCTACAGTTATGAAGGTGTATATGATATTAAGGTGTATTATATCACACAGGTATTAGAAAAGCGACTTTCGAAAAAGTACGCTTGATATTATGTTAAAGGCGTTGCAATGTTAAAGAGAGATTAAAGAGACATTAAAATGCTTTACTAAATTTACTGAAAGTGTTTGAATGTCCTACTATGAACAGGTCTGGGCGTCAATAACTCAATTATCGAGGTACTGCAGACTACCCGTTATGTATCGCACCTGAAGGCAAGCATTGCTCAGTGACGGATTGTGTAAGGCATGCATCATAGGTTTCGGCTCTCCCTGGTCGCCTAAAATCCACCACTGATGCATAGTGCTTTAGTATGTTTGTTTGTAATACGGCGAAACGGAAAGGCCATGAGAGGTGGTATCTCCTATCTTTTTCTTTCCCCTTTATGCCAGAGCTGATCTATATTGTGCCATTATTATGAAGTATAGAGAGAAAGTACTTTGAATCAAACAGAAAATTTCGAGATCTAGATGTAAATACACACTTCCAGCTAATAATTGGCCATCATACTGATACTTACTTACTTACAAATGGCTTTTACAGAACCCGGAGGTTCATTGCCTCCCTGACATAAGCCCGCCATCGGTCCCTATCCTGAACAAGATTAATCCAATTTCTACCATCATATCCCACCTCCCTCAAATCCATTTTAATATTATTCTCCCATCTATGGCCCGGCCTCCCTAAAGGACTTTTTCCCACTCCAGCCTCCCTACGAGCGCAGTCAAATTGAAGTTATAATTGTGATCGAGTTTAATAATTTAATTTAGGTATGACTATTATTACTATTACTATTATTATTATTATTATTATTATTATTATTATTATTATTACATAATTATTTTATTGGTGTTGTGAAGATAAAAAGAATTATTGTATTGCTTTGAATTGTATTGTATTGTACTGTATTGTATTAATTATGTTATATTCATAGCAATGTACTAATTTTCTATCATACTGGTTGAGTGGAAGAGAAAGCTGAATGGCCTTAACTCTGCCAGTTAAAATAAACCATTATTATTATTATTATTATTATATTATTATTATTATTATTATTATTATTATTATTATTATTATTATTAACTATTACTCTACATGTCATACCCATCTGAAATGTCTGGATTTAATGTTCCTAATTATGTCAGGTGAAGAATACAATGCGTGCTGTTCTGTGTTGTGTAACTTAATCTATTCTCCTGTAACTTCATCCCTCTTAGCCCCAAATATTTTCTTAAGCACCTTACTGATAACTGAAAAAAAATGGATTGTCGGTGGATAACAATGGAATTCCACAATGAAACCTACTACTTGTGCTTATGAGAGAGGACTACCAAATACGTTATGTGATTATCATACATACATACATACACACATACATACATGCAAGCACGCATACATACACGCATGCATACATACATACATACGTACACACATACATACATACATACTGTACATACGTACATACATACAATACACACATACATACACACATACATACATACATACATACGTACACAAATACATACGTACATACATACTTACGTACACACATACATGCATACATACTGTACATACGTACGTACATACATACATATACATACACACATATGTACACACATACATACATACACACGTACACACATACATACATACATACACATGTACGTACATACATATACACATACATACATACGTACGTACGTACATACTTACATATATACATACATATATTACATACATACAGACATTCATACGTACATACATATATTACATACATACATTCATACATACATACATACATACATACATACATACATACATACATACATACATACATACATACATACATACATACATACATACATACATACATACATACATACATACATACGTACGTACGTACATAGTGTTGATAACGGACAGGACAGTGATAATGGAGTCAACAGATTACGTTTTACATTTCTCCTCTCACCCTTCCAACAATTGAGATGGCAGAGGTAGTTCTGAACTTTTGAATTCTTCTGAACCTATGACATGATGAAAATACCAAAACCTCACACTGAAGTGCTGTAAGTAATAGTTGTAATAAGTGGAATATAGGGCACCTTTTAAACTGAAAGTAAAGACATTCCAAAGATCAGCTTAAAATAAAACAATTCTGCAGTGAAGGGACAAATTAGGACATAAACAGCATCCAAGGGGAATTTCTCCATAAACAGCATATCGTCCATAAAGAACCGAACTCTAGTGTCGTTGGTAAGAAGTCAAAGTATGAAGTGTTAACGACTAGGGCTTCAAATCTTCCGCGAGGTCTTATCAGCAGCGCCAACTTCTGTTTGGCCAACTTGTTAAACTGAAGGGATGCAGGCCTGAGCTTCAAAGGATAGAGGGGCGTGCCATTGAAATGCGGTGTCCCCCACAATATAATTGGCTGGGTGTTTATGCCATTTGCTTAGCAAGAGCTGTGTTTGGTTCGGCGGGTTAGTATAAAGTGCAATTAAATTGGAGAAAGCATCTCTTGGAGAACTCCTCCTTCCTGCGCTGCTTCTTACTATTAAATTGTTCCGGTACTAGGTGTTTCAAAATTCCCTAACAAAATTTATGGCATACCTTATCTGTGAGAACACGCTTAATTATTCATATGATACCCTCAAATTGCTTCAACAAGACCGCTTCCTTCACGGGGGTGTGAATTACTCCGCGTTTAGAGGGGAGAGTAAAGGAGATTATATACAGAGTGTCCCACGAAATCCTTTAGCGTAATTAAGATGTGAATAAGCATTATTAACACTCATTATTAGACCCACAAATCATAATTATGTTCCGTGTTTAGACTTATCGTCACTTAAACATGTTCACAAATTTTCGTGAGGTTGTAGGATAATGGGCATCGGTATAGGCCTAATTGAGTTTACTATTGCATATGCAGTAATATACATAGAACACCGTGTCCGAAATGAAACTTACCGATAAAGAAATGAATTACCTAGACATCCAAAAAATTACATACGGCCAAATTGCACTAAAATGTAGAGAAACTCAACAAGTTGTTATGTCGTCAAATTGGCGAATCTGTTATTCCTATTGTTGTGTATAAACATATTGTTTTCCAAAACGGCCGTATTTTTCACGAAATCTCCGCTGAACTGTAACCGGAAACTTCACCTTCCAGCAAGACGGAGCTCCCCCTCATTATTGGGGACCAGTAGTTCAAATGTACACAATCATTTCTCGGAACAATGGATTGGTCGTGGTGGTTCTATTGCATGGCCCCCACGATCTCCTGATCTTACACCATTGGACTTTTTTCTTTGGGGATTCGTGACTTCACCTTTCAGCAAGACGGAGCTCCCCCTCATTATTGGGGATCAGTCGTTCAAACTTTACACAATCATTTCCCAGGACGATCCATTGGTCGTGGTGGTCCTATTGCATGGCACCCACTATCTCCTGATCTTACACCATTGGACTTTTTTCTTTGGGGATTCGTGACTTCACCTTCCAGCAAGACGGAGCTCCCCCTCATTATTGGGGACCAGTCATTCAAACTTTATACAATCATTTCCCGGGAAGATGGATTGGTCGTGGTGGTCCTGTTGCATGGCCCCCACGATCTCCTGATCTTACGCCATTGGACTTTTTTCTTTGGGGATTCGTGACTTCACCTTCCAGCAAGACGGAGCTCCCCCTCATTATTGGGGACCAGTCATTCAAACTGTACATAATTATTTCCCGGGACGATGGATTGGTCGTGGTGGTCCTGTTGCATGGGCCCAACTATCTCCTGATTTTACACCATTGGACTTCTTTCTTTGGGGATTCGTGAAAGACCGTGTCTACAACACCAGAGCGGATAACCTTCAAGTGTTACGTCAAAGGATTATCGACACAGTGAGATCTGTAACTCCGCAGATGTCACACAATGCCTGAGAGAGACTGAATACAGGTTATATGTGTGTCGTGCTACTAGAGGGGGACATGTTGAGATTTACTGATGGTGACATAAACTTGTTGAGTTGATTTATTTTTCTCCTAATTTGTTTTTGTGTGTCATAATTAAGGAATAAATTATTTAGTATCTTTACCTATTCCTAGATTAAAATTGAAATACAATTTACGAGGTTAGTGAACACGTATTCACTTTTACAGAAACAGAGTGTCAAAGAAAGAACAAAAATGTTCTGTCCTGTATCAGGGATACTCCGGCATGTAGAATACGTCACTCACTTCCGGGAATGGAGCTATAGTTGTATTGGTTTGAATGTTTCATTATTACTTCGGTTTGCAAATAGAGAATATGGGTATATGATAATAGAAGTAATTAGGGGTCTGATGAAGGACATGCAATATATTTTTTCTTAATATCAGGCGATATTTCGAAATTAGTCCCGGTTCACGATAAATTATTCGTAATGATTCACTAAAAAGTATCGTACGTGTCTGTAACACTTTAATATTGCAGAATCCGCAAATACAAATTAAATGAGGTCTGTAGCTGCTCTCGATGCCGAAATATTACTGACACACTGCGTCACAACTACGACGTCATCATGCCCGTAGTAAGGAGAGGCGTCACTGGGTGTAAACATACAGGTGATATTGGTTCGTGGCCTTACTAGCAACATTAGTATTCGACTGTGACACATAGTCTTGTAAAGTAAGCATTTGAAATTCTCATTTTTCGTTTAACCATGGATCCCGAAACGGATGTTCATATTTGCTGTAGAAAACGACGTATTCTACATCTAAAAAGAGAAATAAAATGAATTATAAAACTGGAAAGCGGAAAAAATGGATAAAAAGGGTAAATGGCAAAGATAACAAGTCCACACCTGGGGAGTAACGGTTAGCGCATTTGGCCGCGAAACCAGGTTGCCCGGGTTCGATTCCCTGTCGGGGCAAGTTACCTGATTGAGGTTTTTTCCGGGGTTTTCCCTCAACCCAATATGAGCAAATGCTGGTTAACTTTCGGTGTTGGACCCCTAATTTATTTCACCGGCATTATCACCTTCATCTCATTCAGACCCTAAATAACCTAGATGTTGATAAAGCGTCGTAAAATAACCTACTTAAAAAAAAAGAGAGAACAAATGGCAGTACCAGAGAAAAAGTGGAAAAGAGAAAGAAAGGCAAAGATCTAAGCTGACAGAGAAATATTGGCAGGGGGGAAATGTTTTGTGCGAGATCGTGCGTATTTCCTTCGTTTCCGCACAAAACCAATCCGCGGAAAGTCTAAAATTCCACATTCAGTATTCCAAACCTAACACACACAACAATTTCCCTCTTCTTACCGCTTAAGTGACATATTGATTTTATTGCTTTAGGCTTTTAACATATTATTTTTAGAGACGTTCAATATAGTAATAATTATAAATTGCAAACTTACCACTGCAATTTCATCTAAATTGCACTGTCAATTATTGTTTTTAAATATTTGTAAAAATTAAGTAAACTCTACAACTCCACTAAAGTTACTGCATTCGTGATGCAAGTAACATTAAGGAAGCCGTGAAAAAATCAACAAGATTCCAGACTCATCATGGCTGCTACTTTGACCGGCAAAATTAAACTTGCCGATGTTAATACTGCAATATGTTATATAAATAATATTGTTAAAATATTAAAATGAAAAATAAATCATTACATAACCTTACCGTTCGTTTTAAGTTCGCATTTATAGACTGGGGGGAAAAAAGACAGACGTATATCACGGCCTGCTGGAGTATAGTAAACACAGAAAACATTTTAAAGCAACAATGTTGAAGATAGATATTTTTGTTTTGCAAATTTGCCGTCATTGAACAGAAACCAAGATGGAGATTTCATTGCAACTAATTAGAAATTCCTCTTTCCGGTATGTAATAAACGATCTTCGCACAAAATAATGTACGATACACGAGCGGTATGTTTTCTTTCAATTCTCGGAAATTGAAAAAAGCTCAACTACGTTTCGCTTTTTCAAACTTTTCCTCGAACATGAAAACTTCAACATATCGCTCTTGTAACGCATATTACTATTTTAATTAGTTATTTTACGACTCTTTGTCAACTGCTATGGTTATCTAGCGTCTGAATGAGATGGTGATAATGCAGGCAAGATGAGTCCAGGATCCAGCGCCGAAAGTTACCCAGCATTTGCTCTTAATGGGTTGAGGGAAAACCCCGGAAAGAACCTCAACCAGATTAACTTTTCTTTACCAGGATTTGAACCCGGGCCCGCTCGTATCACAGTCAGCCATGCAAAATGGTACTCCGCAGCGGTGGCCCAGGAAAAATGGCAAGGAGGAAAAGTAGCTAACCGGGATTGCAGCAATGTCACAAAGAGAATATATGTGAAATATGGAAAAATGCCAAAGATAAAAAAATGCTGAAGACAGAAAAATATCAAAGGTGGAGAAAATGCGAAAGACAGAAAGAACAAAAGGCTACCAAAAAAATAATGCTAATAAAATAACTTTCTACTTCATAAACCTATGAAACTAAGACGGTATTGAGAGAAGAGTAGAAATAACGCTAATAAAGGTGGGATGATCATATCGAAAGCCCATTGAAAACTAAGTAGCCTACTGGAAAGCCCTCCTATACGAAATCCCCTTGTGCAGGACTCTCACACTGGGCATCGTATTTTAGATCCCATTGGTAAACTTTTATAGATATCGAGCTATGAACAGATACTTTTTCAACACTGTATTTTCAGGTACTAATCTTCTATAGTCAATGCTTGGAAAAGCACTGTTTTTTTTTTCAACCAGAAAACAGAAGTAGATAACCCACATTGCAAAATTATTTCGAGTCATTAGATTCTTTCTTTAGCAATTACTAACTATGCTTGTAATATTATATACATGCAAAACATGAATTTTGTTAACAATGGATAAAAATAATTACTTTCGAAAATAACATTTCATAAAACTATTTTGAACGAACCAATTACATCATAATGAGGTAAGTAAACAATGAAGAAATCCATTATTTATATTAGGATACAAAAATATAGTTTCCAAAATTCAAGCAAGGTGACTAATGACGTACCGGCTTTGTTATTACAATAAACAGAAGAAAGAAGATTAACATTTTGTTAGAAATCTCCAACAGGAAAACAATCTTCATGTAGATATCTCTAAAATGTAACGATAATTGTGAAAAAGTATATTGCGATAAAAGCGTGGCAGATGCATTATAAAAGAATCGAGGAATACTTAGAGAACAGGATATTTGTCTAGTCTTCTCTATTTCCGAGATTCTGTTATGCGCTCAACACATGTATTGCGTATTATTTTTTGGCCGATCTTACTAAAAAAATGTTGTTTTTGGACGCTAACATTTTCATGTGTGATCGCCGTTTGTTATTTGTCGATAGGTGTCATTCATTTGTTATGATTCATATTTGTCGATAGGTGTTATTCATTTGTTATGATTCATAATTTGTCGATAGGTGTCATTCATTTGTTATGATTCTTATTTGTCGATAGGTGTCATTCATTTGTTATGATTCATATTTGTCGATAGGTGTCATTCATTTGTTATGATTCATATTTGTCGATAGGTGTTATTCATTTGTTATTATTCGGCGGCGATTGTGAAAATGTTGTAATAAAATGTATTATAGAAAGTTTAATTCTGCCTTCAAAAGAAGTAGGTAGGTGACACATTAATTATACATCAATATAAATAAACAGCATACAGAAAATGTTTATAGGTGACACATTAATTATTCATATGTGTAAATAAATTGCATTCCGGCATAGGTTAATGCTTGAATGTGTATTTTACGCCAGGGATGTTTTTGAATTTGAGCCACGACCCCACGATTGGCGTTCAAAGCAATAACCGTAAGTCGTCAGAAATGGTTTTCATGCTTACGTCAAATACCTTACTATAATAATACCGGACAGCTAGCAGTTTTACGTACGAACGACGATGGTGCTGCTACCTACCTGCCGAGATGGAGATACTCGAGAAACAAGCTGTAATCAACTGCAATGTATATTGTTGCTGGGCTAGATAATTTGTTAATAGTTTTATGAATTAGTACTAGTGTTAAAATGTCAGGGTGTATGTGTGCTGTTTATAATTGTGACAATTGCAGCATTACAAATTGCTCCAAATCGTACTTTCGATTTCTGACAGTTCATAAAACGTAAGTCAACAAAATTCTTTAGTAGGCCTAATTCCTTCGTCTTTGTGTTGATAGAAAAATACAAATTAGTTTTTTATTTAGATCTAATAAATAAATAGAAGTTAAAATGTATCGGATTTTAAGGTTTTATCAAATTAAGTTTTGTTGTTGTCCACATGCCTTTACTAATTATTACAAGCATCAGATTGCTATCAATTTTATCTTTGCAGTTGTCAGCAATGCGTATATAAAACATTACTGTAAATTCATTCCTAATATCAGATTGATTTTGTCTCGGTAAACCAAAGAAAAAATATGTTACAATTAATTACGGAAAGTAATATGAAGGAAAGGGAGTCATTCTATATAAAGAATACACGCCTGGTAATAAACGACTATCTAAACCGAATGGATTGACCAGCAGCGAATGGAAGGACGCTAGTAAGATGACTGCCAATGTATGTCCAGTACGTGCTCTACCAGGTAGGTCTAGAATGGAACCCACTGCCGACATTGTCGGAGTGAGAAAGAAACACTTGCTCACATTCCGGGAGCCTGTCCTCATGGAGAACTACTGAGGAATAGTCGTCACCACAAGATACGTTCCCTCCTAGCATCGGCCCTACGAGGAAAAAACTACAAAGTAGAAGAGGAGGTCCATGGTTTGTCCACAAATGGATCTACATCATCGCTATCCCGACAAGATCAACAAGCGGATTCATAATTGATCCAACTGTAAGAATGGAAGTGTACGAAAATCAATCTGCTGAGGTACATGAGGAAAAATGCGACATATACGACCCCACTATACCATATTATTTTATGGAAAAATATCATCTAACGTCGATCGAAGTTATTGGATTACTGATTGGGACTAGAGGAACCATCACAAAAAGATTCGCGCATTTTTGTAAGCAGTTTGGTCTAGGACAAACTCTTGTCACTGAAGTATCTCTGCCTGCAGTGAAGGGATCTATAAAATCCTAAGAAACCATCTCTACAATTACATAGATTGTTCTCTTTGCTATGGCGATCTGCTCACTTAAGTTGGGTCTTGCAAATAGACGACTTTGACCACCCTATAGCTAATAGATACTAGGAAATTTTATGTTTCTTCTGGAATTAATGATGTTTAGTTGAGCCTTTTCCAATTATTTCTAATTGTGCTATTTCTGACTCTTTCCTTCTCTATTGTTTTATTTTTTTTTTCTATTATAAGAACAATTTTACGGTAAGCTTTGTCTTCTAGACAGCCTTCACTTGGAGAAAGCTGAATAAAATTTATTCGAAATAAAAAATCCACATTAGTAACTCACGTTTTAAACAATAGTCCGAATCTCGCTATGTTAATATTTGTATATGTGGACGTAATTCCATCCCTCTGCGCTAGATATCAGGTCCGCGATTTTTTACACTCACGCCAATGCTGCTAGTACACAGCTGTCTGGTATTATTATAGTAAGGTATTTGCTTACGTCTTATTAGTTATTTCCTCATAGCACATAGTTGTCCGGGACACTGATAGTTCGTTACTTTTAAGTAAATAAATAAAAGTTTCTTTGATTTATTTACCGCACGTACAACAGTTTAACTTATAAGGCCTACCAACAACATCGCTAAGGTTGTTAAAACACGATCGGACAAAAATGATGTTAAAACAATCCAAATTAGGCCCATAAGCTCTGAGACAATTTACCGAGGCAAATATTGGCAGCCAATCTTGTAGTAGGGGAGACTGTTGTGCCTTTAGCATAGTGTACCTTTGAATATTTTTTTTTTTTTTAATTTTTGCTGCTACCTAGAGGCCTCAAAATGAAGTAGATTGTAGAGAAAGCCGCTAAGTAGGTCTGGTCGTAGTTTCAGTTTGATTTATTGCAAAGTATGAGTTCCGTAGACAAAAGAAGTTTTTTTAGTATTAAAAGTAAACATTTCGTTCATTGATATATGTTTTCTAACACAAAACCAGATTGCATTTGTTAATATCTTTCAAGTACGGTGTGTTCCCTATCATCTGGTGAGTAATAACATATTTTAATTTCCATGATTTATTCGAATCTCTAGTTTTCGGAGCCATATTTGTTTAAACGTGCACCCTCTTGTACCTTTGAACACAAAACATCTTGTACCATGGAACATGTTCCAAATTACACGACACTATCGGTTTTTGTTTTTCTTTTATTTTAAGGTCATGTCACGAAGTAAGTCTGGAATTAAAGAGGCCCCCAATTGATCCGGATGCCTTGAAGAAAGCTGTTGAAGCAGTTATTGCTCCTTCAGGAAATAAAATCTCAATCAGAGAAGCCTGCACTGGTTTATGATTGCAAATACATTTTAAATATGATTGTCAGTTTTTTCAGCTATATTCCCACCTATATTCCATGTGTTCCAACTTACAAGAGGGTATGTTCCAAGGTACATGATCCTGTTGTACCTTTGAACACATTACATATCCCTTCATTTTATTTTTTCCAGCCTTAATAGATTTGTAAAACAGAAAAATACATATAGGAAGTTGTAAAGGAATCTTCAGTAATTATTTCAAGTATTTTTTCATTTAAAAAATTTAATTTCCCAAAATTAAAAAAAAATAAAATGTGAAAAGTGATAAAGGTACAACAGTCTCCCCTACTTTGAATTAATTGTTGTACATCATTGTACGAAATTATTTGAGATAAATTGTTTTACGTTGGCAATGCTGTCTGTAACCTTAGAAACACGCATGTTCCATCTATTATTGCTCATCAGGGTAAGTATAACGTTTAAGAGGATATGGAATCTTGCGTCATTTAAGCTCGATGTCCGTTAATGGAACTTAATACCCATGCTGTTACTGGTGCTTTAGTATGTAGCTGTTAGAAGACAGATTAAAAAAAAGAGAACAATCCCCAGTCACTTGCTACTCCCTCGCTCGAGAAATAATGGCCATCGTCAATTCCAAGTAGTCATGAACAATAAAAACTCGAAGACAACTTCTGTCCTAATTCATTTTGTGGAAGAATAAGAACATGTATATAGTTCTGGTATTTGCTAAACTAATGGAAGAAGGTTTTAAAAATGAAAGAAAAAAAGAAAAACCATCTAGGTTCTGAGAGATGCAAAGCCTTTAAAAAGTATAAAAATTGTAGGGAGAGTTGAAGTATTTTCTTCTTTTATGTCATGCTCAAATTTCATTCCTGCTGTATCCTAGGATTATGGTTTAGGCGTTTAATAAGGCAGGGAAAACCATCACAAAACAAGATGGTGTGTAAAATTTTTACAATCTAAAAATAACTGCAAACGTTAGCATCCAAATGCCATTTCAGTCAATGTGAAAATTTAATATTATGGGGTTATAAGTCTGCCAAACAAAATATTACTTCTGTATGATATCTGGAATATAAGGGTGCAAAATAACTACGGCATTAAAAAAGTTAGTAAGCCGTGAGTCGATAGTGATAACAATAAATGTCGTATGACGTATCACTTAATATATTTCACACGGTACTAAACTTTGACACGAGTACAGAAAATTAGTCCATAACTGTTCAATTTCTCCATAGATACGATATATGTAATACAGCCCATTACATCTTTGCGGGCCTAAAAAAACTTTTGTGCGAGATCGTGCGTATTTGCTTGTTTTCCGCACAGAACCAATACGCGGTAAGTGTGAAATGCCACATTCAGTATTCCCAACGTAACACACACAACAATTTCCCTCTTCTTACCGCTTAAGCACGAAATTCATTTTACTGCTTTAGATTTTTAACATATTATTTTCAGAGACGTTTACCATAGTAATAATTATAAATTGGAAACTTACCACCGCAATTTCACCTAAATTGCAAAGTTAATTATTGTTTTAAAATATTTGCAAAAATTAAGTAAAAGTCTACTACTCCACGAAACTTATTGCATTCCTGATACAAGTAACATTAAGGAAGCCGTGAAAAAATCAACAAAATTCCAGATGCCGATGTTATTACTGCAATATGTTATATAAATAATATTGTTAAAATATTACCGTTTGTTTTAAGTTCGCATTTATAGACTTTGGAAAAAAAAAGACCGACGTATATCACGGCCTGCTGGAGTATATAGTAAACACAGAAAACATTTTATAGGAACAATGTTGAAGATAGACATATTTGTTTTCCAAAGTTGCCGTCATTGAACAGAAACCAAGATGGAGATTTCATTGGAACTAATTAGAAATTCCTCTTTCAGGTATGTAATAAACGATCTTCGCACAAAATAATGTACGGTACACGAGCGGTATGTTTGTTTTCATGTTCTCGGAAATTAAAAAAGCTCCACTACGTTTCGCTTTTTCAATCTTTTAATCGAACATGAAAACGTCAATATACCGCTCTTGTAACGCATATTACTATTATAGGCCCTAGGGCGAAAAAATATGTAGTTTGTTTACATATCCCTATATTGATATAATAAGGAACTTATCATCAGCTTGTTTGACTTTAATAACAACTCCAAAAGGAATTTCGGCTTCAACAGATCCCGACATCATTTCCAACATAACAGAACATTGTTTATTAAATTCAGAGACTGGTAACTTAACAACAAAGAAATAATAGCATCATGCATGGCTTCCCTCAATGAATAATTTTTATTCTACGTATTCTTTTTTTTTTCTAGTATACACATCTTCATTTCGCCCTTGATACATAAATTACTATTTATATTACCATATAAACAAAAAAAAGTTCGTATACTATGAAAGTGAAATCATATCAGTATTATTGTTGTTGCTACGTTTGCATAGTTATGGAAAATGGCATTGATGTTGCTCCGGATTGTTTTGCGATGCGTAACTTACCAGATTTTTGTTTCCCAAATTAAAACAAAATTGAAAAATTTATGAAGAAGGCAGTTCAGAACACAAATTAATCTAACCTAGTACAAACTACTATCACAGTCTACTATATACAGTCACGAAGCTTCAGTTGTGAGGTTACTAGGAACAGTAGACTGTGCCGGTACTATTTCGCATTGTCTGTAATGGGGCGATAGTAGCGATCCTATTGGTTAGCAACTATCTATGGATGCATATTTACTATGTATTGAGCTTCGTGACTGTATATACTAGACTATGCTACTACTTCTGCGATTTATATAAATGTAAATAGTAAGAATATTGTTATTGAATTTGGTATTCCCAAGAAACTAGTTCGATTAATTAAAATGTGTCTTAGTGAAATATACAGCGGAGTAAGTATAGGCCAGTTTCTATCTGAAGCTTTTCCAATTCACTGTGGGCTAAAGCAGGGAAGATGCACTATCACCTTCACTTTTTAACTTCGCTTTAAAATATGCCATTAGGAAAGTTCAGGATAACACAGAGGGTTTGGAATTGAACGGGTTACATCAGCTGCTTGTCTATGCGGATGACGTGAATATGTTAGGAGAAAATCCACAAACGATTAGGGAAAACGCGGAAATTCTAGTTGAAGCAAGTAAAGCGATAGGGTTGGAAGTAAATCCCGAAAAGACTAAGTATATGATTATGTCTCGTGACCAGAATATTGTACGAAATGGAAATATAAAAATAGGATATTTATCCTTCGAAGAGGTGGAAAAATTCAAATATCTTGGAGCAACAGTAACAAATATAAATGACACTCGGGAGGAAATTAAACGCAGAATAAATATGGGAAATGCCTGTTATTATTCGGTTGAGAAGCTTTTGTCATCTAGTCTTCTATCAACAAATCTGAAAGTTAGAATCTATAGAACAGTTATATTACCGGTTGTTCTTTATGGTTGTGAAACTTGGACTCTCACTCTGAGAGAGGAATATAGATTAAGCGTGTCTGAGAATAAGGTTCTTAGGAAAATATTTGGGGCTAAGAGGGATGAAGTTACAGGAGAATGGAGAAAGTTACACAACACAGAGCTGCACGCATTGTATACTTCACCTGACATAATTAGGAACATAAAATACAGACGTTTGAGATGGGCAGGACATGTAGCACGTATGGGCGTATCCAGAATTGCATATAGAGTGTTAGTTGGGAGGTCGGAGGGGAAAAAGACCTTTGGGAAGGCTGAGACGTAGATGGTAAGATAATATTAAAATGGATTTGAGGGAGGTAGACTATGATGGTAGAGACTGGATTAATCTTGCTCAGGATAGGGACCAATGGCGGGCTTATGTGAGGGCGGCAATGAACCTCCGGGTTCCTTGAAAGCCAGTAAGTAAGTAAGTAAGTAAGTAAGTAAGTAAGTAAGTAAGTAAGTAAGTAAGTAAGTAAGTAAGTAAGTAAGGAAGACTGTGACCGAGAATGCGATGACAGAATGAGGTGGAAGACGAAGGGAAAAGTAATAATGAAAAAAGGCAATGAAAAGGATTGGAAGATAGCGATGTACATGGAAAAGATAATGGTCATAAATGTGATGGTGATGGTGATGATGATGGTGATGTTGATGGTGATGATGATGTTGACGACTGATATAATAATGATGGTAATGAAGACGAAACAACGAACTTACAGATTACAATAATGACAATGATTTCGAGGATTATTAAAATACAAAGAGGAAATAATGAAGATGACTTTTATAGTAATGAATCAGCCTGGACCTCTGAAAATTATAAAATATATAGCGGTTGAAATTAGGTCAGAGAATCTGCGGATACGGTGCTACAGCACACGACAGATTCTTCAACCCGACCTTGTTCATGCATTCGATCAGTATTCAAATAACATCATGAAATGTCTTCTTACAACCTTATACAATGGAATAAATCCAGATACACAAAAAGATTTCACTACCTCCTTCCTAAAATATGCAATATGAAATAGGATTATAAAATTTATATAGCATGACGTGTTATATATGGCCGGGGTATTTGAATGCAGGGCTGCAGACAGAGAGTCGGTGTTATGGCTTGATGGTGTGTGTGTCTCCTCCTTTCTATAGCTCACGATAAAGGATTTACATAAAAAGACGGTCATGCCATCGTGGAAACTCATGTCGAACATCTTAAAACAAACAGCCCCCAGTAAATGTTTCCACACTACGTGAGCAACTGTGTTGCGAATCACAGTGGAAACTTCTCCGGCTACAAATCTAGCAGACGCGGGTTCGATTCTCGGTTGGACGGGGAGATTTGTTTTCCTCCCAGAGATACTGCGTTCACGTTCTTAACCTCGGTTTTATCTTATGTTTTCTTAAACCAGTGGTAGGCAAAGATTAATGGCCGGTTTTTCCAAGTATTGTTAGAAAATTTAACGGCTGTTAAACTCTAAACAGTTTGTTAATTTTAAATGAAGGATTTCGGCCAGTTAACTCGTTTAACAGTTAGTTAAATATGGCCGATGTCTCCACAGCTCTTCGAACAGAAGTTGCGAAATTAATATTTTGTGTCACTCTGTAAGGAATGTTTAGCATATGACTGAATATTTAAAAAAATACTTTAGACTGTTTAAATACATCAGTGTTATTTTATTTCTTTCGTATTTCGTATCCATAATAGCAATGAGGAAATATAACCTTACTTTGTAATTATTATTCGGCACGTCACCTACAACTTTCATTTGTCAACTGATTGTTTATGGAGCGTGGCCTACTATAGCAGGTTGTCATTTTATGCAAGTTTCATGACTCACTCTATAATATAGAATTTAAAGATTAGTTTTAGCCAACCAGAAATTG
Source organism: Periplaneta americana (assembly GCA_025594305.2). Classification (NCBI taxonomy): domain Eukaryota; kingdom Metazoa; phylum Arthropoda; class Insecta; order Blattodea; family Blattidae; genus Periplaneta; species Periplaneta americana. The sequence goes on from JAJSOF020000005.1 coordinate 1,172,371, forward strand.
CCTTACATGTGTAGAATCATTACCAACTGCTGTTGAGTAGTTAAAATAGTGCTAACAGACGTTATAGTTAAGTGTTGGTTATCTTAAACAAAATTGAAGGGTACAGAGAAAAACGAACAGCCACAATTTTCTTAAGGGTGATATCATCTAATTCAGTATATTACTGCAAAATTTATTGCTGTTTCTAAAGAAAAAGTAGGAAAGGATTATTGTATACGTAGTGATAATTCTCAATCACCAGTTTTGATAAGAAAAACACAAATTTTGCAATAATATACAAAATTAAATGATGTCGTCAACCTTATGAGCATTGTGACTCTGTTCGTTTTTTCTCTGTACCCTTCAATTATGTTGAACAAATGGAAAATACATTAACAAAGCGTTAAAAATAAACAGACTGTTAATTTAACATTCGTTAAGCAAAATTAAACATTACTTGGACAAACTGGTCATAAGTCATATAAAACGAAGCCCGCAATACATAGCAAATGGGAAGGTTGGAGTGGGAGGTTACCCAAACTTCTTAACGTTGAATGAACAAGTGACGGCTAAGGGGAGGGAATTATGCCTTATCCCTCTGCCCTGCCTATGTATTAAGGGGGTGACTTGCGAATCAAGAAATACCGACCACTGCCTTAAACAGTAACCACATGCTTCGAAACTTTATTTGTGTTCACTGTTGTACCGATTAGACTGCATACATGTTTCGCCTTTCCTCCTTCAAAATTGTTCTATGTTCCATCAATAGTACAGAATGAGAAGTGGCCTACCGACTTGGAACTCTCAAAGTTTCTCACTGCAGCTCCACATATCCTTTTTAGTTCACGTGCTAGTGATCTTTTAGTTTGTTCCCCATCCCAATCCCTCAATGACTGACTGATTCAATAATTTATACCGGAGACATCCTCAACATCAATAGGGATATCTTATGCGAAGTTTTACCGCTAGATGGCAGGAGCGTTCCATGCGGTGCAGCATGTTGTAGGGCTATGTCATGTCATATGCTACAGTTGATTACGTTTTCCCGCTTGTTGGTTTTCTGTGCGTGTCAAAATTATATTTACAGTTATTTTGTATAACCTAGTATAATTTAATATAATTCAATATTTTCTTACCTCATAATTTAATTTAATTTATAATAAATAATAACGTAAACCTGTATAATATTCAGCGATTCCACGAGATGGGTGGGGAAATCTGCAGTATGCAGAATATAGATACGAGTAAATTGAATGTTCATGAACCTAAACGAGAACTTTGAGAAAAAGGTGCACGAATAAAAAAATAGGAACTATGTCGAAGGTGAATATTGCCCTCTTTAATCATTAGTATTTAAGAACCGTACGCTAAATCAGGATATGCAGCCACCAATGTGTGTTTATTTATATATATATATATATATATATATATATAAGTTGAAATGCGCACACACCGTGCATGGGGGTAAGAAACATTACCTGTCTTTACTATAAGCTGCGATGGATTTCTGTCTCTTCTTACACTTGATAATATGATATCTGTCACATAGTTTTGAGCATAAAACACACACACACTTATCATTTGGTTCGTGGTAAGTCTTGTTGCCGCACACCTTGTGGTGGAAGCCATGGGTTGCCAATCTTGTCGTCACGTGTCTCATTTCATGATTAGCTTCCGTCCAGGTCCTATCTTGCATCGCACACGTTGCATAGAATTCCTCCGGTATGCTGGTTTTCTTCTCGTGCAGATCTTGTAGGAGCCGTTTGTAGGCGTCGTTCGCTGGGAGCATTATTTCGCACCTTAGGTCCTCTATCAAAAATGTCTCTCTGGTTAGTTCGTACACTAGTCTCGATCTTGCGTTCTGTGGTAGTCCTAGAGCTCTCTTCAAATACCTAGCTTTCACCCGCTCTAGTTCTTCCATCTGTTTGTATGTGAGGTATTCTCCTACTGATTCTAGGCCATACGTCAGGACGGGTAATATCTTTATCCGGAACAGGTCCATAGCTGTGCTGATCGATAATTGTGTGATGTTCCTAATTTCTGATGTTCCTAAAATGTTTCTTTTTATAGGGAAGGGACCATCGAGATTGAATTCCTTGTATTTTTTCTGTAGTTGCAGAAAGATCAAGTGCAATTTTTAATAGGATGATATAACATGATCGCAGTAGTATCCCGATTAGTCGTGCGTTTTGTAGGTTAAGGACATGCAGTTTTGAATACTATGTAGGATGATTTTGAAAATTTGAAGTTAAAACATGGTTTTAATAATTAGGGTACAGTACATTAAAAACATTATTCACGAAATGGATTTCACTACGGATCGTCCTGGATAATAAACATTCCAGGTTATCGAGAGTTTACTGCAGGCGTAAACTTCGGAGACTCCTACAACTACTGCATATAATCTAAGCTAACATAGCTCGCTGTCGAGGTTGCATATGTTTTTATTAATTTTTATTTTTCCTCTTCCAAAATGAAACTGTAGTCAACAATTCCTTACTTGAAGTACTTACTTTTATTTAATAGCTAGCACTTTCGAGGCGAAATTTAATTACTTATATTTTTTAAGGTTTAAAGGATATATTCAGAATATTTCGGGTACTGATTGAAGACAAAAAGCTTTCCCTGGTGTTTACATATAGGAACATAACAAAAATTTGCCATTTTCAGTTGTTGTTAAGAGTATTTAATATACTAATACACTACGTAAAAGGTAAAGGTATCCCCGTAACATGCCATGAAGGCACTTGAGGGGCATGGAGGTAGAGCCCCATGCTTTCCATGACCTCGGCACTAGAATGAGGTGGTGTGGTCGGCACCACGCTCTGATCGCCTTTTACCCCCGGGAAAGACCCGGTACTCAATTTTATAGGAGGCTGAGTGAACCTCGGGGCCGTTCTGAAAGTTTGGCAACGAGAAAAAATCCTATCACCACCTGGGATCGAACCCCGGACCTTCCAGTCCGTAGCCAGCTGCTCTACCTACTGAGCTACCCGGCCGCCAATACACTACATATATCTTCAAAGTTTATATACCGAAAAACAAATGCACACGCAAAGCGCATCCCTCAAAGTACACGTGCGCTATCTGTTGGTGATAGTTCAGGATATCCCTATTGTAATGCCGGCACACAGGCAAAGCCCAGGAAGTCGATTAAGCGAGGGAAAAGTGACCGTTAACTTGCATGGCTGACCTAAGGTTCCTTCAAGTGACGTAAATCTATAATGCGACTATTTTATAGATTTAGTTTTTCCACAGACAGCCATTCCAAGGATTTTTACCGTTCGTCGAAATGACATTATCCTAGACTGGATTTGAACTCGTGATTCAGAGGCAACCCAGATAGCCACAAAACCATCAAATCAGAAAATAGATTGCGTTATTGTGCTCCCACACATAAATTTGTTCGACCTCGCTACCAAAATTCTTGGAGAATCCCACATTCATGTAAGCATATGCAAAATATAGTCTCTCCAAATGTACTTTTCTTCCTGTTGTGTTATACGGTTATGAAAGTATGTGGATCCGTTGGTGGAGTCCCATAAAACAAAACGTTTTCCCATGCGTTCGGAGAACCTAAACAATAATATATGCTGCATTGGGGAGGACGTTGACATCGCGTGTTTGCGTACAATTGGCTTACAGGCAATGCAGCGGATGTTGCCATTGTCCTGAAATATTACATAATACAACCTGGAAGCGTTATCAGACCGGATGTGATGTATTACTCAGGCACTGAAACTAGCAATTTTACTGACAGTCATTTAGCTGTTCTTCAGGGATGAACCTCATTGCAGGTAAATGAGTAACATGGGCAGGTATACACACATGAGAACGGTCATATATACAGGGTGATTCACGAGGAGTACCGCCATTTATGGAGCTTAATTCCGAAGACATTCTGAGCAAAAAATGCCATATAAACATGTGTCCTATTCTCAATACTTTCGGATTTACATTAATTTGACACAAAAAAGAAAGAACCAAGCATCTTTGGAACAAAAAAATTGGGACGAAAGTTACTACTACCACTTGCTTGGGACAAATCGTCGTACATTCGTAATAATAATACTGTAGGCCTAGTTAATGTACAGTAGAGGCAAAAAAAAAAAAACAGACCGACTCTTGTAGCTGACTTCAGAGCCTTGTTCACTCCAGAGCACGATAGACTGGTAACTAAGACTTTCGTGGTTCGAATCCTGCCTGGGAAGGAAACTTTTTTTTGTTCCTTATTCAAATTTATTCCCAATACTTTTCGATTGCTGGTAAAATTCATGTTCTGGGAATAATAAGTCAATTAAGTAGTAAAATATCGCTAGAATCGAAAAGGATTGGAAATAAATTTGTATGTATGTATTTATTTACACTGCAAGTGGGCAAGCACCCGGTAGCAGTGGTATACACAATATAAACAATACACAAAAAAATGATAATACACAATACAATAAGAATACACAATACAATTTTATACACAATACAATAAGAATACACAATATAATTTAACACAATAATAACAAAACATAAATAAAATACCTAATTTTACATTACAACCTACATAATTATGTGTAGGCCTACATAAGTTTCAATAGTCTTTCACTTTACTCTCATCTCACTCACTGTAGTGGCACTATGACGCATTTCACTGACACTTTAGGACACATTTCACTGACACTATAGAACACATTTCATTGACGCTATAAATTATCACTGATCGGAACTATTCACTGCACTGTAAAACCACAACTTCACTGACTGACCTCGCTTCACTGATAAACAGTTCAAATAAGACAAATAATTACACCCTTATGCATACTTATAAACAGAACTACATTTAAGCTAAACATTTCTAGTCTAAGACCCTCTTACACGCTATTTTTAAATAATTTACAATTCAAACCAAGGAAGTAACTCGTCAGGCTAAATAAATAAATACATATCAGGCTAAATAAATACAATCAGGCTAAATAAATACTTAACAATTAAATTTGAATAAGAAATGGGAAAAAGTTTCCTTCCCTGGCAGGATTCCAACCACGAAAGTCTTAGTTACCAGTTTATCGTGCTGTGGAGTGAACAAATCAGATACAAGGATTGGTCCGGTTTTTTTGCCACTACTGTACTATTATATTACTCCTTGAACCTTAAAACACTCCGTGTCATAAAATTCTACAAAGTACGCCACTCATGCTTCGAGCTTGGATCCGAGAGCAGAACTGTGGACTCACCTTGCCAGCAGGGCAAGAGCATGTTCGTACGTGCAAAGCGAGCACGGATCTGCTGAACACATTCGTACGGCTTCATTTGTCACTATTTTACTGTACAAGCTAAATTCGAAAAGAAAATGTTTATAATTTTTCGAGTCAATCGCCATATTAGGATATTTTTAACGTATTTGCTACATTTAGAGCGTAATTACATTTCGCGTGCAATGTCACTGCTCTCGAGTTAATTGACACAAAATAAATAATATGAAGACAATTATTCCTATAGCTTAGACAACAGACAATATTGCGAGAACCATAACTAAGTAGCGTACATGTGTAAACACATGCATTTCTGTATTCGGAGCTATATTTTTACAGCATCACAAAATTCTCTCTTTATAGATCGTGTAATCAGAAAGCAAAAGGCGCCAGAGCATTTTATTTAGCCTCGTTAACACCTTCAAGCCTCTCAACTCGGATAGAAGCTCCAAAATTAATGATAAAATAATCAACATCCCCTTCTGCTTTATTATTATTTCGATGTAATTGCTGCTCGTTATGACACTCTCCTCCCTTTATCTTTCATCAAAGAACACGTCAGGGTACAGCTTTATCTAGAATTTATGCAAATTTCGTTATCTTTGAGGTCAATTTTCTTTTGGTGTTAGCATACCAGCACAAACTGTTAGCCACCATTAGCTAGCAATGCTTGATCGGAGAGCTTTAGATGTTAAGGGTTGTAACGAAGGGGTGCAATGCAGGAGGGCACTAAGCCTCATCCTAGAATATATATTTTCTCTAACCCTCTCCCCCAACACCCTTTGACTTAATACTTCTCTTCCAAGCAGCTTCTCTTTCATTAGCAAACACATCTCCGGGGTGGGATGGCATTGGGGCTATAAACATACCTCAAGACATAGGGGCCGCCCCCATAGTACGATCAAAAATAACGTAATGCCTTGATCTCAAGTGGGATTTCCCGGCGAGACTGGATTTAACTATGACGTGCAAGTCGAGTGTTACGGTGGTCTTAGGGTTTGGGGATTTTAGGGGCTGCTAAGAGATTAATGAGTTCTGTTTAAAACGGACAAAAAATTCGGCTGGTCACTAAAGCCTTCACTCCCCACACCGTTCGCCTGGTTTATTTTCTCAATGTACAAAACAATGACAAATTATTTTAATACTATAAAAAATTGTTTTCAACGCTTTTACGAAAAACTTTTGTGCGAGATCGTGCGTATTTGCTTGTTTTCCGCACAGAACCAATACGCGGTAAGTGTGAAATACCACATTCAGTATTCCCAACGTAACACACAACAATTTCCCTCTTCTTACCGCTTAAGCGCGACATTCATTTTACTGCTTTAGGCTTTTAACATATTATTTTTAGAGACGTTTAACATAGTAATAATTATAAATTGAAACTTACCACTGCAATTTCACCTAAATTGCAATGTTAATTGTTGTTTTTAAATATTTGCAAAAATTAAGTAAAGTCTACTACTACACGAAACTTATTGCATTCCTGATACAAGTAACATTAAGGAAGCCGTGAAAAAATCAACAAGATTCCAGATGCCGATGTTATTACTGCAATATGTTATATAAATAATATTGTTAAAATATTAAAATGAAAAATAAATCATTACATAACCTTACAGTTTGTTTTAAGTTCGCATTTATAGACTGGGGAAAAAAAGACAGACGTATATGACGGCCTGCTGGAGTATAGTAAACACAGAAAACATTTTATAGCAACAATGTTGAAGAAAGATATTTTCGGTTTCCGAAGTTGCCGTCATTAAACAGAAACCAACATGGAGATTTCATTGCAACTAATTAGAAATTCGTCTTTCAGGTATGTAATAAACGATCTTCGCACAAAATAATGTACGATACACGAGCGGTATGTTTGTTTTCATGTTCTCGGAAATTAAAAAAGCTCAACTACGTTTCGCTTTTTCAATCTTTTCCTCGACCATGAAAACGTCAACATACCGCTCTTGTAACGTATATTACTATTTCAACATTCTTGATTGTGAAAAGTGGTTTTGACATGCTGTCTACCTATACAAATACCTTGTAACTGAGTACCTCACTCCCATATATCAAGGTAATAAAAATGTCTGGAAGAATAATGGAACAAGGGAAACAGTGAAAAAAAGGAATGGTGTAATAGGGATATCTTATGCAAAGTTTTACCGTCAGATGGCAGGAGCGTTCCATGCGGCGCAACATGTAGGGCTATGTTTTGTCATATGCTACAGTTGATTACGTTTTCCAGCTTGTTGGTTTTCTGTGCGTGTCAAAATTATATTTACAATTATTTTGTATAACACAGTATAATTTAATATAATTCATTATTTTCTTACTTCCTAATTTAATTTAATTTACAATAAATAATAACGTAAACCTGTATAATATTGAGCGATTCCCCTTAAGAGAATGGTGGGGAAATCTTCAGTATGCAGAATATAGATACGAGTGAATTGAATGTTCATGTACCTAAACGAGAACTTTGAGAACGAGGTGCACGAATTAAAAAATAGGAAATATGTGGAAAGTGTTATTGCCCTCTTTAATAATTAGTATTTGAGAACCGTACGCTAAAAACAGGATATGCAGCCACCAATGTGTTTTTTTATAGCGAAGAGACTATCGAGATTGAATTCCTTGTATTTTTTCTGTAGTTGCAGAAAGATCAAAAGGAATTTTTAATAGAATGATATAATATGATCGCAATAGTATCACGATTAGCAGTGTGTTTTGTAGGTTAAGGACATGCAGTTTTGAATACTATGTAGGATGATTTAAAAAATTTGAACTTAAAACATGGCTTTAATAATTAGGATACAGTACATTAAAAACATTATTCACGAAATGGATTTTACTACGGATCGTCCTGGATAATAAACATTCCAGTTTATCGAGAGTTTACTGCAGGCGTAAACTTCGGAGACTCCTACAACTACTGCATATAATCTAGGCTAACATAGATGGCTGTCGAGGTTGCATATTTTTTTTTTAATTTTTCTTTTTCCTCTTTCAAAATGAAACTATAGTCAACAATTCCTTACTTGAAGTAGTTTCGAGACGCAATTTAATTACTTATATTTTTTAAGCTTTAAAGCATATATTCAGAATATTTCGGGACCTGATTGAAGACAAAAGCTTTCCCTGGTGTTTACATATAGGAACATAATAAAAATTTGCCATTTTTAGTTGTTTTTAAGAGTATTTAATATACTAATACATTACGTATAGCTATCCTCAATGTTTATATACCGAAAAACAAATGCACACCCAAAGCGCATCCCTCATAGTACACGCGCGCTATCTGTTGGTGCTAGTTCAGGATATCCCTATTGGTAAAAGCCTTATATTATTATTATTATTATTATTATTATTATTATGTGTAAGACAAGGATGTGGATTATCACCCATTATCTTTATTATTTATATGAACAGAATAATTAAAGAGTGGAAGCAAACTCGCCATGGATATATACAAATTAACAGACACCTTAAATTGGATTCAATTCTCTTTGCAGATGATTTGGTATTATTAGCACTTTCAGAAGACGACCTCCAAAGGTCAATATATAATTTGCAGCAAGTAGCGAGCCACATACAATACGGAAATTTCAACCGATGAAACAAAAATTATGGAATTCTGTGGGAAATACCCAATACAAAGTGAAATTTGACTCGATAATGAAATATTAGAAAGATGTAAGTTTCCCATATTTAGGTTACAATCTTTCCATTTTTGAAGAATTGGACATATCACAGAAAATTCATAAATACACAAGATCTATGGGCATTATAAATAGTGTGATGAAACCATCCTTGGTTCAGAAACACAACCGCATACGGCTCTACAACACATTGGCGCGACCGATGCTCAGCTGTGGCAGCGAAGCATGGACACTGAGGAAAGCAGATAAAAGCAGAATAACGGCTTGTGAAATGCGATTCATGCGAAGTACAGCGGGCTATACTAAATGGGATCTGAAAAGAAATTCTGAAATTTTAAAGGAACTAAAAACTCAACAAGTTTTAGATTACATTGTTCAATATCAGTCTAATTGGAAACATCATTTGGAAAGAATGAGTAATAGTAGACTCTCAATGGCAATTTATGATTATGTACCACATGGCCAAAGATCTGTGGGTTGTCCTGCTAAGAGATGGCGTGAAAATTTTATGTGAGACTGTAACAGGCCTTGTGGCCTAACACTTGTCAGGAAGAAGATGACATACTGTATATTATCACAGAATGTCCGGGACGAACACCACCGTCCGCTTAGATAGTTCCAGAACTCAATAACCAACAAATTTATCCAAATATCGTTTGCTGCAACAGGCAGGGGAATAGGCCTACGCAGAATCTTACGGTGACCAATAAATCTCCACAAGTACCATTTTGACTAAACAAATGAGCGTATCTACGCAAAAATGTCAGAGACAATGAATGGAATAGGTGCCAACAGTGTCGCTAACACAAAACTTGCAACAATTCAACATCTAGCAGAAATCACGAAAATATGAATTACAGTTTAGTCACAATAAAAACTCTGTGAGATATTCTGACCCCAACAGGAAACATCATTTAGATAAATTTATTAGTTACTGAGTTATAAAACTTTCTTACCTGTAGTGATCTTTAACGGACTTTCTAATAAACCGTGTATAGTTTTTATACGAGACTTATGTAGAATTGAGACAGAAAACGTTAATAATAAACCATGCATAAGCGATGGATGTATAAATAGGCTGTAACTATGCAATGGGAATTCCTTTGCAGTAGTTATATACACGAAACCCCTTGTTTAAGAGTTGTATATAGAGAAAGAATGGCCACCCCTCTAACAGCTGTCTGTATCGACTGTCATTTTATGATGATGGTTGCCTTGTAACCACAGAAGAACAAACCAAAGAGCACAGATTAATTAGAATGATATTACTGTAGCTTGTACTCTTTGACCAAAATATAGTGTGGTAATCGATCGGAGCCAGCTGTACTATCGATACTTAACACGGCACACTAGAGCACTCTACCGATGCAATAGAGAACCTCAGATATTCTATTACCTTTCGTAATGAAGTAATGACGAAACTATGACGTAGCTGTGTAACACTTGTACTGTTATACACGACGTATGTAGTGATTATTAGTAAGGAATTTGCACAAGACTTATAAACGAGCTACTCATTGTACAACAGTTAAACGTCTGTATATACTGGGTGTTCATTTCAAAGTGTGTCATGACGTCACTGTTGATGAGTCAGCGATTTGAAGCGAGTTTAGCTTTTATGTCAGAGAAGTTGCCTATTAATCAAGGCGTTTAATCTGAACTTGAGAACGTGTACGGTATAACTTGAACGTCGTAGCAACAGATGGCGGTCTGTACGGTCTGTGTGCTACCATAACCTCTTTCGAACTGTGTTTTGCGCGGGCAAGTCGTACGCAGGGTATTTGTTAACATCGGTTGCGTACGGCAACATTCCACAACACAAATCAAATGCTCCGTGTCCATGTTGACCGTCGAAATTAATGTCAACAAATACGTAAGTAATCGTCTTAACCCTCTCTCCATATCTCGACAGTAAGAAAAAAACTCACCTCAGTACGTGTTTCCAAACAGTTCACATTTCTGACACTACCGGCGTTACCGTACGTATCGGTAAGTACTCTTCAGAATGAACGCCGTACTTGCTAGGCAACTTCTCTGGCACATGGGTAATACGCCTCTGCGGAAGTGTAGGAAGATTGAATTCTCTAGGCTCATCGGCTAGCCACATGACGACACACAGCGAGCCATGACACACTTTGAACTGAACACCTAGTAAATTTTTATTAGTAAGACCGTAAGTGTACATCTGTAAAGGATTTCTAAATTTTCAGCGTAAGTAAGCCAAACATACTTACTTATAAATGGCTTTTAGAGAACCCGGAGGTTCTTTCTGATTATGTGGGTCACAGCTTATGAAAGATAAACACAAAACAGAGCCACCATGTGATCCACATGGGAGCTAAATCTCCACCTGTCGAATATCGAACTCTGTTCCGTAAGATGACAATGCAACGTGGTCCAGAACGGGAGACCATAGATGAGAAGGGGACTATTAATCGGAAAATGAGAGTTCCTCATTGTTTCTAATCGACTGCAGAACAAAACTGCCAGCTAAATTTAAACAAAAAACACTCTCGCATGCCTTGGGGAGTTGATACACTCTGGTAATAAAAGTCTGACTGAAAATTATCGTTTAGGTAGAGATGAATCTCCTGATATAAACGAAAAAGTAAGCCAATTCCATATAAAAGCTTTTTAATTAGTTAAGGCGAACAGTCGAAACGGTTCCGAGTCCCTGCAAGAGATAGAGCACACTGCAATAAAAAGCCGAGAGTATTCGCAGAGAGAAGTTCAGCAGGCGAGAACGGGTAAATAAGAGCGTGCTGAAGCCAGATAAGAGAAATTAGCGCCTAGAGAGAGATAATCGTCTGGTGTTATGGCAAGCTTGACTTAAGGTTTGTTGTAGTTCCGTGATATTTCATTCATAATTAGCAGGGCCCCCATGTCGCACACATCAAAGCAACAAGAAGCGAGTCTCTGTCAGCACATTTAAATGCCTGAAATATTCAAGACGGAGCAAGAAACAGACGGCTGGCGCTGTATGGCTTTCTCCAAATTTCATAGTCTTCAGGGGTAATTCAGCTTCCACTCCACAACCCATCGAGACAGAGGCGGGCATTTGCCCATACTGTTAATCGCTTTCTTTGTGCCACTTCCTTCAAGTTCAGACTGTGGCTACAGTGCCAAAAGCCACATAGTCAATGCTGACCGATTTGAAGTAAGATACTCGTTTTCTAAAAGAATAAGTAACGTTGTTTTTATTTTACTCATATTATATTTTTACTATAAATTGAATTAATCTGCTTACTTTGTATAGTTTTGGCCGATTAATTGTATTTAGTATTTATTAATATTTATTTATTTATTTAACCTGGTAGAGATAAGGCCGTCAGGCTTTCTCTGCCCCTCTATCAGGGATTACAACTATAATATGAACAATAAAATTACAATTAAAATTAAATTTACAATTACAATAAAAATTAAAGTACGACAAGATTACCTGATTAATGAAAGCTAGACATTTTATCATTGAAGTTAAGAACAAAGAATATTTTTGTATTTACTGAATTACAAATTAAACCTACAATAACAAAATTCTATAGTGATGAAATTACCGGATATTGAAATATTTTGTGATAGATTAAGAGAACTATTTACAAGAAACTATGTCTGAACGAGTCTCAATTACTGACCAAGTGCCTAGTAAGTTTGCGTTTGAATTCAGTTTTATTTCGACAGTCCCTGATGCTAGCAGGTAATGAATTCCAGTCTTGGCAGGGCTATTGTGAAAGAGGATGAGTATGAGGATGTGCGATGGGAAGGTATTGTTAGTATTGTTTCATGACGAGAACGTGTGTTCAGATTGTGGTGGGAAGAAAGGTAAGTGAAGCGAGACGACAGGTACAAAGGAATAGAAGAGTTCAAGATTTCGAAGAGAAGGAGAAGTGAATGTACATTTTTTTTCTTATCTAGTTTAAGCCAACCTATTGTTTCCAGGGATGGGGTAATATGATCATATTTACGAACATTGGTTACAAAACGTACACACAAATTATGAGCACGTTGAAGTTTCGTTTTATTGTCGCTGGAGAGGTCAGTCAGTAAAATGTCAGCATAGTCAAAATAGGAAAATACAAGCGTCTGCACAAGGGACTTTTTTAAGCAAGAGGGGAGATGAACATTTATCCTTTTTAGCACATGGATAATAGAATATAATTTTCTGCAGGTTTCTGTGATTTGCAAGTCCCAGTTGAGATTATTATCCATGTGAATACCAAGAATTGTATATGCTTTAAATTGAATAGTAATCTGTATAGCTCTATTGATAAATTGTTTGTGTTTGTAATTTGAAGTAGTTTGCATGATATGTATTATCAATTTCTGTATATCACAACTGATTGAATTGTTTATGCCTTAAATTTAGTTAACTTGTTTTGTATTATACATATAGCTCAACTGATGAATGATCGTTTGCGTTTGTAAATTTAATAATCTGATTGGCTATGTATTGTTATATTTTCAGTAGAGCCATCGATGTAGCTCAGTCGGCAGACTCGCTGGGCTGCTGATCCGGAGCTGCGTTCAGGCTTGGGTTCGATCCCCCTTTGGTTTCTTCCGAGGTTTTCCCCCGCCGGGGGACTGAAGCCGGATGGTCTATGGCGAGTCCTCGGCATCAACCCCTTTGATTAGATTACCTGGTTGGGTTTTTCCGAGGTTTTCCCCAACCAAAAGGTAAATTCCGGGTAATCCTCGGAATCCTCGGACCTCACCTCATCTCACTACATCTCGCCAAGGTTTTAAGGGACTTTTGAGGCTTCGTTACTCCAAAAAAATTGAGTAGTAGGCCTATCAGTTCGTTATAACGACGTATCGTAGCACTTGGTTTAACTCCAATCTTTCCACATATTAAGTTCACTGTTGGCGTCATTCCAGGATCCGAGAGTTCTGTGCGAGGCGAGGCTTGTGGCCACAAGCCTCTAAAGTTCTGGCTACGACATTGATTCGTAAGCTTGAGAGGGGACTGGAGAGGGGGTATCGATTCGCTACATCTCCGTGCTAAACAACTCCGTCCTAAACGAGGCTAGCCTTGTAGCGTACCGTCACAATAATACGTGTCGCGCTATATTGGTCTTCTATGAATGGACTGTGTTGTTGAGTGTTAGTTTAATCAAAAGTGCATGCGTGTTTGTGTGTTAATATTAATTTTGTGTAAAATGGCTCATACTGAGAGAACATTGAGGTCATTATTTATTTATTTTTAGAACTGAAAGTGACACCGTTTCAGTCTGACGTGTGAAGCAAAATGTGTTTACAAAGATAGGAGATCTACACATTTACATATTAAAATAGCGGATGGAGGAAAACAAAATAGAAATTTTCAATTTTCGCGGTATTATCGCCGTGCTCTCATGGTTAACATGTCGGCATCATACAATAACATGCGGTGTGCTTTTAAAACATAATTTTGCCGACCGATTGTTGCTCTGTAGGTTTCACTCTAAGCGTCACGTTGTCACGTCTACTTCCTCGATAAGAATAAGCACTAGTTTGTTATACTGTTAAATGGTTATTATTATTATTATTATTATTATTATTATTATTATTATTATTATTATTATTATTATTATTATTATTTCATATACGAGTACGTTGACATTCTTAACTCTTAATAATAAATCTTTAATAATAATTTTTAATCACATACCTTAATGTTCGTCCTCAGCACAAAACATTGCAACCTCGGTTTTAGTCCACGAGGATTAGACAAGTAGGTGTCATTTAATAATGGAAGCAGCTTATTGGTTGCAATATTGAAATTGAGGCGAGTGATTGGAGCGGCGACACAAGAAATCGAAAACAATAATGCAATTAAATTTCAAAGACCTGCCGAAAGTTATGTACGAGGCCACTCAAAGACCTGCCGAATGTTAACCATGAGAGCGCGGCGATAATAGGGTAAACTGGGTCTGTTGGACAGTCGGGCATGTTGGACGGTCTGTACTTTAACGTGTTACCACGCCACTTGTGGGCACCACAGAGTGTCCAACATGCCCGACTGTCCAACAGACCCTAGTTTACCCTATAAGAAATATCCTTGGCTATCAGGGTGCTCTGAGATAAATAAGTTATATATTGATATATCTGTATTCTGTTTGGGGGTGATCATCACCCTCTTGCGGGGTCTGTATCACAAAAAATATTTTATGCTCGACCATGCTCAAATGTAGTAATTATACATATGGTAGCAATCCTTTAATGCATGTCATTAAAGTACACCTATTCATTAAAGTTCAGGTTTTCGATTATTGTCGGATATGCAATCGAAAGACAACGAGGGAAACGTCACGGAGGCTGGAAATCCAATACTGTCGCAGAAGGTTATGTTCTGTTACTATAATAATTAGCGTTAATTGTAAATAATATTCAAATAAATTCAATTTGTCATCGCGTTTTTCAATTCTACATCAATTTCCAGGTTATATCAAAATTAGTTCATGTTATTCTGTAGATTATAACAAGGTCAATGACTTTATTGTTCCTCGGAAAAAATCAATATTTTCGCGTCTGCGCACATCTCACGATTTACGACCTATACAATCAAAGATGTTGTAGGATTTCTAATCCTAATTATATTATTAACAATTTTATCACTAAAAGAACCACACCAGCCAAAATTATTGAACCCGAAACCTGGACATTTCACTTTGGTTCAATATATAGGATTATGAAGCTTGCACAAAGTCACTTCCACTCTTCAGTTAGATACGAATGAAATTAATACTTCTGAATAATTTGAAGTTAGAAATATGGTCGAGCATAAAAAGTCGTATGAAACTTGCCTATAATGGTAATTAAGACGCTCGTATGAGAATTATGAAACTCGCTTGCGCTCGTTTCATAAACAAACTCACTCGCGTCTTAATTACTATCATTATAGGCTCGTTGCATAATGTACTATTGATAGAAAAGCCGAGAAACATCTTCTGCATAAAAAGACACAAGGTAAGCAGATTTTTTTCAGCCTACCCAGTATTTACACCTCATCATCATGTTAAGGAAAGTTCTGAAGTAGTCGATGATGTAATGATTTCAGAAAACATGAGACCTCTATTGCGTAACTTGTATAAATATAAAATAAATATCATATACATGTTATATTTTACTTACTATGTAAATAAAACACTTCACCTCCTCCATCATCTCCTTCATCAGAAAGTGTCACAGAATCACGCAGCTTACCTGTAATAAAAGAAAAAACAATTACTAATAGATTCAATATCCAAAGAAAGGTAATGCTCATCCTCAGACGAAAAGCACGATTCTGAACTCAGAATATTTGGCATCGTAATTCAGACAGAGTTGGCATGGCCACGTTGATGTATTGCGAAGGCCGTTCCTATCACTGCCCAATAAAGCACGTTCTGCGGTGATATGGAACTTTGTTTCACCCGCCACACATCCAATCGCACTCACTAAGAGATTGTCACGTCTGTGCCTTGTAAAATCATTATTTTCTTCTTTGACCTCGATATGTGTGCATCAGATAATGTTCATGGTTTACTGCTTTATGTAACAAGCGTGGAAGTTATAGGGTGTTGATGTGAGGTAAGATGTAGAAATAACCCAATTACTCAAGATTGGGAGAGTAAAGGCCGCGTTGTTCTTGAAAGAAAACTGAGATAACGAGAAGACTATAAAAAGACGGGACAAGCAAAATGAGATACGTAAATATAGAGGGAATGGAAAGAAATGAAGCAAACGAGAGGCCAAAAGAGAAATAAAAAGAATGAGAGTTTAAGAGGAGGAAAGCATAGGGACACAGAAGGAAGAAATAATGAAACGGTGTCGTTAAATAACAAGGTAAGAAAATCACTAACAATGGATATACAGTAAGAGCAACGCGTGATCCATGTATAACATCGCGACGTTCACAGCAGTGTTGCCAAGTCAGCGGTTTTGTAGCTAAATCTGGTGTTTTTAGGATTATCGTCAGCTACAGAATTTTACCTTCAGCGGCTAGCTATTTATTTGGCGTTTTTTTATGATTCGAGGCAGAAAGAGATGATATTTTTCTGCAAATATGTTATAATTTTTATATGTACTTGCGGACAATGATAGTTAATCATAAACCAGAGTTTAGTATGGTATTAACACACTTTTTCATTGTGCGGGTATACAGTATCAACGTTTTATGTTAACTTGATTTGGTGCAACCACGTCCATTTCCTGCTTCATCCATTGTTGTTGTACAAATAAGGCATTACGCATTCGTTAACCTCTTAATCTAATATATGCATTGTTTTTGTAAATGAATTGATGTATTTAATCATAATGAACTGAATTATTATTTTCATTTATGATATATATTTGATTTATCATTCCGCATTATAGTTTATGTAACATCATCATCATCATCATCATCCTTCACGAATTAGGCCTCTGTAGACCTGTTTCGGCCCCATCTAGCAGTCTTCTTAACGGTCTTCCTGGTCGACGATGTCCTCTAGGTTTATATTGCATCATAATTTTTGGGATTCTTGAATTTTCCATTCTTCTTACATGATCTAGCCAATTGAATTTGTATCTGGTGATTTTTTGTTCTACTGACTCTACTTCTAATTGTTCTAAAATTTCTTCATTCCTTTTTCGGTCTAAAAGAGTATATCCTGCTGTTCTCCTGAAAATTTCATTTCCGTTGCTTTGATTCTGTTCATGTCTTTTTCTTTAATGTCCAAATCTCGCTTCCGTATAGAAGGGTGGGTAATGCTAGTGTATTATATATTTTTATTCTTGTAGATTTTTGTACTAATTTAGCTTTTAATGTATTGTTTATTATTCCTAGAATTTGTGTAAATTTGGTAATTTTCTTGTTCACATCTTTTTCATTTTGATAAGATATTTCACAACCCAGATAATTGAAATTTTGCACTTGTTCGAGGCATTGGTTATTGTGTATTATCTTACTTCTCACTGGGTCTTGTCCTAAAAATGCCATTACTTTTGATTTTTGTGCTGAAATTTCCATCCCAAAATCTTTTAATATTTCATTTAATGTATACAATCCTCTTTGTAAATTATCCTCTGAATTGGAAATTATGACTTGATCATCGGCATAGAGTAAGGTATTTAATGTTAGAGCACTGGTTATTTTGATTCCTGATGTGTAGATTTGGTTCCATTTTAAAATAATTTCATTTATATAAATATTAAATAAAGTTGGTGATAGTGGACAACCTTGTCGAACTCCATTATTAACTAATTTTCTTTCGGATATACAGTTATTTATTTTGACACTTATTTTGCTGTCCGTGTAGATTTCTATTATATTTTGGAATAGCAAATTTGGAATATTTTTTTCTTGTAATATGTCGAATAAAAGGTCTCTTCGGACTTTATCAAAAGCTTTCACAAAATCAATAAAAGCTATATGGGTTTCTAAATTAAATTCTCTTCTTTTTTCCAACAATAGTTTGATACTAAATAATGGATCTACACATGATCTTCCTTTTCTAAAGCCATTTTGACACTCCAGAAGGAAAGTTTCAGCATGTTTTTTAATTTTTCATTTAAAATCCTACTAAATATCTTATAACATGTGTTGAGGATACTAATCCCTCTATAGTTTTCAACATTCTGTTTATCTCCTGTTTTATATATGGGAATAATTACACTATTTTTCCATTCTTCCGGTAAAGTGGCAGTCAGATATATTCTGTTTAGAAATCTTAGTAATCTTTCTTGAAATAGATCTCCTGCATATTTATACAATTCTGAATTTAGGTTATCTTCTCCAGGTGATTTACTATTTTTCGTCTTCTTTAATGCTTCTTGTAGTTCTTCTTTTGTAATGCATTGTTCATCTGGGTTTTTGTGTCCCAGAATTTTGAATCAAAAGTAGGATTGTTCCATAAGTTTTTGTAAAAGTCTAGGAATGTTTCTATTTTGGGGCAAGGGTTTATCTTGGCGGATTCCTTTATGTCTCTGTTCATGTATTTTAAAATTTTATATGTATTGGGTTTCATTTTATAAATGTCAGTTTCTAAAAAAGATATAAACTCTTTCCATGATTGCCTGTGTCGTTTTCTAATTTCTCTGTTAGCTATCGCCCTTTTATGTTTATAATCTATTTCATCATTAACGGATTTTGTTTGAAGGTATTTTCTATAAGCTATATTTTTATTTTTTATGATCTCCTTAATTTCATCATCCCAAGATCTTAATTTTTTTTTTTTTTTTTTTTTTTTTTTTTTTTTAAAATTATGTAACATAGATACTTAAAACTTAAAACCAGACGCATTGTTGGCAGGCACGTCTCCAGCTCAGTGTGAAATCAGATTTCGAACCGACTGGTGTGATTGTGAATGTGATTGTTTCCGAAGTGTCCAGTATATTCTTGAGCTACTTCATTCAATTTTGAACAAATATGCCGCGTAAAACTACATACGTACAAAAGTTCAGAGATGTGTAAAAAAAAAAGCATAATGTGTTGAAAGATTGGGCGGAAGAAGTTACCGGTGATAGTTAGAAATCTCGGTGTAAATGGTGTAAGATGATATTGAATGCTAAATACTTAGATTTAATTACACATGCTGATAATTATACACACAAAAAAAAAAGAGTAGCGACTGCTTTTCTGTTGTTCGACAATATAATATTGCCATTCACAACAAACTTCTGGACAGAGGTGAGTGTTATTTCAATTTCCAGAAAATTAGGCCTATAAATATTAGAATTTTTTTTTTAATTTGAAACTTAAAATTCTCCAGTTCCTAAAGTATATAGTTTGTTTTTCAAATTTGGAAATTATGTATTAAGAAAAATCTGGAGTTTTTTTAACTACAGTTTAGCGGTTTTTAAGCTTGTGCAGCGGTAAATGGAATTCTGAGTTGGCATCACTGGTTCACAGATCGTGAAAGCAGTCTCTGAAACATTGCTCTTTTCAAGAGGACAACCACGTAAAGATAAAAAAAAAAAAACACTATACAAATCTGGGGTTTTCAGGTAAAGCTGATTTCAACAGTTACAAGGGAAAAATTGCTCCAGGATCGGGAATCGAATTCGGGACCTTTGGCTCTCCGCGCCAAAGCTCTATTGACTGAACTATCCAGGAACTACACCAGAACCACATCACTTATCCCCTTATATCCACATACCTCAAATGACTTGACAAATCGTCAGATCCCCGCATTGAGTGCACACCAAGCTCTGTGTGACTTAAATTATGTTTTTTGTTATCGAAAAAGTAACGCGTATTATACAAATCTGGCTTTTTTCAGGTATAGCTCCCTGTAAACTCGACTTAAATAAATTTCAAACAATTACTGCACAAGAACTCAAGATCACAGCCGTCTGCAATATCTGGATAGCTTGATACACTTCGTCTTCATTTCATGAGAAAGTTGGAAATAACAGTAGACATACACAAGAGGCTGGATCCCTAGCCACGTGATCAATGTGGCGTATTGAATTCAATTCACGCAGCACAGGAATCAATATAAGACAAGGATAAATGGGTGTACGACTTCGATACTGGAATAAAATTTAATTTGACTGCACAATATTGATTGTTTATGTCTGTTGACCTACATAATGTTACATGATTTCAGTTAAATCGGGGGACCCAAGTTGGTTTCTATCTATAATTAAGTTTATAAAATGACTAGTGGCATGTGTAGTAAATGCTGCTGCAAACTAAGTTCGTTAGACGTTCAAATAAAATTTTTTCAGACTTATTTTCAATGAAGAATACTTGACATTTTGAAAGTTATTTGCTTCCATAAAAATGAAAAATACTCCCTCTGAATGTTTTTTTTTATGCCAAATACTTTTTCTTGAACCTATCCACCTTCAGTTTTGAGTTTCAACGCGAAAACGCAAGTAACAATGTCAGGACGATAGCAATAGCTATTTCAGGTCATGGCGGCTTGTAGGCGAAAGTTAAAAAAAAATTCAGGTTTGCTAAGCTTTCGTACAATAGCATTTTGGTATAGCTGCTGCATGTAGAGCTTGAAATGTAGAGGGTAAAATCTTTTTATCCTGCTAAGAGATCATGCTGAAATGATCTGGAGACTACAAAATTTTCTAGGTCTCTTATTTTATCAGTAAGTAATACCTTTTGGTCTTTCCTTAGGAACTGTAATTTTTGCGCTCTCTCGAGCCAATAAAGAAGACAGTGATATCATATCAGTATCTACTCCACATCGCCATTAAGTGTATGAAAAAGACCCAACACCACTTCATTAATAAGTATAAAAATATTTGATTTTTAAGAACAATATTATTATCTTACGTAAGTTTTGTAGTTATATATAGCCGCCACTTAGTAAATTATAGAAATGAAGTCTACATCTACTTACATAACCTCAAAACGTTTCACTTTCATGTCATCAATATAGCATTAATATTATGTATAATTAATGAAAAATAGATGCATCATGACTAACTATAATAATATTTAATTTCTAATGGTAATAATGTCATGAAACCACATCATGTTTTGTAGATTTCAATATCCAATACACAGCTGTACTCAAAAAATTATTATACACTGAAGAATCAAATCTGTAAATTATTTTTAGTAAGTCTTGAAGTTTTTAATAACAAATTGAATTTGAGCTCTAAATATGTCGGCAATCCTGCAGGCCATGGCCTTCGAGTAATAGCCTATTATTTATTGTAATGTGTGTTTTGTTTTATTCTGAAATACAATAAAATTAGTTCTCAAACTGACGAAAGTTGGATTTTGGAAAATAGGAAAATTATGTAGGAAAACTAAGGCTTCACTGAAAGTTACTATTTTTCTGAAAATCCTTGGATGCCAAGCTTCAAAATGAGGGGTCGTTCATTAAAATCCGTTCAGCCAGTTTCCCGTAATTTCCATTACCAGTTCAAATTATAGATAACATAGCTACTAAAATGAAGAGAGACAAATCTCCACAGGAAATCAATGCAAAAATAACAATAAATAGCCACTTGTGGGAACCGAAGACTGGTCTACTGGACGCAAAACCGAAAACTGCAACATTTGAGGGGTAAAGTTAGAATCTTTTTACGTTGAAAGAGTAATGGAACGGAGAAAACTTCTCCGGCGCCGGGATTTGAACCCTGGTTTTCAGCTCTACCTGCTGACGCTTTATGCACTAAGCCAAACCAGATTCCACCCCGGCGTCGGAAGAATCGTCTCAGTTTTAAGTTCCAACTCTTGGGTTCACTCTAGTGGCCGCCCTCTGCACTACGTCATAGATATCTATGAACCTAGGACCGACGTCCACACATGTGCTGAGGTGCACTTGTAATGAGTGACTAGTTGGCCGGGATCCGACGGAATAAGCGCCGTCTTAAATCACGAAGTGATTTACGCATATCATATATATTATTATAATGTACCGAAGTACATGATATTTCCATGCAGATATTCTGCGTCATCATACGTTGAAAGTGTAATGGAACGGAGAAAAATTCTCTCTGGCGCCGGAATTTGAACCCGGGTTTTCAGCTCTACGTGCTGACGCTTTATCCACTAAGCCACACCGGATTCCACCCCGGCGTCGGAAGAATCGTCTCAGTTTTAAGTTCCAACTCTTGGGTTCCCTCTAGTGGCCGCCCTCGTGATTTAAGACGGCGCTCATTCCGTCGGATCCCGGCCAACTACTCACTCATTACGAGTGCACGTCAGCACATGTGTGGACTTCGGTCCTAGGTTCATAGATATCTATGACGTAATGCAGAGGGCGGCCACTAGAGGGAACCCAAGAGTTGGAATTTAAAACTGAGACGATTCTTCAGACGCCGGGGTGGAATCCGGTGTGGCTTAGTGGATAAAGCGTCAGCACGTAGAATTGAAAACCCGGGTTCAAATCCCGGAGAGAATTTTTCTCCGTTCCATTACTCATTCAACGTATGATGACGCAGAATATCTGCATGGAAATATCATATGTACTTCGGTACATTATAATAACATATTTAGAATCTTTTATTAAAAATCGTAAGCTTTCTTAATTATAGATCCTTTGACTTGCTGTAGAAGGCGAAGGGTGATTCAAAAGAAATGAAAAGCAGATACAGAAAAAAATAAATCAGTCATTGCAGTTTTTACTTAATATATGATTTTCTCTATTCGACTTTCTTTGAAGTCAGAAACAGGGCAAAGGAAAAATGAATTTGTGAGCTGGTATCAAAACAAATATTTCGTTCTTTTTTGCATAGCTGGAACCACGACCACCCACGCTGCGACGGGCCAATAAATCTCTAGACAGAATGCCAAGGAAAACATCTGAGCCTAAGGGATATTAATTTCAGCAGACACCACTAACAACTATTAATAGAATGATAACAAATTATAGTCTACAAACAGAACGTCTTGCAGGCTTGAAATAAGGGATTTCCGGGGCGAGACTTCACAGCAAAGATGCATCTTCCTGACTTTAAAAGCAAAGCGTGTAGTCACTGAATTGTGACTTCTCATTCATAATGAGCTACATCACATAAATAACCGTGTAAGTAACAATAGTATAAAACATTATTACTTTGTGTGAGATCGTGCGTATTTGCTTGGTTTCCGCACAAAACCAATCCGCGGAAAGTCTAAAATTCCACATTCAGTATTCCCAACCTAACACACACAACAATTTCCCTCTTCTTACCGCTTAAGTTACATATTAATTTTACTGCTTTAGGCTTTTAACATATTTTTAGAGACGTTTAACATAGTAATAATTGTAAATTGGAAACTTACCACTGCAATTTCACCTAAATTGTACTGTTAATTATTGTTTTTAAATATTTGCAAAAATTAAGTAAACTCTACAACTCCACTACAGTTACTGCATTCGTGATGCAAGTAACATTAAGGAAGCCGTGAAGATTCCAGACTCATCATAGGCTGGGGGAAAAAAAAGACAGACGTATATCACGGCCTGCTGGAGTGTAGTAAACACAGAAAACATTTTAAAGCAACAATGTTGAAGATACATAATTTTTGTTTTGCAAATTTGCCGTCATTGAACAGAAAACAAGATGGAGATTTCACTGCAACTAATTAGAAATTCCTCTTTCAAGTATGTAATAAACGATCTTTGCACAAAATAATGTACGATACACGAGCGGTATGTTTTCTTTCAATTCTCGGAAATTAAAAAAGCTCAACTACGTTTCGCTTTTTCAAACTTTTCCTCGAACATGAAAACTTCAACATACCGCTCTTGTAACGCATATTACTATTTCATCAGTGTTTCACTGCGAATAACTCAGTAGGAACAAGTAATGAGGTAGGCCAATAGCAGAGCATTGAAGAAGTGTTTGAGTAAACGAAACAAAATTCTGAACCATTACGGAATCAATAACAGAGATTGTTAAAAAAGAAATTGGTTATATGATGAGAACTGAATTACGCTGAAATGAGGGACAATTTTCGCCACAAATCTGTGTTGAAATTTCAGTCCTCTGTGGTGAGGAGCAACATTTTCCAATCCCCTCACTTATTACACAGTATTAATTATATCATCAATTAACATTCATTACTACATAGTCCCAAAAAGACTAAGTATATATGATTATGTCTCGTGACCAGAATATTGTACGAAATGGAACTACAAAAATTGGAGATTTATCCTTCGAAGAGGTAGAAAAATTCAAATACCTAGGAGCAACAGTAACAAATATAAATGATACTCGGGAGGAAATTAAACGCAGAATAAATATGGGAAATGCCTGTTATTATTCGGTTGAGAGGCTTTTATCATCCAGTCTGCTGTCAGAAAACCTGAAAGTTAGAATTTATAAAACAGTTATATTACCGGTTGTTCTTTATGGCTGTGAAATTCGGACTCTCTCTTTGAGAGATGAAGAGAGGTTAAGGGTGTTTGAGAATAAGGTGCTTACGAAAATATTGGAGGGTAAAAGGGATGAAGTTACAGGAGAATGGAGAAAGTTACACAACACAGAACTGCACGCATTGTATTCTTCACCTGACATAATTAGGAACATTAAATCCAGACGTATGAGATGGGTTGGCCACAAAAGCATATAGAGCGATAGTTGAAAGATCTGAGGGAAAAAGATCTTTGGGGAGAACAAGACGTAGATGGGAGGATAATATTAAAATAGATTTGAGGGAGGTGAGATATGATGGTAGAGACTGGATTAATCTTGCTCAGGACAGGGATCAACTAGCAAGAGAAATTTTGGAACACTCTCAAGAGACGACGTGACGAATTTTGAGACGACCTCTCCAATCCTTGTAAATAATCTAACGAATTCTATTTAATTCCTTTATACAAAATCTTAATTTTATTTTGAGGACCAAATACGGCCTTCGATCAGATTTTTGTTCAATCCTATGTAACTCCTCGTAAGTTAAACTACGGCGCTTTTCTTAGATTATTACATCACAACTGAAAATGAAAGTGTGATGCAATTAATTGGACATGAGGGTGAACCTTCCTCTAATACGTTTCAGGGGGTAAGGTTAGAGTGTGAAATTACAATCAACCCCCACGCATTCTGGATACCAGGTATAGCTGCGGGAATCCACGGAGGTTACTAAATTGAGTCAGACCCATTCATTTCGAACTATTAAGCATTTCTAATTACATTGTACTTGGTGTCCAATCATCTCCACCCCTCTGTAAGGATTCAATCAACAAGACTACCAACAATGCCAGCATTGTTCCAACATTTAAATAAGGGAACTAATAGCTACGGCGTCATATTCCGGACATCGTGCTTCAAAACCAGCTAAAGCAAGAGTAAGTTTTCTGATGAAAGAATTTCCTCTTAATCCGGTTTCCTGTACAAGAATCCAATGACTCGATTATTTGTTGTTAAGTTAGGCCTATGACCAGGCTTCGAGACTTCGGACCCGATAGAGCAATTCAGTGGGAAATCCGCATAACAGCGTACTCAGTATAGTGGTAAAGCGTACAGTGGGTGGGGGTACTGTAGAATGAATGCCAACAAATACGCAAAATAAAACGCTCTGAATTTGAAGGTTCTGACGAATAATTTGGTTTTCATACAAACTGTGTCTGAAACTATTACACGGTTAGAAAAGTCAGAGCACGAGATGCCGGAAGCCTTCAAATTAATTTAGAAAATGATGCAGAGAATTAATGAGACACCAAGTACACCGGTTACTGAACGTGTATAACAGAAGTGGAAATTAATTTTATGTAAAAATAACGGATAAGAAACATTGTGTAACATAAACAGCAAATTTGTGGACATAGAGTCACCCGAGAATAAAGGACTGTCTCTTAGAGACTGCAATGATGTTAGGTTTTTTCGTTTTGCTCCTATCACGTCATGCGACGTACAAACTTTGGCAGATAACCGAAAAAGATTTACGTTTGAGACACTGAGAATGTATCTTGTAGTAGGTACATTGCAATTCGGTACTGTAACTGCACTTCCTAAAGACGGCCAATAGGATAAATGAAAAAAAAAATAAAATTGCTATCTGCTTATTTCCACCATTAACACTGTGTATAATTAAACACAAATGCTTATAAAAGACAGGAAAATAAATGTTTTTCGCATTCTTTTGACATTGTCATTGTGTAATGTGTATTTACTTTTAGAATATAATATGTGTGTTTCCCCATACTACCGTACTCTACTATAAATAGCAACGTTGTTACCTCAACACATCTCTACCTACCTGCAGCGAGTCAACAACATATAGAGCATGCACAGTAAACTTGTTGTCTCGGGTCCAAAGTCTCGAAGCCTGGTCATCACAATCTAAATAAATATACAGGGACATCATTTTATTTTTACTTCAATTTTTATTGTACCTGAGTTTTTTAATGTACTTCACTCCCACCCCTTCTACTAATGAAGTTCAACAGTCCTCCACACAGATCCAAGACCGCACATACAGTCATAGTAGCCTTACGGCCATAGTAAACAGTATGTTCCAAAAATATGTTCGCGTTTTCAAGTGACGAAAGAGCTTTCAATATTGAATCATTTTTGCACAGGTACTGTCGTCCATTTGCCTACGTCGTATCCGGTTTCCCCCACCAGCTTTTATTCTCCAGCTAGTGGCTGGGCTGTCTTAGCTCTTTTCTGAGAACATTAATTTCTGTTAGGAATTGGACGTCTACGTAATATTATACAACTATTTAAAATAACTTAAATAAAAGGGCCTCGTTAAGTAATTAATTGTTACGTGATTTCCTCCCTTTCTACGACCCTACGACATAACGACTTGGACAGACAGTAGATAGTATGTCTGAGTAATTTTATCTTTTCGGATAGGCCAGAAGTGAAGATTGAATTTACAGTACGTAAGGTACTCTTTTATAGAGTAGGTACAGAATTATTTCAACATGAGTTACTAGTACGAAGGACGAAACTGGTAATTGGGATTAGGTACAATAGTCTATAGTGCGATAATAACTTATGCACATTAGAACTGAAGCCTGCAGCGAAATGAATGGCCACCATTTTAAAAAATGTGTTTAAATATCACTGTTATGATTATTTTTCAATTTAACTTCATTCTCTATATTGTACGCTAATGTGCTATACATAGTATAATATACACTGCATAATGAATACGTCCACATGGACAGCTCAGTTCGTGAGTAAAAACACTCAGTGTTAATACTGTACTGTATTTTGATTAAACAAAAACCTAATGAAAATGATAAAACTCAAAAGCGCGATATTTCCTAGTTTACGTTAATGAATGAACTACTTTTCTTCCCTCCTATACCTAGTAAAGTGATTTGTTTTTATTTGAATCCAGTATCATCGAACTCCAGTCGTGGAAAGGGGAAGCAAACGGAGTTGATCCAGAGGTATAGGCAAGTTAATATTAAAAATGTTAGTAAAAATAAAATGATGTGTCCTGTATCTCTGTATAATCTCTATGTAACAAATGAGCATCTAAGTAATCAGGAATGAATTATTAAGTAACATATAAGAAATGATAAGATGATGGTAGAGCGGCGAAGTTCCAGCACATTGCAATGATACTGGTCGTCCTTTCAAACTTTGTTTTGCTCCACTGAAAACTTGCATTTTATGATTATCTCCTTTTTATCGAGCACTACAGAATGTAAGTAATACAATTATCTAATTCACCCTGGTGATTTCAATATAATCTATCTTTCTTACTTACGAATAGCTTTTAAGGAACCCACAGGTTCATTGCCGCCCTCACGTAAACCCGCCATCGATCCCGTTGAATTGTATTTAAGCATTCTATTGATCTGACATCGGCTTAATTGCTCATACAGTCTTTATTCATGTACAGAGTGACTCAGAAGGAAAGGTACATGGTGTGATGGATGATGATATTGGTGATTCTGAACAAAAAAGTTTATATCAACATATGCCCTGTTCTTAAGGGGAGAGGATGGTATTTTTTGGTGAAAAATAAGCAAATTAAAAAAAAAATTCTTTAAAATACTCTGTGATATGTGTGGAATGCATAGCATAATATTTTGTGGGTATTTGATGTTGAGACGCCATTTTTAAACTTCCTGCGCCATGGATTTTCAAATCACTCGCACTCTTTTATCGGTTTACGGTAACTTAATTTTTTGCTACATTGCCAGACAAAAATGGATATAACTTCTGAACTATTAAAGATACATGCATGAAATTTAGAACACATTCTTTAGACTATTGGAAAACGTTTCTCTGTAACAGAAGTTTGTTAATTGATTTCATTTTAAAACTACATCCGTTTGTTTCCAAGAAAGGAAATCAGAAAAGTGTTAATTGTAATTGTTTATTTTACAAAGGTAAGGACAAATATCACAATTCTGTTACAGACAGTTTCTAGAGCATGCTCTTGCAAGTACATTGCAAAAAACTGGATGAATCTACCTTTAAAAATAGTTTAGATATATCGGTTTTAGTAAAGTCCTGCATTGGATATATATTTTTTTCAAATCTGGGCCCCAAATAATTTTTTTTTTTCAAAATATTTATTTTTGGTTGCGTTGCTACAGCTATGAGCTCTCTACATCCAAAAAAATTAATACTGTACACCAAATAGGAAAAAAAGTTTAAAAAATACCATCCTCTCTCCTTAACAATATCTAACATACAACTGTTTGAAAATCACGACCATGAGTCTCATGTCCTTCATCAGCACTCACATGTGGACGAAACCAAAACGACATTAGGCTACAGTAGGATCAATGAAACGCATCCTGGGCGTTGGATCGGTCGCGGTGGAGTCATTTCTTGACCACCGAGGTCACCCGACTTTACTCCATTTGATTACTGTTAGTGTGGGGTTGGCTAAGAGCGAAATCTACAAGCGCAAAGTAACTACATCTGAAAGCCCTCATTTATATCCATAATTCACAAGCGGCAGTGCTTCTAAACGTGACTTCGTCTGAAGGGGCTCTTAAACTACAAACAGGATCGGAAATCCAAACACTGATAGAATGAATGTGCAAGATGGTCTCCTCCACTTCAAATTCAAGTGTAACGTCATCAGAAGAGTTAAGTTTAATTTTAACTAATTAACTTCGCTACATTTCTTGTAGGTGAAAATATACTTACATTAATGGCATTACTCTGCATCGTAATCAGTATAATAAAGTAATTCAGAAGTTTCACAGTGTAATATGGATACAAGCATGTTACTACAAGTTAGGAAAGTGGACGACAACAAGTATAGCAAATTAAATTAATTACGTAAAT
Source organism: Periplaneta americana (assembly GCA_025594305.2). Lineage (NCBI taxonomy): Eukaryota > Metazoa > Arthropoda > Insecta > Blattodea > Blattidae > Periplaneta > Periplaneta americana. Next base: position 1,201,859 of record JAJSOF020000005.1, read on the forward strand.
TGGTTAATCACTACCTATATGTTGCTCTTTGATGAATTTCAGAATGTTATTGATACAGTCTCCGTCTGAGGTCGAACCTAAGCCTTCATGAACCAAATTCTCTTTTTCTCACAAGCGTTTTCAACTTATCTTCCATTCCTCTACTTCAAGAGAACTTGTGTTTCGAAACTTTTTAGTCTCGTGAACATTATTTGAATACTTTCAAAATAGTTACGTCATCATTTTCATAATTGATGACTTGTCAAGTCACTATTTTTATAATTTATAAGTTTCCACCTTACGATTTCCACAATTGATAACTTCACCGTCACTATTTTAATACTTGGCAAAGTCCCATGTTTTTTTCATTAAGATACTTGAGAAATTCCTTCTTCACAATTCTAGTAGTTAAAGTCAGAAGCCACAATTATTATAGTTAAAAATAATTAGAGGAATATAATTGAGAAATTTTAAAGTCACAATTTCAATACTTTAGAAACTTCTATGTCACCATTTTAATATTTGATACATTCTCAAGTCACGAATTTAAAAAGTGAGAAATTTTAATGTTACCGTTCTAAATTTGAAAAATTCCCACGATACCTTTTTAATACTATATCCCTATTGTTTTTTTTTCTGCAGATCACTTTGGAAGGTATGAATTGGAATCCCGCTTGGTTGATTAACTAGTTGAGTCTGTTCCGAGGTTTTCCCCAACTGTAAAGCAAAAGTCAGGTAATTATATGCCCATATTGGGAATCATCTCGCCAAAACACTATTTAGCCATCATCAAGTCTGCAAACGCTAGTAAATCTCACGGTTAATACAGTGTCGTTAAACAACCGATTAAATAAAAATAGATATGCATTTGATTAAGGAAAATTATTCACTATTTTGTTATCCTATGAAATTACTCGACTGATTTACCTAGCATTAGTACAAGCTATATATCAAGACGGCATTATAGGATGGGGTAGTCCTTGTAGTACCTCCTTCATGCCAATAACTCTGCTACAGAAAAGAATAATAAAAATATGTCGTAACAAACCTCTTGATTAACCTTCAGAGCTGCTGTATTCAGAATTTAAAGTATTTTATATCCATAAAATTTATAGCAATGTCTTATTCAATTTCGTACATAAAAACCAAAATATATTTAATTTGTATAAAACTAAAAGATCAGACAGCATACTCTTGACAGCAGCTAAATGTACCACAACTGTAGCATATAATCACAGTAGCAACTTCGGTCGAAGACTTTATAACAAGATAATAGCAAAATTCTCAAACATACAATTTGCTAAGCATTCTTATTTTAGAAAATCGATTAAAAATTAATGTTTAGAGAGAGAATTTAAAGTTCCAATTGTTGTAATATCTGAGTTTTTTCTTTTTTTACTTTTTACTCTGTATTTAATTGTAAAATGTCTTAAAATTATGTGGAATGCCCCTCAGCACGAGTATGTAACTTATTCTTTCTGGGGGTGATTATTATATTAAAAGAAATAATATTTTATCCTTGTTGTAGGAATAAAGTAGGCCTATTATTATTATTATTATTATTATTATTATTATTATTATTATTATTAAAAATACGAAGATTTTCGTACAGAAAATGCAACTATTTGATTAAAAGGTAGGCCTATAAAGATAGGACCAACCTGCTCCCCTATTATTTGATACAACCTCTGTAATTATGTACTCGGTGCTAAATTACTGTTAGTTACATTAAACTTTAGAAGGAAAATTATTTCTTATACTTAGCCTATTTACACTTCCATGTTCTCTTTATCTGAGACTTTTTTTTATTAATTTAGTCCTTAAATATCTTACATATACAGGACATATCAAAAGTCCGGTAACACTTTCAATATTTTATTACACAGAATCTACTAATGATAGCACTTTCAAACACACGTCAATTTAAAGTCAAACTCTCAAAGTTCTGTTCACACCTTACAGAGATTCAATGTGTGAACCACGAGTGACTCGGAAAATTAACAAGCACAACTGTCGTGTTTGGGGTACACAGAAACCTCACAGAATCATTGAACATGAGCGTGATTCACCTAAGGTGAATGTTTTCTGCGCGTTGTCACAACGAAAACTGTACGGACCTTTCTTCTTCATTGAGGCTACTGTGACTGGACATTCATATCTGGACATGTTGGAGCAATGGTTGGTGCCTCAACTTAGACAAGATCTCGATGACGATTTCATCTTTCAGCAAGATGGGGCTCCGCCACATTTCCACAATGTAGTTCGTGCTTACCTGAATACGGAGATGTCTGATCGTTGGATAGGACGTGCTGGAGTAAGGGACAGATGTTTCATGACATGGCCACCAATGTCACCCGATATGACTGCATGTGACTTTTTTCTATGAGGGTTGCTAAAGGACCGTGTGTTTGCACCGCCTTTGCCACGTGATTTAGAGGAACTAATAACCAGAATTCGAGAAGCTGCCGCCACGGTCACAGAGGATGTGTTTAAAAGAGTATAGGAAGAGTTTGATTATCGTTTGGACATCTGCCGAGTCACCTGTGGTTCACACATTGAATCTCTGTAAGGTGTAAACAAAACTTTGAGAGTTTGACTTTAAACTGACGTGTGTTTGAAAGTGCTATCATTAGTAGTTTTTGCGTAATAAAATATTGAAAGTGTTACCGGACTTTTAATATACCCTGTATATTAATTCGGGGCTTCTCATAAACATACTTTGTAATAGAAATTCTATGTGCGAAAAGTCCAACCTCGGATTTTGGACATCCCTTGGCACTTAGCTTGCCAAACCCTACACACACCAGTCCGAATGTGGTTACTAATGATATGTCACGCAAATCGCAATAATGATCCATGCGTGTACGTATATCACGTCATGATGGAAATTTAATGCGTTTTGTTACCTCTGCTCTCTTACCCTTTAACGAGAGAAATTCTCTTTCCGGAAGTTTTCTCTAACGATATGATTAGTATACTCGAAATTTACATGAACAAGACTCTTCAAATGTACGTCGCCTTGGTTACAATGCATTAGTTAACAGCTATTCTGTATCACAAAGAAGAATTTCAAACAAAAGAAATAACACTCGTGTATTTCAGAGGTAAGTAATTGGTTACTATTCTTTAACTCCTTTGTAATTCATGGATACCTTGCCAGTGCAACAAAATGATACGATTATAGGGAAGCTGCAGTAATATGGGAATAGCAGGATGAACTGAGGATTGGAAAATGTACTCGGACACATTTAAGGTAGAAAAATAGCTAGCGAGGCAAGTTTGTTCACAGTATTTCTATTTCAATTATCACTAAAATATAGGTACAATCTATGTACCACTGTTCCGGACATCGACTTTCAATCCTTCAAAAAATTAAGCACTATCACCTTTACTTTTTAACTTTGATCTAGAGTATGCCAATAGGAAAGTCCAGGATAACAGAGAGGGTTTGGAATTGAACGGGTTACATCAGCTGCTTGTCTATGCGGATGACGTGAATATGTTAGGAGAAAATCCACAAACGATTAGGGAAAACACGGGAATTTTACTTTAAGCAAATAAAGAGATAGGTTTGGAAGTAAATCCCGAAATACAAAATATATGGTTATGTCTCGCGACAAGAATATTGTACGAAATGGAAATATAAAAATTGGAAATTTATCTTTTGAAGAGGTGAAGAAGTTCAGATATCTGGGAGCAACAGTAACAAATATAAATGATACTCGAGAGGAAATTAAACACAGAATAAATATAGGAAATGCCTACTATTATTCGGTTGAGAAGCTTTTATCATCCCCTCTGCTGTCAAAAAATCTGAAAGTTAGAATTTATAAAACAGTTATATTACCGGTTGTTCTTTATGTTTGTGAAACTTGGACTCTCACTTTGAGAGAAGAACATTGGTTAAGGGTGTTTGAGAATAAGGTGCTTAGGAAAATATTTGGGGCTAAGAGGGATGAAGTCACAGGAGAATGGAGAAAGTTACACAACGCAGAACTGCACGCATTGTATTCTTCACCTGACATAATTAGGAACATTAAATCCAGACGTTTGAGATGGGCAGGGCATGTAGCGCATATGGGGGAATCCAGAAATGCATATAGAGTGTTAGTTAGAAGGCAGGAGGAAAAAGACCTTTGGAGAGGCCGAGACGTACATAGGAGGATAATATTAAAATGGATTTGAAGGAGGTGGAATATGATGATAGAGAATGGATTAATCTTGTCCAGGATAGGGAGAGATGGCGGACATGTGAGGGCGGCAATGAACCTCCGGGTTCCTTAAAAGCCAGTAAGTAAGTACGTACGTAAGTAAGTAATACAGACCTCTCTATGGATTACCAGATACAAGATGACTGCTTACTACGAATATCCGCTTGGCTGCATAGTGAATACAATCATGCTTGCCTTTCCACAAAATAGCTAGATTCCTGCCTGGCTATCCACTACATCTCTTTCGGCAGACATAAAGGTACTACTATGTTTACCTACATACAGATGAATATACAGCCGTCTGCAGACAAGCAATTTGTCTTCATTAATACTATCCTTGTCTCATTTCAGTCCACAACCCAATATGGAATATTAGAATGGAGTAATGCTCACTAAACTAACCTTAATCCACTAGATTTTATTACAGATAAGAATATTTAAGATATATCTAAAGATCCCATTGATTATCCTACCGAAAAATTGTTAAATCGCTCGCTTGAACTTGGTCGAGTGTCGCACCCTCGAGTGAGATACGATCGGTCGTGATACGCTCGTAATAAATAGAAGCACAGTACAAGGTCATCTCACCGACATGTCTTATCTTGTATGGAAGGCGACAGATAAGATACACATATGTTTTGCTCACACGGTAAAAATAAGGCTTTATTTTCTGCGTTTATGACAAACGTTTAATGGAACAGTCAATGGAACGTACCAAAACAGGAACATGAATTTATAAATAAAATAGTATGAAAAACTTCGATATACAGTTATTATTGCTAATTAATAATTATTCAATATTTGATTTACCACATATATAACATGATAGGTCCATACGTAGTGTTCCGCCTATACACTGCGACAATGTAGAAACGTTTTACAAAATATTATTGATATAGCAGTAGATTAATAACAATATTAGTACAGAGATAACGTCACAGAAAATGTAATAAAACGAATAATCATGCTGCACAACTGTTACAGACGCAAAGATTGATACACTAATTATTATAGATTATTATTATTATTATTATTATTATTATTATTATTATTATTATTATTATTACTAGAAAACTTGATACGGTTCTTGCATTATCGTGATTGTGTTCTCCGTTTATAATAATTACATTTACATCCAATAACATCTATCAGATGTGGCAAAAACAAAATCACTCCTGTATGGGGGGGGGGGAATATTTAGGCCTATCTACAGCATTTATATTACATTTTAAAGCAAGTTTTGTAGTTGTACTATGGAGAGGTTAGTTAAACACTGCAAAGTTTTGAAATGATAAACATCTATGATGTTACTACACAGTTCATCACTGTAACAAGAACGAATGTCTAACGCTCGGCTCATACCGTTCGAGGATTTATCGCTCGTGACAATTTTCCCCTTCGTGCATGTGCGCTACCTATCGGATTATGCTATGAACTACTTGGCGCTCGAGCGAAAACGTCCGATGCAGACCTCTTACGTGTATGTACGGACGTGGACAAATTATTAACAAAATTGACAATTTTTATGATAATTCTGTTTACAAAATTTGACTTTTCAATTTAGACTACAGTTGACAATTTTGCATATTTCTATCATTACAGTAGATAGAAATATGAAAAAATGTCAAATGTAGACTATTCTAAATTGAAGAGTCAAATTTTATAAAAAAATATATAATAAAATCTTCAATTTTGCTAATAATTTGTAAATATGCAAAAATGTCAACTGCAGTCTAAAGAGTGAAGAGTCAAAATTTGTAAAAATATATAATAAAAATCTTCAGTTTTGCTAATAATTTAGAAATATCCAAAATATCACCTGTAGTCCAAATTGAAGAGTCGAATTTTTTAAAAATATACAAAAAAATCTTCACTTTTGCTAATAATTTGTAAATGTGCAAAAATATCAATTGTAGTCTAAATTGAAGAGTGAAATTTTGTAAAAAAATATACAATACAAATCTTCGATTTTTCTAATAATTTGGAAATACGCAAAGATGTCAACTGTAGTCTAAATTGAAGAATCATACTTCGTAAAAATATATAATAAAAATCTCCAATTTTGCTAATAATTTGTCCACGTCTGTATATCTTTATTCTGTGTTTTATACCACTCATTCAGTAACTGGGTTATTCTACGCTGCTAACGGAATCTGAACATGTCTGGTGTTTGTTCTATGTCCTTCTTGCTTGCAGTTGCAATTAATTAATGATGGAGGTTAGGTCCATCAAGGTTTCTCCTACATCAGACAATAAATGTGTCTATAAATTGTGCTCAGAATTCCCCCTTAAAGGAAACGCTTTACGGTCATTTTAAAGACTCTGACCTCGTTACTTTTAAGAACAATCTTAATACTTCATTGAGAAACAAATGGCTTCCTTCTTACATGTTTCCAGTAGTACCTCCCACTTCACATAGACATAAAGGGAGAACACTTAGTGTAGCTTCATTGTTATCAACCCACCCCTACAAAGCGAGGGAACCCGGCCTCCCCTTTTGATCTGAACTGCGAATGGCATTAATGGAGTGTGATTTATTAGTGCCATAAAATGTATGAAGAGCCATTAAAAGCCTGTGCACTCGTAGAAATATGGTGCAATGAATACAGCGTCATATTTACAAAGTCATGTGTACCCGGAATCGCAAAAGTGCAATTTATTCATCTTTTAGATATTACACATCTTGATTACTTAACTTTTAACATTGTATCAGTTCGGAATATGTATGATAAGACTTTCTTGTGTTAAATTCTAACGTACCTTGTTTACATGTTTCGACCTATTTATGGGTCATCCTCAGAACTGGTCGTTGTTGGTCTTGGCGCCTCGTGTTCTTTCCTGTGAGGGTGCGTTCGTAGTGTAGAGTCAAAGAGTGTGTGTGTTTTGAAATTGATTTGTGTGTTGAGAATACCGTTGGGGTGTATTTTCGTGTGACTATATATTTCATATTATTCTAGTGTGTTGAGTTTCTGGCTTTTTGGTTGGATGTGCAGTATTTCAATGTCTGTGTTGATGTCTTTGTAGGTGTGGTTGGCATTTGTGATGTGTTCTGCATATGTGGAGGTGTTTTGTAATTTTGTTATAGCTGTGATATGTTCTTTGTAACGAGTTTGAAACTATCTGCCTATCTGTCCTATGTAGAAGTTGTTGCAGGTGTTACATTTGAGTTTGTATACAACTGTGTGGTTGTATTTGTTTGTGTTGTTTGTGTGTTGAGATGTTTTTGTAGAGTGTTATTTGTTCTGTATGAGATGTTGTAATTTAATTTCATGAATGAGGTTGCAATTTTATGTGTGTTTTTGTTTTCGTATGTTAGTGTGATGTATTTTTTTTGTGTTCTTGTGTTTGTGTTATATTCTTCTGTTTTTTGTGGTTATGTTTTGCCTTACGTATTATGTTGTCTATTATGTTAGGATTGTATCCGTTTTCTTGTGCTATGTATTTGATTGTGTTTAGCTCTTCGTTGTAATGTTGTTGGTTCATTGGTATGTTGAGTAGTCTGTGTACCATTGTTCGGAATGCAGCTTGTTTCTTTGCAGAGACATCAACACAGAGATGGAAATGCTACACATCCAACCAAAAAGCCAGAAACTAAACACATTAGAACAATATGAAATATACAGACACACAAAAACACACCCCAACGAAATTCTCAACACACAACTCAACTTCAAAACACACACACTCTTTGACTCTACACTATACCACAGGAACACACCCTCACAGGAATCAGAACAAGTGGCGCCAAGACCAACAACGACCAGTTCTGAAGATGACCCATAAATAGGTTGAAACATGTAAACGAGGTACGTTGAAATTTAAAGGCTCATTCACAATGAAAATTAAACAACGTAAACGTTACTTTAACGTTACAATAAAGTCAAGAAGTCATACCATCATTCACGACGGGAACATAAACATAACAGCAAACACACTTGGTAACCATGGAAACATAACAACGACGCCATTTCCTCATATTCTGTCGTATATTTCAGCGCTTCACGATTGTGTTCTGTTTGCAAATCACGTAAGCATAAGCATGAAAGTTTGGAGTTTGCAAACTTTCATATTAACGTCTTACGGTAATGTTTATGTCAATGCTTATGTCAATCATTGTGAATTATCCCATTTGGTAGCCTGGGCGCAAACTTCTGTGTTTATGTTACGGTTATGTTTAATTTTCATTGTGAATGGGCCTTAACACAGGAAAGTCTTACCATACATATTCCGAAGTGATACAATGTTAAAAGGTGTGTAATCAAGATGTATTATATAGATATTTATGCTCGACCATGCCGAAATGTAGTAATTATACACCTGGTAGCAGTCCTTAAAATGCATGTCATTACAGTACACCTACTCATTAAAGTACAGGTGTTCAGCCAATGACAAGTCAGCTTTGTACCGTTATAAAACCGCAAGTATTGATTATTCTCGGATAAAAAAATATTAATAAAATAATAAATAATAAAATATTAATAAAATAAACTAGCATCATTAAGAAAAATACTAATAAAATTAACTAGCAGCATTAAGAAGAATATTAATAAAATAAACTAGCAGCATTTCTCACAAAATAAATGCATAGAAACATGCAGATACCTCATAAACACTTGCAGTAAAATTTTCATCCAGATTGATTAATATTAGGCATAAGAAAGTTGGTGATGAATCAACAAAAATGAACACAGAAAAACTGATTTGAAAATAAAATGAATATTTATGCAAATTAATATTCTCCTCCGCTACATTCATCTAGTAACTTCAGGGAGCCAACAAAAAGTTACTAGATTTGTAATCAGAAATTTTAAAAAAGAATTCTTCGATGAAAAACAATTTTGACAACTCTTTAAATTCCACGCCCACTTCCAGCCTTAATTTAAAAAGTGTAAACATACGAGTATTTGTAATCAGAATTGAGCTGAATCCATTTGGGGTATGAAAATATAAATTCTGAATAAGTGAAATAGCTAAAAAAAATTTGGAAAAATGTTCATGATTTTCAGTGGAGTCTTCCCTTAATAAGTATAACAACTCTAGTAGGAGTAATTCTAGAAGGAATAGGGTTATCCTCAGGTTCTTTTCATTGTACAACTTCTATTTAAAGTTACAGTGAGCCATTATACGGAAGACGTGTTGAAACTGTATGCTGATTTCGATGCATATCACACTGTCCTCATAAAATTTCTGTATTGTAATAAAAGCGCGCCATCCAGAGTTACAGGCTTGGCTGTTAACAGTGCTCCAGTATTACGATTCTGGAGAAGTGAATATGAAGTAATTGTCATAGTTAACATTCTACAATTCTACATGGTACTAGGAAGAACTACAAAGCTCCAACGTCCGAAATGCTTCATTACACACTACTGTCTAAAACGTTTCATGTTTCTTCACCAACATATTACGAATTATAATTACATGGGTTGGATAAAAAGTAATGGCAACAGTTCGATACTCCTGACATGGCTTTATTCACAGGGGTACAACATTTACGTACCTTCTATATAGTCGCCCCCCTTATTTATTACCTTTTGCCAAATGTTTGGAAGGCGTCGTATACCATCAGCGCGTCCATCTTTGTTGATGTTCCGTATTGACCGCCCTAAAGCACGGATAAGTTCATCTCTGGTATCGTACCGGGTCCCTCGTAGTGGTTCTTCCACTTTGGTGAAAAGATCGTAATCGCATGGATCATATCGGGTGAGTACGGTGGATGTTCCAGTAGTCCGCGTTTTCCGTCTGCCTTGGAGGTACAGCGTGGTGCAGTATTACCCCATCAATGTCACACGCCACAATGAACATCTCCTTCACAGCACTTTGTGTAGGGCGCGCTTCTTTGGACGAGGAGAACCGGGATGCTTCCATTCATTTGATTGGCGTTTCAAGTTTGGTTCATACGAGCGAGTCCAGGTTTCGTCCATAGCGACGATTCGTCCAAGAAAGTCGTCACCTTCCCTTTGGTACCGGTGCAACAAGGCCTTCCGGAACGCTTTAACCCATCGTGCAACTGTGCGATATGGCAACGCTGCATCGCCACATGCTTCACGCAGTCCCTGAAAACATTCTTGTGCACTACGACCTCGTGCCATTTCAATTTTGATCCAGGAACGTTGCTCTAGCTTTGTAAGGATGGACTTAGGGCGCTCGCAATGACCCTATGAAAGTGAACGTTCTACACACTGCAGTAAATTGATGGAGTACTGTCGCCGCTGGCTGCATTAACTTATCTAACAGTCCTTGTTCATGTCCACACAGCTGGCAGCTCTCGAACGCACCATCGTCACGTGACAGCAGTGTTGCCATTACTTTTTATCCAACCTATGTATTTTCATGAATAAGACTTACGTGGTAAGTAGAGTTTCTAGTTGTAAATGTGGCGGGCCACGTTCAGTTTATGGCACCGAGACAGAGGTTTGTGCCTTCCATACGAACTTTGTACATACAGCACAAAACATTGTTCCTTGTGTCGTGTTTTAAGTCGTGGCAATGTGCAAATTGGCCATATAAACAAGGTACAATATAAGAAGTGTATAATTTTGAAGAAGATGGAAGGGACCATAGGGCAAAACAATCCTACTTGGAAACAAATCATGATCATGATAATGAAATAAATAGTTCCGCATAAATCTAATCAGATTAACTAAAAGTCCAAGACCGTTATTGAGAACAAATTTTCCTTCAATCCCATTCCGAAGCGATAATTGATCTTGATCAATAGGATTCCCATCTCAGCGCCTCGGCGCACTGAGGGATAGTTTGTGATGCCATACAATATACAGTAGCTATAAGAAAATATAAATGAGAAAATATAAGCATTTTAATTCTTTATAATTCATTTTTGTACCATTTTTATATCCCTTTGTTTCTTTGTTCTTTATTTATTCTCCATTATTCTTCTTTTCTTTTCTCAATTTCCACGGCTTTCTTTCTTTTCTCTTTCGTATCTCCTCCATAATTCCTGTTCTCCTTAGTTTCTTCCACTTTCTACTTATTCTTTAATTTCTTCTCATTTACTTCTTTCTTTTCTTTTCTCCTTTCCATTCTCCTGGTTGAGTGCAAGAGAAGGTCTTACGGTCTTAAAGCTACGGTTTCGCTACGACGATCTTCGTCGATTGAAATCGCCAGCGGTCATCGTCAGAGAGTGGTTTCTTTACCGGCGAACTCCGTAAATGGATAGTAAATTGTTTTATATAGTTGACCATGTCTGATCAGCTGATAATATATGTGGATGACAATATGATAACGTTCTAATATAAGTTTTGCCTTGAAAAACAAGTACGAATCTTTAAAGTACAAGCAGTTAATGTCATGTTTAGAAATAGATATACAGAGGGATCTTTTAATTCACTGATATTAAGACATCTTGAAAATTAAGTCATTTAATTAACCCACCAATTTTAAGGAATATTTCAGACTTTGTGCCGAACAATTTCATTTTGTCTTAAGTTCAATTGAAAATGATATTGTAAAATTATCCACAAAATTGATTCACACACAATAAGCCCAGCTGAAAGATAAGCATAACTTTAAGGTAAAAACCAATTATATAAACACTTTATTTTTACTTTTTACAATGTTATTTTTTTCATTTAGGAGCATTTATTTAGGGCATAATGTTACAAATAAAATAAATAATGTGAGGAGGTTCTTGCATTTCTCTCCTTTGCTCGGAATTCCACTTCACTTACTATTTCACACTCTAACTTTTGCTTCAGTAGCTAAATCTGCCGCGTCGTGTGTGTCCTTCAATTATGAATCAATTTACTCAATTGTATTAACAGTTCTGGTTGTTGCAAAATATAGATTTGTTATTGTTTACGTTGGTTCTTTTTGGCTCATGTCGAACAGGGATTTGTATTTAATCAATTAATATCTCGTCTTCATTAGTGGAGAAATTGCAGAAACATTTCTGTTTTATCGCCATTATGGAATGTATGATGTATAAACCACATGTTATTAAATGATTTAATTCATGACCTACTGTAATTTTACAGTTGGTTTCTCGGCGATGATCGCCAAGTTTTTGCCTCCAAGGCAAACGCCGACGATGTTCGCCGAGCCCAGCAACGTTCGTTGACGTTCATCGCCGTAAAGAAACCATGCACATTCAAATCAACGGGACAGAATCCCAGCGAAGATCGCCAGCGATGATCGTCGGCGAAGATCGCCGTACCCAAACTGTAGCTTAACTCTGCCAGGTTAAATAAAGCTATTATTAATATTACTATTATTATTATTATTATTATTATTATTATTATTATTATTATTATTATTATTATTATTATTGTTTTTAAAAAGAGTACGCTGGAACGAGTGCGAGAATGCAGGATGTCATTCTGCAGTTCGGTTACAAAGTGTCAACGATTTGATTAATGTTCCCACAACGCCAACAATCAACGAATGCAATGTGCGATCCAAATGCTGTCAGTGATTTAGTTTAAACCGTAGTTCATCATAATTATAAATATACACTTTAAATTAAATAAAACTGTTAATCAAATATCTATTTACTTACAAATGGCATTTAAGGAACCCGGATGTTCGGTCCCTATCCTGAGTAAGATTAATCCATTCTCTATCTTCATATCCCACCTCCATCAAATCTATTTCAATATTATCCTCCCATCTACGTCTCGGTCTTCCCAAAGGTCTTTTCCCCCTCAGGTCTTCAAACTATTACTATATGCATTTATGGATTTGCCCATACGTGCTACATGCCCTGCCCATCTCAAACGTCTGGATTTAATGTTCCTAGTTATGTCAGGTGAAGAATACAAAGCATGCAGTTCTGCGTTGTGTAACTTTCTCCATTCTTCTGTAATTTCATTCCTCTTATACCCAAATTTTTCCTAAGCACCTTATTCTCAAACACCCTTAACCTCTGGTCCTCTCTCAAATCAACAAATATATACAAAATAAAATTACAAACACTGAATTTAGTATTATATGCTTCACTTTTCATACTTTATTTTAGCTATCACAGACCAATTGTTTCATATATAAATTCTGGGAAGCGCTGAGTATGAAAGTGTTAAATTTTAGCTTAATTCAACGTCACATGACACGAACCTGGCAAATATATTTACTTTTTATGATACACTAGATCAAAAACCGATAACCAGAATATGGTCTAAGTAAGTAACTTCTCTCTGCAGCATCTATTCGTCGGAGTTATTTACTAGTAGTAAGTGACTAAATTTCTTCACCACAGGTTAGCATAGGAATTGCCATCACTTTGTAAATGTCAATACTGTATGTAGGTAGGCCTGTGTGTTTTTGTGAATTAATGTACTTTATGCTCGACCATGCCGAAATGTAATAATTATACACCTGGTAGCAGCCCTTTAATGGACCTCATTAAAGTACACCTATTCATTAAAGTTCAGGTGTTCCACCAATCAGAAAATACCATTGTAGCAATATGAAAGCGCAAGTATCGATTATTCTCGGATATGCAATTATTTATTTGTAAATAATATTCAAATAAATTCAATTTGTCATCTCGTTTTTCAATGTCTAATTCAATTTCAAGGTTATATCAAGATTAATGTTTATTTTACTCTCTAGATTATATCAAGGTCAATGTCGACATTTGTATCTCGGAAAAAATCGATACTTTCGCGTCTGCGCACATCTCACAATTTACGAGGTATTATACAAGGTCAGTTCTGCTCCTCAGTCAGATAAGAATAACATGAATACTTCTGAATAATTTCAAGTTAGAAATATGGTCGAGCATAAAATGTCGTATGAAACTTGACTATAATGGTAATTAAGACGCTCGTATGAAAATTATGAAACGAGCTTAACATACACGCGTCCTAATTGCTACCTTTATAGGCTCGTTGCATAATGTACTTTTATGCTCGACCATGCCGAAATGTAGTAATTATACACCTTGTAGCAGACATTTAATGCATGTCATTAAAGTACACCTACTCATTAAAGGTCAGGTCTTTCAGTCAATGACGACTCAGGTTAAAACTGTTCAGCCAATGACAGGTTAGCTTTCTACCGTTATAAAACCGCAAGTATCGATTATTCTCGGATATGCAATCGAAAGAGAATTAGCGAAAAGTCACGGAGGCTGGAAATCCAATACTGTCGCAGAAGGTTATGTTGTTACTATAATAATTAGCGTTAATTGTAAATAATATTCAAATAAATTCAATTTGTCATCTCGTTTTTCAATGTCGAATTCAATAATCAAGGTTCTAATATATTAATATTATCAAGTTTAACGGGACTACGTCAAGGTCAATAACATTATTGTTCCTCGGAAAAAAATCAATACTTTCGCGTCTGCGCACATCTCACAATTCACGACCTAGAACAAGGTCACTTCCGATCTTGTCAGTTACAAATAAAATGTATACGTCTGAATACCGGTAATTTCAAGTTATAAATATGGTCGAGCATAAAAAGGCGTATGAAACTCGCTTATAATGGTAATTAAGAAGCTCGTATGAAAATTATGAAACTCGCTTGAGCTCGTTTCATAAACATCCATATTCGCTTCTTAATTACTATCATTATAGGCTCGTTGCATAATGTACTATTATCTTTGAATCTCATTCTTAGAATATATTAAATCTGTCTGTATCATTTAAAATTTATGTATGAGTGATACAATCAAGGATACTGTTTAAAACATTTCCAATTGAGTTTTTGAAAGCGAGTTACTTTTGTATTCAATTCCTCGTAAGCTCCACAGAGTTTTCCTTAGCGATTACTCTAATTCGACGCACTTGCAAGAACTCTCATACATCACTACGGCCCTGCTATCCTGCATGTTCTCTATTCAATTAAATACTCGATGCAGAAGAGGCTGGAGGCCGGAATAATTCGTGCATGGCACGTAAATGGATAACACACGCACTGGCGGAATGAATTTGAGTTGACCCTCCCAGCAATGCATGAAAAATGAGTGACCCAGCATCGTACGGGAGGCGTGTACAAGTAAAGATAATGGATTACGTTACAACTACAGTAGAGTTTTTGAGAATACATGTGCAGAGTGTGTTTTCAATTAAACTCCGTCCGCTCGATTAAAACCGTCTCTTGTAATCCGTCCAGCCTTGTTTAATGTTAATACTACTATAATTAAATGGTCACAAATCAAACTCACAGCTCAGAATATTAAATAATATGTTGTTGGTACAGTACAGACTCCACTAACCACTGTTTCGTACCTGTGGGTAATAATCACGTCACTTCTATATGTTAAATAGGTATAAGAAATATTAAAAATCCATCAGTTTTCATTAAGCTGGTTATCAGCTATCAATTGAGTTGAGTGTGGTGCAAGTTTGACACGTTTATTACTCTGTGGGTGATTAACTATGTAATAATTAGCAACACCATCATACTTAGAAAGGGCTGATCATATTAGGAAGTTTAAATGTAGAAAACAAAGAACGGACGTGGCAAAATTTTCCTTTGTTAACCGCACAATAGTAGACTGGAACAGCTTACCTGCGGCAATCTTTCAGGGTGGTCCTATTAAAATCAATACATTTAAGGAAAGGTTGAGAAGATTAGACTGAAAATGCAATTGGAGGTGCAGTGTAATTATTTAAGTTGTGTCATGTAATTAATTGAGTTGATATGTAATTAATTAAGTTGATATGTAATTAAGATTATATGTAATTTAGTTTATATGTAAATAAATTGAGGTGATATGTAATTAATTAAAATGACATGTAATTATTTTGGTATGTAATTAATTAAGGTGATATATATTTCTTTCTTTCTTCCTCTCAGTTTAACCTCACCTTCTAGGTACATTTACACGACCCACGCCGCGAGGGCCGCGACCTGTCGGGAGAGAAATTACTCTATGGATCACATACATACTTTTTTGACCACACAAGGACATGGAGGGCCTCCCCGGATGAGGGATCAGCTCAATGCCAGGGCCGCCTCCGATACAACACAAACATTTAAGACATTACACAGCATTCACTCACACATATGAAAGGATTAAGGGAAGGATCGCCGTCCATGGCCGGACTTTTAAGAGGTACAATCCCAGCATTTGCCTGGAAATAACTGAGGAAACCATGGAAAACCTCAGTTAGGATTGCCGGCCCCTGGGATCGAACCCCGGACCTCCCGAATGCGCCGCTAGCCCGCTTGGTAAGGCGATATATAATTACTTAAATAGGTAATAGTTGGGTGAAATAGAAGTATGTATGATTTTATTTACACTGCAAGTGGGCAAGCACCCGGTGGCAGTGGTATATACAATATTAACAATACACAGTTAAAAATGATAAGCTATACACAATAAAATTTACAATACATAATACAATTTACAACACATATACAATTTTATACACAATACAATAAGAATACACAATACAATTTAACACAATAATAATAAAACATAAAATAAAACACCTAATTTTACAACACAACCTACATAATTATCTATAGGTCCTACATAAGTTTCAATAGTCTTTCACTTTACTCTCATCTCATTCCCTGTAGTGGCACTATGACGCATTTCACTGACACTTTAGCACACATTTCACTGACACTCTGTAACACATTTCACTGACACTATAGAACACATTTCATTGACGCTATAAATTATCACTGATCGGAACTGTTCACTGCACTGTAAAACCATAACTTCACTGACTCACCTCGCTTCACTGATACAACAGTTCAAATAAGTCAAATAATTGCATTCTTATGCATACTTATAAACAGAACTACATTTAAACTAAACATTTCTAGTCTAAGGCCCTCTTACACGCTATTTTTAAATAATTTACAATTCAAACCAAGGAAGTAAACTCGTCAGGCTAGATAAATACATGTCACCTTAAAAAATTAAATGTTGAATGTCACCTTAATTTTAATTTTCACTTTATACACAACTCTTTAAATTATTCTTGAATCTCCTTAAGGAAGGACAGCCCTCAAAGACCGCTGCAGGTAGGTCATTCCAATCATTTATAGTTCTATTTAAAAATGAGAATTTACCTACATCCGTTTTCTGTTTCCTACATTTGATTTTAAAATCATGATCGTTCCTACCATAGTACGTTGGCTTTCTAACCGAGCCGTTATGTCTACCCATGCTTTCTGACCTAGATGTGCTCTATACAATGATGTTATTCTAGTTTTCCTACGTCTGTTTTCCAAAGTTACTTATAAGTTAAATTTACTTTTGCTTATCGTAGGCGTTATTATAGAATAGTTTTTATTTATAGTCCTAGGTTTATTGCATCTACTATTTATAGATTTACGTTTATTTTGTTTTATTTCTTTTACGTTTATTTTATTTCGTGTAAATTGTAATTATTGTATATTATATATCACTGCCACTGGGTGTATACCCAATTGCAGTGTTAATAAATACATACATACATACATAATGTATAATAATATGGTTACAATTCAGTATAACTTAGCAAAACATATTCATTTACGACAGTTAAATAATATATATTATAATAATAACAACATAATTGCTACTGCTGACGAATATTTCATAGCAAAAACATACAACCAGGATATCTCAATTATAAAAGAACAAATTAGTAATCCGTCGAACCCATTACACAACTTGTTCAAATCAATTAACGTAAGACAACCCCCACCTGAACCTACACGTACGACCCCCGCCCCAGTACCTACGTCATACGACGTACATTAGCATGTACACGCATAATGTGATCACGCTGCGAGAAGTTACTCACAGGCGAGACTTCAAAACGCACACGGCAACTGCTTAAATTCACATCATTATGCAAGTATTATACTATAAACATAAAGTTTAAAGGGACAAAAATTTACAGGCTATATGAATTAGCTTCTCACAATACTCGACTCATAATACAGTTACACTCGCCCATAGCTGACCCCCGCAAAATGACAAGCAAAATCTTCCAGAAGGAGAAATTGTACAACAATTTTCACCATGTTTTCAAGCTCATAGTCACATCATATGTCAATTTTAATCTAATGAAAGTTTTAAAATTTTAACTATATTTTATTCTTGTATAATAATATTGTACGAAGTGGAAATATAAAAATTTGAAATTTATCCTTTGAAGAGGTGGAAAAATCCAAATACCTGGGAGCAACAGTAACAAATATAAATGATACTCGGGAGGAAATTAAACACAGAATAAATATGGGAAATGCCTGTTATTATTCGGTTGAGAAGCTTTTGTCATCCAGTCTGTTGTCAAAAAATCTGAAAGTTATAATTTATAAAACAGTTATATTACCGGTTGTTCTATATGGTTGTGAAACTTGGACTCTCACTTTGAGAGAAGAACCTATGATAAGGGTGTTTGAGAATAAGGTGCTTAGCAAAACATTTTGGACTAAGAGGGATGAAGTTACATTTGGGGAACACCTCTGAAAAAATTAGTCCAGGTAATCACCCAAAGCGGGAATCGAACTCACACCGAACTAAAGCCCGTTTCGGCTTAGAGCAGTAAAATTTTGGAAAAATTGAACATTTTTTCCCTCCATTACTGTTTCTTGTACAATAAAGAAAATCAGTATGTGTAAAACATTGTTCTTCTGCTATATTAAAAAAAATATATTTTTACGATTTAAATAAAATTATTTACATTTTTGTTTTCAAAATTCAGTTCACTGAGCAGTGATGAAGAGTTTCCCACATAACTCAAAACTATCCAACGCTCTGTGATATAATATTTTGTGTATATTTATGCATGTCATATGTACAATATTTTTCAAGATCACTTATCTACCTTTGATAGATTCTTTGATAAAAAATGGTCAAATACCAATACTTTTTTCTAACACAAAATAGAAATATTACTTATTCAGGAATGTAGTTGAAAGAGCATGATATTGTAAACGTGAGTTTCAGCTACAAAATAAAAGAGAGAACATAAAAAAATAACAAGTTTTTGAGTTATAAGGGAAACGCTTCATCACTACACAATAAACTGCCACCATTTGGAATTTTGAAAAAAAGGTATATATATATTTTTTTAATCGTAAACATATTTTTTTTTCATATAGCAGAAGGATAGTGTTTTACACCTACCAATTTTCATTATTGTACAAGATACAGAAATGGAGGAAAAAATGTTGAATATTTCCAAAACCTTTACTGCCGTAAGCTGTACCTAACCCTTTAAGATAACATCGTAACTATTATGAAACATGTGTTCATCACTCAAACATCAATAATATGTTATTTTGAGTCATAACGCCTTGAATAACAGATTATATGGGACAAAATTCAGTTACTTATGTTCCTGAACACATACTAGTTAACAGTAGTTAATAAGCGTAGAAAACATGTCGTTCAAAACGATGTACTGTAGAAACGTCCGATATTAGACCACAACCGAGTTGCTGAGAAAGCTTCAAATCGGACGCCACGGGAGAATTTCTCTCCTAGGAATGATATTTCAAATGCAGACAAAACGAACAGGGCTTGAGTTAAGCCGGAAGGAGCGTGCATCCAGCACCGGAAATGTATTTACGCCCAAATATATACCTTTATTAAACGAAATCTGGCTACTACAAAGTTGTTACTATTTATCAGTTGGGAATTCTGTCACGGAACTTCCCCAATATTTTATTCATTTTTAATCTCATTACCGTTTAAATTTATGAAAATATCACGTGAAATCCTGTCATATGTGGAAAATGTAGTTGATCTTGTTACATGCCCAGACTCATTAATTTGTCACAAACATATTTCCTCACATGGGACGTAGATTTTACCGGACATAGAGTAAAAAATAAAACATCGAAGAGCTTCCTAAGTAATGAAAATGTACGCCACAGCATTCTCTCTTGTTGGAGACCGATATGTCTCGAAACAATAACACAACCCAAAGTAAATAAACTTTCTGAACATACCAAAAACATTTCAATTATTTTCTGCCATACTCTTTACCTTTGAAGTTTGCAAGATGACATGTTTAACGTGAAGAATGAAATGCGTTGGATTCCAATTCTTTTAGATATTATAGTCATAGATAATAGAACATTCTGTCACAGAGTGTCTAGGTGACATTCTTAACTATGAATACCAATCACTGATGACATCAAGTTATATATATTCCAGAAGTTACAAGTGAAACAACGTATTGCTCAGAAACGTGATGTTTGAAATCAGAAACCGATCCAAAATGGTTGGGAAAAGAAATATATATTTGAAGAATATCCGCAATTGGACACTTAAGAGAGGAAAGGTACAAAGTGCCAAATTTATGAACAGTATTTTATTAATAAATAACTTTCGATCTTGAACAATTTTAAGAATATATTTTTTTATAATTGAATTGATAGTACTTTGGACAACTTTTCACCAATCTTTATCAATAGTTTGATGCCACTACTAAAATTAACACACTCAGAGACAAACTTCACTATTTATGAAAGGTGTTAAGTCCCATAAACATTTCGTAGGTACTATGATCCATTTATTATCACAGATCTTTTAATTTCTGAAAATACTTCCATTAAAGTGCTTTTTCAGACTGGGAGAAAATCATCCTCACCACTTGGAACTGAATACCGCCGACTTTAATCATAATTATCGTACGTTTTATGTTGAAGTTGTTGTACTGAAATGTTGGTACTGTTGAATGATCTTGGTCATAGAACTTAGAAAATAAAGTTATTTTTCACGCGTGTGTCAGTTGACTGCATTTTATTCTGCATTTTCATGCCACTTAAAATAAAGCAGAACGTGTTAATTTCATGATATTTCCCTCATTTTCTGGATTTTTAACACTAGGAATTTAAAAGTTTGAAACAAACGAGCTGTGTTCATCTGGAAGTAATACATTATGTTCCTATGTAATTCAGAACCCTACATTACCTACGTATTATGTTGTATATAAGACTTACCTATTTGTAGAAAACACAACAAATGCCTTTTGCCATAACTTCACTATTAACACGGCAAAAAAACAACACAGGGAAATCAAAACGAATGGAACATTGCACCTTTCTATGAGAGAGCTCTGGCAACTTTGTACCACTGCCATCTTCTGTTGATCTTAATAGCACACTACAATCTTCTGTGGACCTAGCTCTGTTGATATGTAATGCCCCTTGGAAATTTGTACCATTCTAGTGAATCATCATCATCATCATCAAGTCCTTCACGTGTTAGACCATAGTACATCCGTTATGGTCTCATGCCAGCGTTTTTGTGGTCTCCCAAATTTCTCCTTAATCTTGGTAAATAGACAAGAATTTTTCTAGGCCAACTAGTGTGATCCATCCTATTGACGTGTTTCTTCAACAAAAATCTATATTGCTGAACAAAATGATAGGACCTATTTTTAGTTCTTTCAGTAGCCTATATCTTCATTTTTACGATGTTCAAGCAATGAGCATCCCGCTGTCCGTCTCATAAACCTCATTTCAGCTGCTGTTAGCCGTTTCTCATCAACTTTTCTGATTGTCCCTGCCTCACTGCCATAAGTCAGAACTGGTCAAGCTAGTGTTTTATAGACTTTTAGCCTCGTATGTTTTTTTAACTTGGGAGGGTTTGAAGACGGTGTTGATTACTTCAGTGGTTTTTATAAATTTAAATATTTTGCTTGTCATATCTTCATCAGTAATATAAGATAAATTATAGCCTAAATAGTTAAATGAATTGACACTTTCAATTAGTTTATTATTTTTATTTGGAATTACATCTTGTCATAAAAATGCCATGATTTTTGTATTCTCTATTGAGATTTCCAAATTAAAATCGGAAGCGATTATTTGTAGATTATAAACGACTTTTTGTAGATCATCTTCTGTTTTAGCGATGAGAACCTGATCGTCGGCAAAGAGTAGTGTATCGAGAAGTGAGTTTCGCTTAATTTGAATTCGGCATTGTACAAAATATGGTTTATATACATGATAATTAGAACAGAGAAAATACCGCACTTTTGTCTAACACCCTGATTTACTGAAGTCCAGCTAGTACATAGTTCCGCGCTCAGTTATTATGGCAATTTCATTTTGTTGATATAGATTATAAATGGAAAAATTGATTTGATTTGGTATATTATCATGGCATAAAATCTCTAAAAGTTTATTTCTGTTAACTTTATGGAATGCTTGTACGAAATCAATATGTGCTAAGTGTGTTTCGATATTAAACTCTCTATGCTTTTCTATTAAAATCTCCATATCACATTTTTTTTCTAATTTTGGCACTTAGCACCTTTCTATTGTTATGTATCCAATTATAATTTACAAGTGACAAAATTAAAAATGTGAAAAAGTTAATTAAATAGTTACGTTTAAAAAAGTGAAACTACAATGAGAGAAAGATATGGATTATTTGGATAAAACGATTATGAAATCCAAGATGTGACGTTGGAAAGAATGTAGAAAATAATGGAAGAAAAGAACAACAATCAAGAAGGTTTTATAGTGACTATTACACTTTTATTACGTCATACTACTTTTGACCAATAAAACGGTACGAAAGGACGTATTTCAACCAATCACGGCTGCTTATCGCACAATTTTATCACGTCCCTAGCATTTGTGTCTTTGTTTCAAACTGCGCTGGTCTGGACGTCAAAAAAAAAAAAAATTACAAACCACTCCAGTCGATACACAGCAGTTTCAAATATGACTCGCATTGGCATTCAAGAACAAGAATTAATAAAGATCACTGGTCATACGTATACATCTTCCCTTAAATCCTATTTACAAAAAAATGAAGAGCATAATTCGGAAATCCTGAATAAGTTGAGGAATACGCCATGTAGGCCTACATCAACGAGTTCCACCTATTTTACGTACAGGTCCAATATAACATCAACTGAACCACCAACCACTACAACATTCAAATTTGAAAATTGTACATTCAATAATTATTCCTTTTAAAATTATTCATGTTTTTTTTTTTCGTTAATTAAAACTTTTCTAACACTTGTAGGTATTATTTAGGTTATGTTCTAGCTTCTGCTATATGATATTATGGATAGTCACGTATCAGAGATTATTTAATATTAAGATTTATTGAAAATCATCTGTCAAGTGACGTTGATTACTGGGATTCGGATAATTGAAGTGGAATGCAACTGTTTTAATAAAAATGAAACTGAATCAACAAAGCCTTATTGACTAGTAATCGTCCATAGAGTTCAATGAAGATTCCATAATTGGCACAACTGATAACAAGAAAACAGCTAATCATAACACACTACTGCCATCTAGCGTAATGTTGAGATGGTACAATAATACATTTGAAGACAGTTGTATTTTCGTAAGTCAATTAATATTTTATTGTATTGGAGTACTTAGTTACTTCTAATCTTTATATACTTTCTTCTAATCGTGTAATAGACAATTAAATCCCACTAGAATTTTGATTTTCTCTAGATAAATCAAAACCTCTAGTGAGATTACTGTTTAATATTATTGGGTACTGGAGGTTGTTAACACATTGCAGAGTCGAAATATATAAATAAGTCAGTCATGTTCCGCAATAAATGCCGGTTGTTTTATTATCTTAATGCATGCTCATCTGGTTGTGAATGGCAGATGAGTTTGCACATTTGCAGATTAATTGGTGGCCAGGCTATGAATCACGGAATTCTCCACCTGTTTCCAAACACGCACGCAATGTGCCGGGCGTTAATGAACTATAATGCTACTCTTTTCTTTCGCCGAGAACCGTTAACACGGGCCAGGAAATCTGTTACCGTTGCCAACATTACATTTGGGGCGATGTTCAACTGTTTTACAGCAAACGTTCTCTCTGGTTTCTATCGAGAGAAAATCATTGTCGATTTATCGTCCCTTGCGGCTACGATTAATCGATAGTTATGTGACATTTCTATATTTGACAGTCATTATTTTCGAGAGTCGTTACAATTTTTTTTCTCTCTCTCTAGTAATCATGAGTTGTACGATTTCTCTTGTGTTCTGTTATTTTTTATCATCTTCCCCCTCTTCATTTTACGTTATTATCGGTGAGCGTTTTGTGTAAATGGCCCATTGTCGCTGGTAAATGAGATTTTTGATGCGGCTTTTCATGGAGTACGCTCCCCTCCCTACACTCCTTACATCCCCTCTACTCCCGGCCTGGTACGAGATTGTTACTTTGCCCTTAGGTGCTATTATATGTTTTTTAGGTATCTGACGGATGTAAAATTCTGGTCCCTAAACGCTTTGCCTATATAGAAAGAAGCAAGCGATAGAAAAACGAAAATTTAAAAAAATTACATTCGGTAGTGCATTCCAAGGACAATTTGCTTTCATTTTATCCATTTCCTCACATGATATGAAAAGAGAGTTTAATCTCGGACTCCTGCATGCAATACATTCCTTTTCGGTATTATTACCATACTTACAATGCTCAGTGCATTATATATAGGCCTACTGTACATACACAGGGTGATTCACGAGGATTTATCGTCACTTATGGAGCTTATTTCCAAAGACATTCTGAGCAAAAATGTCATATAAACACTTGTCCGAATCTCAATTTTTCAGAGTTACACTAATTTGAAGGTATTAAGTAAAATACCTTTTTTCTTTAGTTTTAAGGATAAAAGAATATTACAAATAGATAATGAACTATTCATAAGTATCATTTCTTTAATTGGCTAGTATATATATAATTCTTTCCCCTTAAGGAGTTAGGTACAGCTTACAGCAGTAACATTTTGGAAATATTCAACATTTTTTTCCTCCGTTACTGTATCTTGTACGATAATGAAAATTAGTATGTGTAAAACACTGTCCTCCTGCTATATGAAACAAATATTTTTACGATTTAAAAAACATTATTTACATTTTTTTTTCAAAATTCAGTTCACTGTGCAGTGATGAAGCGTTTCCCACATAATTTAAAAACTTTCCAACATTCTGTGATGAAATTTCTTGTGTGTATTTATGTATGTCATATCATAATTGATCTATCTTTCATAGATTGCCTGATAGAAAATAGATTCAAAAATTGGGCAAATATCAGCATTTTCTTCTAACACAAAATTAAAAATATATATATATATATTATTTATTAAGGAATGTAGTTCAAAGAACGTGATATTGTAAACGTAAGTTTCAGCAATAAAATAAAAGAGAGAGAACATGAAAAAGTTAACAAGTTTATAAGTTATGAGGGAAACGCTTAATAACTGCACAATGAACTACCACAATTATGAATTAAAAAAAAATTATGAATAATTTTTTAATCGTAAAAGTATTTTTTCCATATAGTAGAAAAACAGTGTTTTACACGTACCAATTTTCATTATTGTACAAGATACAGTAATGGAGGAAAAAATGTTTAATATTTCCAAACTTTTACTGCTGTAAGCTGTACCTAACCCCTTAATTTAGTGAAAGTAAATAGAGGAAGAGTAACAGATGAACTATAAAAGTTTCATCTCAGCAAAATACTCGAATATGTCACATGAATAAGAGCTTGGATAGATAGGAATGACGAGCAGATGAATAGAAACGTCATTAAGTTAATCTGAAATATACACCTAAATAAGAAAAAGACTTAGATCGGCCACATTTAATCACAACAGTTCGTAGCTACTTAAATATTGACACATAACTCTTTTCCACATCACAGCTTTCACCCAACATCGTCGAAATATTGACGACAAAAATAGAAAACCTATACAACTATTGGTTTGAATTGAAAATTATTTAAAAATAGCATGTAAGAGGGCCTTAGACTAGAAATGTTTAGTTTAAATGTAGTTCTGTTTATAAGTATGCATAAGAATGCAATTATTTGACTTATTTGAACTGTTGTATCAGTGAAGCGAGGTGAGTCAGTGAAGTTATGGTTTTACAGTGCAGTGAACAGTTCCGATCAGTGATAATTTATAGCGTCAATGAAATGTGTTCTATAGTGTCAGTGAAATGTGTTACAGAGTGTCAGTGAAATGTGCTAAAGTGTCAGTGAAATGCGTCATAGTGCCACTACAGGGAATGAGATGAGAGTAAAGTGAAAGACTATTGAAACTTATGTAGGGCCTATACATAATTATGTAGGTTGTGTTGTAAAATTAGGTGTTTTATTTTATGTTTTATTATTATTGTGTTAAATTGTATTGTGTATTCTTATTGTATTGTGTATAAAATTGTATATGTGTTGTAAATTGTATTATGTATTGTAAATTTTATTGTGTATTGCTGATCATTTTAACTGTGTATTGTTAATATTGTATATACCACTGCCACCGGGTGCTTGCCCGCTTGCAGTGTAAATAAATACATACGTAACACTGAGACAGAAACATCTAGGTATCTAAGAACGTAATACCAACTATTATCATTTTTCTAATCAAACTAAAACTCCAGATAACGACTTTGATGACTCAGATAATTCAGAAGAGATCTCTCCTTTTAGTAGTGACTATTATTTGGCAGCAATCTAATCACTTAACACCTGTTGATGCGTAATAAATAAGTTATCCACAGTCTATTCAGCGCTTAAAACACAATCAAATATGGGCAATAAACATAAAAACCGTGATCCCTATTATTCCATGCGCGTGCACGGCGTTAGCATTTATTGAACATGTACCTCTGACCTCACAATACTTGGAGCCTCGTGGGACAACAGTTGACTCACTGAGCGTCAAAATATGCGATTTATAACTACGCATGTTTTTCGAAAATCAAAATTCCTTTATTTCATGTCTCCTTTTAACCACAAACGATAAATACATGGGGAATGGAATCGGCGGCAACAGGAGAACAATGACAGAAAAATACCAGTTGCTCAGAGAAACCCTGCATCTCAAGTCACCACAAATCTCAGAGAATGTAGCTGATATATGGTGGTGAAAGAGGAAAAAATAGAGAAGGATGGAACGTGTGAAGTGGAAAGACAGAAAGAAAAGGAGGTGGGTTGCAAAAAGGAATTAGTTATTGGGTCACTGGATGAGAAGAAACCGCCTTCTGAAGGATGCACTGGAAGGAATGGTGAACGGGAGAAGAGTTCGAGGTAGAAGAAGGTATCAGATAATTAAGACATTAAGGGTGCTATTCACAGACATTTCGCAGCACGCGCTACGAGCGTACTAAGCTAGCCCCGGCTATCCACTGGTTATTTGTACAGAATTCAAATCATATCCTATCGCTAACACTGGTTTATGAATACGAAAAACGCTGATCATCCACCGGAAACCCGCGCTAAAAATGTCTATGAATACGGCCCTAAGATACGTATGTGGATCATGTGAAGAGACTGAGAGAAAAACAGAAAATAGAAAAGACTGGAGAATGCTGGATTTGCAGTGAAAGACTAGCCCTTGGGCATAACACAATGAATGAATGAATGAATGAATGAATGAATGAATGAATGAATGAATGAATGAATGAATGTGATAGATTGTAACAGAGAGTAATGAAATGAGAAACTAACAGGAAAAAGAAGTACTAACAGAAAACCCACAAGTCACCTTACACGTTACAAATCGTAGAATGGAACAGAAATCGAATAAACATCCCAAAGATGACAAATAAAAATTTGATTTAGCTACTTTTGGGTAATCAGAGAATATGGTCTAACCATCTGGTGAGAATGGACCAACACCTTTCGCCCAAATAAAACAACCCCACCACACCACATATCACTTCTCCGGAACTCGAGACTAGAAACCCGCCCTATCCAATTCACATAAACATTTTCTCGCCCCTAACAAAAAGTTTTTCACCCGTAGGGAAAGTCTATACATAACAAAGTAAATAAAATGCACATCTCAATGAGAAGCCAGTGCGCCTGGAAGTCACGCAGCCCGCCGAGGTCTCGCGTGAGAGACCCATGTGGTCGTGTTGCTAAGTGAATAAGTACATGAAACATAGGCGGACTCACCACGAAAATAACCGTGATTACACAATCCCCCCGGTTACATGTACTCTGTGTTTATGTAACCGACGTGACGTCATCGCATTCGCAGATATCAATCGTGTTTGGCTGGTAGTCTATTATCCAGGAGTGTGCTCGAAAATGCTCTCGGTTTCAGCATTAGAAGCACGTTACGTTAATGTAATCAAACAACTCAAACGCCGGGGCACCTGGCTGAATATGCTTTGCCTCCATGCCCTGGGTTGGCATGAACTGCATCATTAGTGACGGGGAAAATATGAAATTTCATATTGCTAACCATTCCTACTAGTTGTATTGAAACAAGGACTTCCACGATTCACGATGTGTCAAATGGAACAAAATTAAAGCCGAAAGTCATCATATTTCATACTATTCGTAAAATTTTCTTATTCACTAAAAATCCATTTTTTATTATGTGCAATTTTTCCCACAAATATCTGGGAGCAACAGTAACAAATATAAGTGACACTCGGGAGAAAATTAAACGCAGAATAAATACGGGAAATGCCTGTTATTATTCGTTTGAGAAGCTTTTGTCATCTAGTCTTCTGTCAAAAAAATCTGAAAGTTACAATTTATAAAATAATTATATTACCGGTTGTTCTGTATGGTTGTGAAACTTAGACTCTCACTTAGAGAGAGGAACAGAGATTAAGGGTGTATGAGAATAAGGTTCCTAGGAAAATATTTGGGGCTAAGAGGGATGAAGTTACAGGAGAATGGAGAAAGTTACACAACACAGAACTGCACGCATTGTATTCTTCACCTGACATAATTAGGACCATAAAATCCAGACGTTTCAGATGGGCAGGACATGTAGCACGTATGGGCGAATCCAGAAATGCATATAGAGTGTTATTTGGGAGGCCGGAGAGAAAAAGACCTTTGGGGAGGCCGAGACATAGATGGGAAGATAATATTAAAATGGATTTGATGGAGGTAGGATATGATGATAGAGACTGGATTAATCTTGCTCAGGATAGGGACCGATGGCGGGCTTATGTGTGGGCGGCAATGAACCTCCGGGTTCCTTGAAAGCCAATAAGTATTTATTATTATTATTATTATTATTATTATTATTATTATTATTATTATTATTACATCACTGGTATTTTAAACAATTGAGACTTCGTAACAAAACTTCAACGCTTTGTGGAAGCAAAGATCTTGGCTTCAATCCTATCAAGTGCACTGCTGCTTTACGTTACCGATGCAACACTTGTATTGCCTGCCTTGCGTCAATGTACCCTGTCGTGATCACTCGCGCCAGAACAGTCCCATTACTTGTTTGTATAGTGAGATGATATTGCATGATAGGGCACAGGACTAAATAAAGTAAAGATCATGTGGGTTGTTCCACATGTGCTGAATTAATGTAATTTATTTTGTAAATCCCAATCACAGGAGTAGAAATAGAGAACAGAAAAACAAAAAAAGCACGACAGTATTATCTGGATGGTTCAGCCTTTAAGAGAAATTGTGGAAGCAAAATACAAAAATAATTTTATAATAAAATATTTGTTGGGTCAATAAAGGTAGCATGTGAAGGTAGAGAGATGCATATCTCTTTATTTGATTTGAACTATAAATGGCTGGAAGAGTCACGGAAGGCAATCTCCAAGTCTGTCTGGCTTTGACGTCTTGCTCCACCTCACGTCACAGAAAACACACGGAAAACTGTTTAAGAAATCATCTGATCCCTGACACGGCTACAAGCACGTGGATACGATTTCATGCTACATTTTGAAAACTAATTTTCGAAACGATACTGACAAGTAGCGGTGAGGTTTGGCGGATTGCCAACTTTAGAATACCTTTCCAGCATACGAGCTATTCCATCTCAATCGACCGAAATATAGACAAAATTGACCTTACAATTTCTAAATACAATGAAACTTTTTTTGTGCAAAGTTTGAGGCATCAGAACTTCATAGTGTTTAAATTAAAAATATTTAAATTTATCGTATTTTCATAAAATTAGCAAATTTAAACTGTTGTAGCTCCGAAACCCTTTCACCCAGTGATAAAATCATGGTTTATTTTGATGCTGAGAAATTAAAGTTTATATTGAGATATAAACAGATTTCCTTACTTTTTATGGAAATGGAGAAATTTAGATTTTTCCTCATTAAGACGCTTTTGCCTAGGAAAAAATATTTTCAAAATATATACGGTAGTTAGATTCCGCATTGAAAGTACAAATAAACACGTATTTTTTTACTGATGGTATGTTGATAAGAAATTATTGAAAATATCAAATATAGAAAATGAATAGTACGAGCGTGAATTAAACCAGCTGACTGTGAGACGGGAGCTACCCGAGACAAGCAAGGCCAGGAGACATAAACACGTGATGTGTCGTCTAGCAGTCATGGCTGTGCTAGCTTTATCACAGGTTTCCATAAACACAGGAGTAAAATGACGCCCAACCCTCGCTTATCTTCAGCTCTCGGCTAGTGTGTGCGGTACTGCGCCGTTCAAGTCTAGACGTGTGAAAATCTATTTTAATACCCTCGAAACTTATTGCCGTACCACTAAACAAACAATGCGGAATCCCTCTTAATAATGCAAAGTTTTTTCTCAATATTTTTTTTACATTTCTACAAATAGCCAAAAAGCCTAAAAGTAAGTAAAATCAGATTATCTGTCTCTCTGTGTACAATAAAAATAAGGATTACTTCTTAACATAACCTACCAAATGTCAGCTTCAAAATGAGCTTTAGTTGAATGTTCTGCAGTAAATGGTTCCAGAGTTCTGAGGGCTGAAAGTGGCTTGGATTTTATAAAATACGAAAACCGTTTGACTTTCGATAGTATATTTTTGAAAATGCACTGTCCTCAGCACCTTGTATAAGTAGGGAAAAATTAGAGTATAAAAAATGCGAGGTTTTTTACTGATCGATTTCATATGGAATAGCCAATACAGAACGATTATCTTCTATGTAGTCTACTGTAGTGGAATTGACGACGACCATCATGATGATGATGATGATGATGATGATGATCTAAAATATTTTTCCATTCGGAAAGAATTTCGTGTCCACCACTATGGAGTAACGGTTAGCACGTCTGAACGTGAAACGAGCTGGCCCGGGTTCAAATCCTACTTAGGACAAGTTATCTATTTGAGGTTTTTTCCGAGGTTTTCGTCGCAATCCATTAACCTCCAGTAATCGAGCAGCATACATTTGTCATCCACGGCTTTTTATTACGTCATCACATCTCCGCTATCAATGCTGATAACGTGAAATTTTCAGTACCTTCCTGTTACAATTTAGTTGTGATGTTTGGAGCGTTTGGATGTAATTGTGAATCTTTTCTGTGCAGTAATATATTGTCGTTGTTCCGGCAACAACTCCTATGTGACATATTTATCGATTTTCAAATTCGTGCTCTATTAAACATCTTAAATATTGATACAAGAAATAATAAAATCTCCTATAAGTAATTATATTTCTTTCTTTCGAAAATGTAAGAATTCACGATCTCCTATGTACTACTAACATACAAGAATAAATGTATTTTTTCTTCCTACTGATAATTTTCGTATTTTGTACGAAGGAGTTATTGCAGGAACAACGACAATATATGAGCCAATCAGAGAAAAAGTTGTGTAAGTCAAAAATGGGTAATGAGGGTTAAAGTAAACATTCTGTAAAATACAGCGCAAAGTAGCAATTAATACTCAATTTATTTAAGCTATTAGTAGTCAGTAGATAGCACGAAGGACATATTAATTGTTACTTTGCGCTGTATTTTACAGAATGTTTACTTTAAACCTCATTACCCAAATTTGACTTACTCCACTTTTACTCTCAACGACTCCTATCTTTTTACAGTAGATTTTATTCTAATCCGCGCGAGTGCTGACGTCATTGTTTTTAACAGGTGAGAATAGAAATGCGTATTTTTAATATCCTTATTTGTAATTTGATCCTAACCTATTAGTCTTTCATGAGACATTTTACAGGTATCTTCTACTGTTGCATTGGTTATTTTATCATGAAATATAAAATTAATTACGTAGACATATTTTATAATACAGAACAATGACTTCTGACATGAAACAGGCATGAACTTGAATTCAATAGTGACTTAAATATTAGGAGTAGAAATTTATAACTCTAGAGTTTAGTTTATAATAATTAACAATTAAGTCTAGCCTATATAGTACCCTAGATCATATATGTAACAGATAACTCCTCGCTACGTTAAAATCGGCAGCACTTTGAAGAAAACAACCGCCAGGATCGCCACCCGTCCGCCGTAAACGAACACGAGATGGCAGCACAGTCGCTAATGCAATTCAAATGGGAATTATGACGTGAATGCTTATGTAAGAACTAGATGGCAGCGTAGTAAACCTGACAAAAGTTGTTAACCTCAAAGCCTATAAGTCCGACATATCTGTTACATAATATGATCTAGGATAATACCAATAGAGTTTTTAATTCCACTCTTTGCATCATAATACCACTCATTATATTATATTGACATCACTGATTTAAATATTAAATTCAAATAGAGTTACACTGTTGTATGTATGTATGTATGTATGTATGTATGTATGTATTAACACTACAATTGGGTATACACCCGGTGGCAGCGATATATAATATACAATAATACCATTATAATTCTACAATAATTACAGCAATAAAAAATAAAATAAAATAAAATAAACCTAAATTTATTTCTAACTATAAATAAATAGATGCAATAAACCTAGGACTATAAATAAAAACTATTCTATAATAACGCCTACAATAAGCAAAAGTAAACCTAACTTATAAGTACGTCTATTTCACCCAACTATTACCAATATAAGTAATTACATATCACCTTAATTAATTACAAATCAACTTAATTACATATCATCTTAATTAATTACATATCACCTTAATATATTTACATATAAACTAAATTACATATCATCTTAATTAATTCAATTCAATTTATTTGGCCATTAGGCATACAGTTTTGGGCTTCGTCAGAATACATTGAAAAAAACATATAAATACATTTTAAAAACACTATTAACAGAAAAAGTAAAATTTAAGTAATACCATGAAAACATGAAATAATTTGAAACTTTTAAATTGAAGAAACTAACTAAATTGTAATTAAAATTATTTATTAAAATACAATTTCATACAAATTTGTGTCGAAAAACTCAGCAACAGAATAAAAAGGATTATTTAATAACCAATTGTAAAATCTAGTCTTGAAACTATTGGTTGGCAATTTATAATATTGACTTGGGAGCTTATTATATAATTTCATCCCCATAATTAAAAAGTTTGTGTTGCTCTTATGTAATCTACAATATGGAATATTAATTTGTTCACTATTTCTAATTTCATGATCATTACATATGAACGTAATTAATTACATGACACAACTTAGATAATTACACTGCACCTACAATTACATTTTCAGTCTAATCTTCTCAAACTTTCCATCCTGAAAGATTGCCGCACGTAAGCTGTTCCAGTCTACTATTGTGCAGTTAACAAAGGAAAATTTTGCCACGTCCGTTCTTTGTTTTCTACATTTAAACTTCCTAATATGATCTGCCCTGCCTAAGTATGGTGTTGATAATCTAGCATTGATGTCGGTCCACAAACAGTTTAATAGAATCAGTAACGTTACTATTATAAATGTTGTAAAATACATATTCATATTTGTAAAAGAATTTTTATTAAGAAAAAGAGATGGATTACAAATGTACTCCGCGCGAGTAGTGGTGTCAGTAATTATGGCGGGAGTACTGAAGGTTAACTTTCGGCGCTGGACTCTGGACTCATATCGCTCATCTCACTCAGATACTAGATAACTATCTCAGTTGATATAGAGTCGTAACATAACGCAATTAACATTAAAAAATCGTCTATACCAAAGTTTAAAAGTGATGGTGATAAAGCACACCTTTATCTATTCTCTGTCTGTCACAACAATTACTGAATCTAATCAGCAAAGCATGTACAGCACAAAACGTTGAAGAAACGACGAAATAAGACGGAATGAGTAAGGGAGTAGAGAAGCGATTCAATGCAAGACCAGACTGTCCACATTAATCCATCATGCTAAGGACCACGCGGACATGACAAATGTTCAGCAGGAATTTATACCGAAGTCGGTGGCGACCTCGGAAACTTGTGAAAAGAGAAGGAAAAACTCCTATAAATCGCGTCTATAGACAATGTCCCAAAATGCAATATTTTACACACGAAAGGAATACATACAGAAAAACTGGATCCTGTGCGATAGTTAGACCTTCACCGACCAACTTTCTTCCCAATGGAAGTACATAAATGTGCGAACATTTTACGTCAATTGTGTTGTAGTATGTATGTATGTATGCATGTATGTATGTATGTATGTATGTATTTATTCACATTGCAATGGGTATATACCCGGTGGCAGTGGTAACTAATTACACTCAATAATGACAATAATAAAATTAATTAAAATACAATTATTAATAATAATACTAATAATTAATACTAATAATAATTTATAATAATAATAATAATAATAATAATAATAATAATAATAATAATAATAATAATAATAATAGGGAATACCTAAATTAAATGAAGCACGTTCACTTAAAATAACATTTAAAATAAATGTAATTTGTATCTTAAATCTAAGTTCGAACTAAAGGCCACGAGTATGATATGTTCACATCTGCACAAGTACCTTTCAACATTGCACTCATTTAGCTGTCAACTCACTCACTGCACTGGAAGTACGACACAATTCACTGATTATATCATGATTTCACTAACACTTCAAAAGCATTTCACTGTTCAAATACTTTGCCCTGCTACTATAAACTATAAAGCTTCACTGACAGGAACACGTTTCACTTACACAACCCACTTCACTGACACAACACACTTCACTGACACTACACACTTCACTGACACAACATAATTCTTCACTGATACAACACTTCAATAACCAAATATCATTTACAACCTTTAAATACTGTGTATAATTACCGTCTATTAGTAAAGTATTAAGCCTATTTTTAAATACATTTTTGGTTGTTGGTAAAGCCTTTAGTAGGTCTGCAGGTAAAGCATTCCAGTCCCTGATAGTACGATTGAGAAAAGAAAACTTTCCAGTGTCCGTCCTCTGTCTTCTTTCCCTCAATTTATATGAGAGGTCGTTCCTTGAAGAGTAATTTGGCGGCTGCAACCTATTTTTTATTTCTCTCCAGGCAGGCTCACCTCTGTATGTTTTGAACAGTGCGCGTAATCGAATTCGCGTTCTCCTGTCCTCGAGTGTGTCCCATTTTAATGGTGAATTTTTCCGACAACACTTTGAGAGCCCGTTTTTGTTCTAATATGTAAGGATCCCAACATGCAGCACCGTATTCCATTACTGGACGTACTAGTGATTTATATGCAATCTCTTTGGATTTATCAGAGCCTTTTTTTAGCACCCTCATCACAAAGTGTAACGCTCTCCATGGTTTTCCCGCTGTCTCTGTAACGTGTTCCCCCCAGCCGAGATCGCTGCTAAATGTTATTCCGAGGTATTTACATTTGGTATACGATGCGACTATTTTATTTCTTTTCCTTGTAAAGCTGATGACTTTGCTCTTTAGAGACTTTACTCTTTAGAGTAGGTGTAATATATACTGAAAATTAAATACGTCACACTTTAGGCGTGGGCAGCAATATTACTACAGTAGAATCAACTCAAACATATTCGGGAAAAGTATTTTCCTCAACATTTCAACGAAGAATCTAGATAATTCTTAATGATAGCTACATACCGTACATATTACAAGTCTGTCAACTTATTCATTTAGAATTCGCCGCAACTAATCTAACATTTATTAACCCGTTACTCACCAAACATGATTCACTCCTCCGTTCATCAACCAACTCATTAACCGTTCACAAATTCATCCATCACTCAACACGCTCCAAAATTTAACAGTAATTCAGCCCATTTACACATTCATCGGTTCACACAGTCATACATCTTTTCATCCCTCCACAAGTTCAACCGTCCGTTCATTCATTTATGAAGTCATCAGTTCATCTGCCACATAATTTCTCTCTGCATATGTTTTACTATCAAGTATCCATCAATTCTTCCGTCCATACATTTAGTCCCTAATCAATTCAGTCATCTCTACACTAACAAATACAGACGTGGACAAATTATTAGAAAAAATTGAGGTTTCTTATACTATAATTTTACAAAATTTGAATTTTCAATTTAGACTACAGTTGACATTTTTACATATTTCTGAGTACTATATCATAAAAATGTCAACAGTAGTCTAAATTTAAAAGTCAAATTTTGTAAAAATTGAATCAAACGCAAACTTACTAGGCACTTGGTCAGTAATTGAGACTCGTTCAGACATGGTTTCTTGTAAATAGTTCTCTTAATCTATCACAAAATATTTCAATATCCGGTAATTTCATCGCTATAGAATTTTGTTATTGTAGGTTTAATTTGTAATTCAGTAAATACAAAAATATTCCTTGTTCTTAACTTCTATGATAAAATGTCTAGCTTTCATTAATCAGGTAATGTTATCGTACTTTAATTTTTATTATAATTGTAATTGTAAATGTAATATTAATTGTAATTTTATTGTTCATATTATAGTTGTAATCCCCTGGTAGAGGGGCAGAGAAAGCCTGACGGCCTAATCTCTACCAGGTTTTAAATAAATAAATACTAAATACTAATACTAAAAATATGTCACAAAAATCGTAAATTTTGCTAATAATTTGTCCACGTCTGTATAAGACGTGATATTTTTCTTCAAATTAATTATTCTTAATTGTTACAATGGTTTCTTAATAAACTCCTTAGGCTATTCCTCCTCTTATTAACTACGTGACATGGATACGATGAATTATATGACATAAGAAATACATTTCTCTAGAATCTCAATCAAATCTCTTCCGTGGGCCACCAGCAAGGGGAGGGCACTCAAACGACGCTGTAGGCAAGGTATTAAATTTAAGTTACTCAATCTTAGATAGGTGTAGGTCCGGGGAAGACAGTAACCTCTCCTCATTCACAGGAGAGCAGTTCCAGAAATCTCCCAAGGGAAGTAACCATATGGGCATTTTGGTCGGAAGTCTGGAGAAGGGATGCAAGGAAATATAGGGCTACCCATAAAGTGGGGTAATATCGGAGGGGTTCATGCTGCACTTGTGACTGCAAGTCATGTAGCGCGGCGTGCACGTGTGTGTATGTGAAACACGACGCCGCTGTGTATGTTGGTAAATGTTTCCCCTGGGAGAGGAGGCAACCCAACTGACGCTGAAGGCTCGCCAGATTGCCGGAGTTCCCATGGGACCGATCCTGAGCCTCAAGCCGCCGCATTTCCAGGCGCCACCCTGCACTTTTTAAGCCCCCACCCCCTCTTACACTTGATACCACCCCCTCAGGCTAAACAAAACTAAGGGACTAACGTATCACGACCGCTCTGTTTATATCACCCCTTCTTTTTGTCTACTTGCTAATAACTACAATCAAAGCAGTTAACATTTTTATTCGACACCTACAAATTTCGTGTCTGTGGTCGAATGAGCGCTGCAAACCCAGACACCAAAGACTGGACGCCCAAGCACTAATTATCATTACTGTTATAAATACTATTCATAAAAATTCTTTATGCTCGACCATGCCGAAATGTAGTAATTATACACCTGGAAGCAGTCCTTTAATGCATGTCATTAAAGTACACCTACTCATTAAAGTACAGGTGTTCAGCCAATGACAACTCAGCTTACAGGTGTTTAGCCAATGGCAAGTAAGCTTTGTACCTCCGGGTTCCTTAAAAGCCAGTAAGTAAGTATTAATGTGGCACCTTGTGATTAATTAGGATTTGGCAGGATCTGATTTGATAAATCTACATTTTACTTTTCGGAAACTCATGAAAGTTATTAGTGCAGTTAAATTTATAAGA
Source organism: Periplaneta americana (assembly GCA_025594305.2). Taxonomy (NCBI): domain Eukaryota; kingdom Metazoa; phylum Arthropoda; class Insecta; order Blattodea; family Blattidae; genus Periplaneta; species Periplaneta americana. The sequence goes on from JAJSOF020000005.1 coordinate 1,239,843, forward strand.
GCAGTTAAGTAACTGATAGTTAACTGAGGTGTACCAGAAACCGGGCATTAACGTATAACTTTAAATTATTTACATATTGTATTCACACATCTGAAGATGCCGCAAGGCGAAAATCTTCAAGTATAAATTAGCGTCACTAAAACAATAATATATTGTTGAACATTATTATGTTTGAATATTAATATTATAATTGCAGTAGATAGGTCATATTGCCACCAAAAAAAAAAAAACAAACTTTCTTACTTACTGGCTTTTAAGGAACTTCGAGGTTCATTGCCGCCCTCACATAAGCCCGCCATTGGTCCCTATCCTGAGCAAGATTAATCCATTCTCTATCATCATATCCCATTTCCTTCAAATCCATTTTAATATTATCTTCCCATCTACGCCTCGGCCTCTCTAAAGGTCTTTTTCCCTTCGGCCTCCCAACTAACACTCTATATGCATTTCTGGATTCGCCCATACGTGCTACATGTCCTTCCCATCTCAAACGTCTGGATTTAATGTTCCTAATTATGCCAGGTGAAGAATACAATGCGTGCAGTTCTTGTTGTGTAACTTTCTCCATCCTCCTGTAACTTCACCCCTCTTAGCCCCAAATATTTTCCTAAGAACCTTATTCTCAAACACCCTTAACCTATGTTCCTCTCTCAAAGTTAGAGTCCAAGTTTCACAACCATAAAGAACAACCGGTAATATAACTGTTTTATAAATTCTAACTTTCAGATTTTTTTACAGCAGATTGGATGATGAAAGCTTCTCAACCGAATAATAACACGCATTTCCCATATTTATTCTGCATTCAATTTCCTACCGAGTATCATTTATATTTGTTACTGTTGCTCCAAGATATTTGAACTTCTCCACCTATAAAAAAATAAGTTATCTAAATTATGACATTTACAAACTTTTCTTGCCGACTTCTGTTAATTCCAAATTTACAGATTTCTTCAGACGTGAATTCGAAAGACTACCCCAGCGTTTGCAGAGTCATTGATAATGAAGGAGAATATATTGCTGATTAATTACTGTCTTCTATTCATCTGAAATAAAAACTTTCGTTACAGCAAAAAAAAAAAATAAATAAATAAATAAAACGCTATGAATTTTTCCATCAACCCAACAGTTCAAGTGACGCTATAGATAAATTGAACGAAGACATTGACTCGATTGTGACATGGACAAAGAAATTCCATCTTAATATCAATCCTGGAAAGACACAAGCAATCATATTAGGACACAAACGGCAAACCGACGCTGTAAAGCACCTCGACATTTCCCCCGTTAAAGTAAGTACAGTGCATATCCCTTTCAGTTCTTCGTTAAAATTCTTGGCATTCACATGGATAATAATCTCAACAGGGACTTGCAAATCACAGAAACCTGCAGAAAAGTATATTCTATTATCCATGTGCTAAAAAGGATAAATGTTCATCTCCCCTCTTGCTTAAAAAAGTCCCTTGTGCAGGCCCTTGTTTTTCCCTATTTGACTATGCTGACATTTTACTGACTGACCTCTCCAGCGACAACAAAACGAAACTTCAACGTGCTCATAATTTGTGTGTACGTTTTGTAGGCAATGTTCGTGAATATGATCATATTACCCCATCCCTGGAAGCAATAGGTTGGCTTAAACGTGATAAGAAAAGAAATTTACATTCACTTCTCCTTCTCTTCGAAATCTTGAACTCTTCTATTCCTTCGTACCTGTCGTCTCGCTTCACTTACCTTTCTTCCCACCACAATCTGAACACACGCTCTCGCCATGAAACAATACTAACAATACCATCCCATCGCACCTCCTCATACTCATCCTCTTTCACAATAGCCCTGCCAAGACTCTGGAATTCGCTACCTGCTAGCATCAGGGACTGTCGAAATAAAATTGAATTCAAACGCAAACTTACTAGGCACTTGGTCAGTAATTGAGACTCGTTCAGACATTGTTTCTTGTAAATAGTTCTCTTAATCTATCACAAAATATTTCAATATCCGGTAATTTCATCACTATAGAATTTTGTTATTGTAGGTTTAATTTGTAATGTAGTAAATACAAAAATATTCTTTGTTCTTAACTTCTATGATAAAATGTCTAGCTTTCATTAATCAGGTATTCTTGTCGTACTTTAATTTTTATTGTAATTGTAATTGTAAATTTAATATTAATTGTAATCTTATTGTTCATGTTATAGTTGTAATCCCCTGGTAGAGGGGCAGAGAAGGCCTGACGGCCTTATCTCTACCAGGTTAAATAAATAAATACTAATACTAAGTTCATTAAGTACCACATCTTCTACAACACACTGTATGCACGAATAAACATGAATACGTGCTACCAGAATAGACTCAATGCTTGTAAGTAAAAGAGGAACAAAATGAATAATATTAATGACTATAATTTATTTGGGGAGGCAAACAGACATGTTTCATGGAAACATCATAAACGACTTACAAACAGTGCTTCAAACACACGCGTCCACAAACCACGAACTATACATCATACAAACTTCCTAGCAGCCACATAACTTATATTTTTCACTTATATTCAATTCATTTGCGAGCAGCAGAATGATAATAGCACACGCCGACTGTTAATGGTGACAGTCATTAACAACTCATGATGTGGTATTTAATTATTAGTTCCGGCCAACATATCATTGTGGGACATTCATTTTATTGTCGCCCATTACAAGAGGGCCTCCGCGCATACCGCTGTACAATGTCGGGGTGCCCCAACATACCACACGCACCCACTCTTGTTTCTCCAGCACATACTTGTCCCTGATTACTGCCCTGCATTGATTAATGTTATAGAAACTGCAATATCCGATTTTTGTGTTCCACATTCCCGATATCAACGGCGTATTTTGAGAATCGATTTCTATCACAAGTATGGGGCGTAATTATAGGAAGACAGTTTACGCAGTATACATATTTTTTTAATATTTCATCAATAAATAAATAGACATTTTGGTTTAAAAATAATATCTCCATTGTATTTTGTGATAAATTAATTTCCAATAGCTGTAATGGTACTTAATTACATTGTAGCTAGGAAAAATAATCTTTACTTAACTCCACAATCGACCAACTCTTACGATGGAATAAACATCTATATATATATATATATATATATATATATACACATATATATACATATATATAATTTGAACTGGCAATGGAAATTACGGGAAAACTGCTGAACGGATTTTAATAAATGGCCCCTCATTTTGAAGCTTGGAACCCGATGTTTTTCGGAAAAATAGTAGTTTTCAGTCAAATGTCAATCTTCCTACATAATTTTCCTATTTTCCAAAATCCATCTGTCGTCAGTTTTGAGAACTAGCTAATTGCATTCAAGGGAAGCGAAGCGAGCATCAAGTCGGCCGTGTTGCATTTCAGAATAAAACAAAACAGTACACAATATTACACGAAGGCATGATCTGCAAGAATGCTGACATATTTAGAGCTCAAATTAAATTGGTTATTAAAAACTTAACTTACTAAAAATAATTTACAGGTTCGATTCTGTAGTGTGTAATTTTTTGGGCAGAGCTGTGTATTGGATATTAAAAACTACAAAACTTGAGGTGGTTTGATGACATTATTACCATTAGAAATGAAATATTATTGTAGTTAATGCCATGATGTGACTATTTTTCATTAATTATACATATTAATGCTATATTGATGATATGAAAGTGAAACGTTTTGGGGTTATATAAGTAGATGTAGAGAATAACTTAAATTAGATTTTGATTTCTATATTTTACTGAGTGGCGGCTATATAGTATATATAGTATATGTTAATGAAAGCTATAAAACTTACGTAAGATAATGATATTATTAAAAATCAAATATTTTTATAATTATTAATCAAGTGGGGTTGGGTCTTTTTCATATATTTAATGGAGGTGTAGTGTAGATATTTATATGCGTGGTTCTCTTCAGTATTGGCTCGTAAGAGAGTATGTTTCATTATTATGGAAGAAAATAACTTTCAGAATGTCTGGTATTCTTCACTGAAAATAAATCTGAAAAATGTTTTTATGAACGTCTAATGAACTTAGTTTGCAGCATTTGCTGCACAAGCCACTAGTATTACATATAAATGTAATAAATTACGTAAAATAGTATATTATTTTGTTTTATTGAGGAATTACTTGTCAATAAGTTTATTACGCACAATATATTTAACTTTATTTCAATCGGTAATTATGTATGGAATTATAGGATGGGGTAGCTCATTTAAATCCAATTTTAATCCACTTTATTTATTACAGAAGAAAATAATTAAAATATGTCTGCATAAACTTACTGATTTTCCATCTCAAAATTTGTTTCTAGACTTTAATGTACTTAACGTAAGACAAATTTATTATATTGAGTTAATAAAATTCATACATAAAAATCGAAATAATTTTTAATTGTATTCTCGTAGTTATGAGACAAAAGGTATGAATTCTTTAAGAATGTTTGAACGAAAATGCAACACTGTTACAATATTTAATCATAGTAGTAATTTTGGCCCAAGAATATATAACAAATGTATATTTAAATATCGTAATCTTGTTAATTTTAATAGTTCTAGTATTAAATTTAAAAAGTTATGTATGGATTTTATAAAAATTGAAAAATTGTAAATTTAAATTTATATACTATAATTGCACAGTAGACATAAGACAAATTGTATTATATACTTCTTAATTTCAATTCAGAAATCCGCCCCTGAGCACGAGTTCTACTCTTTCAGGAGCGAGCTAAAATTTTTCTGTATATATTATATTTTATGTTACAATTATTAGCAAAATAATAAATAAATAAATAAATAAATATGCAATAGATTACGGAAAAAATTTATATCTTTGTTATACTCCAGTCATTTTTACCAATTAATATTTTACGTCTCATTTATTTAGCTTTATTTAAATCCATTCTCCAGTATGGAATTTTAGGGTGGGGACATGCATGTATTCCTAATCTCACTCCACCAATACTTATTCAGAAAAGAATAATTAAAATATGCCTTAATAAACCAATTGATTACTCATCCGAGTTTTTGTTAATTGATTTTAATGTTTTGAAAATTAAACAGAATAGGCAAGTTTCATACGACTTTTTATGCTCGACCATATTTCTAACTTGACATTATTCATAAGTATTCATGTTATTCTTATCTGACTGAGGAGCGGAATTGACCTTGTGCAATATCTCGTAAATTGTGAGATGTGCGCAGCCGAGAAAGTATTGATTTTTTCCGAGAAACAAATGTCATTGACCTTGATATAATCTAAACAGTAAAATAAACATTAATCTTGATATAACCTTGAAATTGATTTAGACATTGAAAAACGAGATGACAAATTGAATTTATTTGAATATTATTTACAATTAACGCTAATTATTATAGTAACAGAACATAACCTTCTGCGACAGTATTGGATTTCCAGCCTCCGTGACGTTTCGCTAGTTGTCTTTCGATTGCATATCCGAGAATAATCGATACTTGAGCTTTCATATTGCTACAATGGTGTTTTCTGATTGGTGGAACATCTGAACTTTAATGAATATGTGTACTTTAATAAGGTCCATTAAATGGCTGCTACCGGGTGTATAATTACTACATTTCGGCATGGTCGAGCATAAAATTTATTACAGCTACGCAAGAGACATTATGAAACCAAAGAGAGAGGATGCATGGGAGCATGAGAATCTTTGATATCAAAGCTGGAACTAATATTTTGTCGCAATTTTGCTGTGGACAAGAGTCAGTTTGATTCCAATAGTCACTTTTAACGCAAGATTTTAGTATTTTAGAGGGCGTAGTGAAGCTAAGTCATTACAGTTGTATGTAGAGTTATATTTGAAGAATCCATGGACACAGCACGCTGATTTTCGTTATCAGGTGGACAAAATACATTTTGAAAATGAGCTCCATAAGTGTTAGATCATGCAAGATATTCATGTGGTACCAATGCAGAGGAATATCCTACTAAGCGCCATCTAGTTTCCCCATAATATGAAATGTTTTCACTATGTCCACTAAAAATTCCACTTCAGCTGGCTGAGATATAAAGTCTGTTCTGAGACGTGGATTATATTTACTTATTATCCGATTAATTAACTAAAGATGCAACACAAAGGATTTTATGAATAGATTAAAATGTCATGTAACCAGGTAGTGCAAACTAATTCACTGTATTTTTTCAAATGCATAGGTTTGCCATGTTTTGGCGCATCACATGACGAAGGGTAATTTTGAACGACTCTGAAAAATTGAAACACATTTTTTATGTAACCCCTTAAGTGCGCCGTATTTAAATTCCCTGCGTAATCTCATAGTACAATCAATATAATTATCGTAAAGTGATTGAACATTATCGACTGTGAAACAATCGATACTTCTCGAGTTATCTAGAAGTACACAGAAACATTACAGACGTATGATGATTGTTTTGAAGTGAAAAGAGAGAAGATCATCTTGCCGTTTCTTCACATTAAACTGGGAATAATGAAAAAGTTTGTGAAAGCATTGAATAGAGATGGTGATTGTTTTAAATGAGATCTCAATTTTGCTTTCTTTCAGAAGCTTAACTTAAAGAAGGAACATTTGTGGGACCCAAAATAAGAAGTTTTATGAAAGATGAATACTTTGAAAATTCAATGACCCACGAAGAACGACTGGTTTGGACAGGATTTAAGAATGTGGTTGACAATTTCTTAGGGAATGGTAAACACCCAGATTTCAAAAACAGTGTATAAAAGATATTGGTAGCTATGAAAAATTTAGGATGCATTACAATCCATTTCCTTCATAGCCATCTTGACTTCTTCCCTGATTGTCTTTGAGATTACAACGAAGAACATGGAGAAAGGGTTCATCAAGACATGAAAGAAATAGAAAAACGTTATCAAGGCAGGTGGGATGAAGTGATGATGAAGAGAGACAATTTGGAGCTGCAACACAGAAGACAATCTCGAAGACAGAACTTCCAGATGAAGAGGAAGCGCTATTGAAATTTGAAATGTCTGCAAGAGACTTGGAATGAGTTGAACCTAAATTGTCAATATGAAGAAGATAGTGCTGTTTGATTTTGTTTACTGTATAAACATTTTCAAAGATTACTTAAATGTGTTAAGGCTGGTTCACAATAAATCGGGAACGAGAACAAAAACGAGAATTGGAAACAGAGAACGTAAAAGTGAAGATTTTTTATTCACAATAAACCGAGAACGGAACAGCTATGCAGATCGATATATGTCAGTAACGATATGTAAAGTCGATATTACGCATTCTGATGTTATATGTGTACGAGTATAATTGACCAATGACTTTCTCTCATGAGAACAAACAAGCCAAAATAAACACGAGTTAACCAACTTCAGAATTTATGACACAGAATATTTAAGAATTCAATTCACGCGTTAATCTGGTCACATATACACGTAGCATATATTGAACGGGATTCTACTGAATTTTCGAGTTAGTTACAAACGATACATGAAGAATAAATTATGTCATGGCCATCTTGCTACAAAATATACGACGATGAAATAGCTTTATCATGGCTACAGAAGGAATCTAGTAGGCTGTGATCGGAAACGAGAACGGAAAAACTTGAAACTTGAGCAACCTCACGTTCCCGTTCCTGGGCTCCGGCAAGTTTCTCGTTAATTGTGAATGCTCACATTTAAATGTACACATTTTAACAAATCTTCCGTTCTCGTTCTCAGTCTGGTACTAGTTTCCGATTTATTGTGAACCAGCCTTTAATATTGCATGAATGGAGCTATAAATATTGCGAATTCTTTAAATCATTATAAAGTTCTTTCATGCGTGATAGGCAAAATCTGACTTCAGATACTTCAACAGAAGTCAAATATTAACCATAATCAATTTTCGATATTTATTTTTTATTGGGTTTTTTACGACGCTGTATCAACATCTAGGTTATTTAGCGTCTGAATGAGATTAAGGTAATAATGCCGGTGAAATGAGTCCGAGGTCCAGCACCGAAAGTTACCCAGCATTTGCTTGTATTGGATTGAGGGGAAAACCCCGGAAAAAACCTCAACCAGGTAACTTGCCCAGACCGGGATTCGAACCCGGGCCACCTGGTTTCGCGGCCAGACGCGCTGACCGTTACTCCACAGGTGTGGACATCTTCGATATTAAAAGCCTTGAATCAAAATTTAATTTCGTAACCCTGTGTTATTGAAAATTGTACTGTTAATTATCGCAGCTACAAAAGATTTAAGACTATATTTAATTTCGCAGAGCACGCTATCTTAAATCTGTTATATGGTATCGCCCTGCAGGAGGAGTATTTATTTACACGACTGTAAATAATATGGACAAATCAAACAATAATATGTGTGATATATTTCGTACATACGACGGTTACGAAAATCTAGTTGCCAACATGTAAATCAAAATTTAATTGCTCTCGAAGTATAATTTGATTTTATGTTTAATTAACTGAATAACGCTACAAATTCAAGTGATTTAATGCCCGATTAGTACCTATCGGAAATAAAAGACTGCATTACGACAACTGAGGGCCAAATATATTTGTCAAAACATTGCAAATTAAAACGATCGTTTACAGTAATATGACGTCCTATTTATTTTTATTTACATGCTTTATGAAACAGAACTTACTGAAACTAGTGCTAATTTTAATGTTAGAATAATGAAAAATAAATATTGATCAGAATGAAAAGAAAAACTACGATCTTATTATACAAATAAAGATAATAGCAATGCGGTACAAATGATCGTAATAAGAATTCTTATGTTACATACAATTCGACACAAACGAAACCAAAGCAAACGATAATGAAATTTTAATAACAAAACAAAAGATAAACGTAATTCCAAAACAAGCGATAATCGTAATAAAAAAAAAACAAGCCATAATCGTAATACCAAAACAATCGATAATCGTAGTACCAAAATAAGCAATAATCGTAATACCAAAACAACCAATAATCGTAATACCAAAACAAGCGACAATCGCAATACCAAAACAAGCAATAATAGCAATAAAAAACAAGCCTTAATCGTATACCAAAATAAGCAATAATCGTAATACCAAAACAACCGACAATCGTAATACCAAACAAAAGATAATCATAATACGAAGGAAAAGATAATCGTAAAACAAAACAAAAAAATAAATACTAATAATAAATCTGTAGCCGAATTTTTCTGGTAATTTTCGATTTTCCAAAAATAATTGGTCCTAACATATATAATTAACCACCCTGAAACCGAAAATCGCTTTTTTGAAATTTTTGTTTGTATGTCTGTCTGTCTGTATGTTTGTTACCTTTTCACGCGATAATGGCTGAACGGATTTCGATGAAAATTGGAATATGAATTAAGTTCGTTGTAACTTAGATTATGGGCTATATGGCATTCAAAATACATTATTTAAAAGGGGGGTTATAAGGGGGCCTGAATTAAATAAATCGAAATATCTCGCTTATTATCGATTTTTATGAAAAATGTTGCATAACAAACATTTTTTCTTTAAAAATCATTTCCGATAAGTTTTATTCTTTGAAAAATTTTGATAGGCCTGATATTTAATGAGATAAATGAATTTTAAAATTAAAATAACTGCCATCTAAGGCCGTGTAATGAAATAACAAATGACTTCGTCTATAAGGGGCCTTGGGCAACAACAATCGAAAGCTATGAATCATAGCCTACAGACAATGTTTCTGTGTTCGTATGAAGCAATATCGGAAGCTAAATTAACCGATTTGTATAATTAATTATTATTTCATCATTGGAAAGTGTAGTTTCTCTGTATGGACATAATGCTATAATGTTATTACAGTAACTTGTGAGTGAATTGAGGACAGGTAAGATTAAAATAGCTTCTTATGCACAAAAAACTTGATAGGTTATTCTGTATATTCATTTCCTGTATTTCTTATAATAATGTTTAAGAACATATTCATTTTTATCTCAGAGAATTAACGAACAACGAGAGTGTATTGATTTAGTATGCAGTAATAGTACGTTAGCTTAGCAATCCATTATTTTATAATTCAAATTTTAAGTATGCTCAATTGAATCGTGTTAAAATACATAAAATATATTGCAATAAATGCAATGCAAAAAAATTGGGTAATGAGCCAAGCAGATTATGTTGCGCTGTTGTAAAAGTTGTTCCTGCTGAGATTCAAGAGCTCCCACAACAAATTAAAAACTTTCTAATTCGAGTACATCCGTTATCAACATACTTTTTCATAATATAATATAAACATAATAATAAATCTGTAGCCAAAATTTTTCTGTTAATTTTCGCTTTTCCAAAAACAATTGGTAATAACAATTAAGAAACATGTTAAAGGAATTGTCATTGCACCAAATGAGTGCTCTGGATCAAAATGATCGCAATTTAATATTTTAAATACAATTTAAATTAAGTAACATATTAAACGATTTATCCTTCTATCAATCACGAATGTTCCCTGGATCAAATGTCCTATTTTAATTATGTAATTACTTTATATTTATTTCTAACGGGTGCAGCGGAGCGCACGGGTACGGCTAGTAAATAAATAAAACGAAAATCGTAATACAAAGAGATATGAAAATCGTAATACTGAAAACTAACGAAAATTGTAATACAAAAACAAACAAAAATCGTAAAACAAAAACAAACAGAAAATGTAAAACAGAAACTTTAATTGTAATACAAGAATAATCGTAATATAAAAATAATAATTGTAGTATGAAAAGTTTAATCATAATACGAAAACAAAATCGCTGAACAAATAAGTCATTATTCTCAATAAAAATAGAATATGCAAGATAATGAGGAAGCTAATAATAACAATGACAACACAGACAAAAGTAACGGTTGCTTTAGAAACAAGGAAGGAAAAGAAACATATGAAAACACGTATCATTCCTGACAATGACTGAAAAGAAATTCTATCCGCAATATTAGAGCATAAAACCTTCAGTGGCTGCAACAGGCTAACGCAGAAAAACATTTCCGTGACATCATCAACAGTAAATTGCACACACTGTATAGCGAGCTAACAAAAACTTCTTGCTACGTGGTTCTGGACTTTCTCAACACCTAACTGCTGAGATGGACGTTGGCAATAAATAACGTTACACCTACTGACGTCATGCATCTCTGTGGAGTGATGTAGCAGACAACACCCCCTTCAGTTTTTACTGACCCATATATTGCGAGTATCTTTGAACCTAATCTGGATTATTCCACCCTGGCGCAGGATTAAATTCAGAGACCAGGACACAAAACATACCAGGCGAGCCAGGGACCAGATTACACCGGCGTCAGACAATTCGCATACGGCACGTGAAAAGGGAAAGTACATCTGCTATTTCGTTAATACGTTACTGCAGTAATCATGTAGCTGAAATACTAGATTACGTAGTTGATAATCCTGTCTGCATACTCTCTGGTTCAGGGCTGTACATTCGTGATACAAAACGATTTATAACACATTATTTAACAAATTGAAGGTGGATTTGAGAACTTTTAATTTTTGCCTCGTAGAACTTTTTACACTGGTTGTGAAACTTGGACTCTCACTCTGAGAGAGGACCATAGGTTAAGGGTATTTGAGAATAAGGTGCTTACGAAAATATTTGAGGTTAAGCGGGATGAAGTTACAGGAGAATGGAGAAAGTTACACAACACAGAACTGCACGCATTGTATTCTTCACCTAACATAATTAGGAACTTAAAATCCAGACGTTTGAGATGGGCAGGGCATGTAGCACGTATGGGCGAATCCAGAAATGCATATAGAGTGTTAGTTGGGAGACCGGAGGGAAAAAGACCTTTAAGGAGGTAGAGACGTAGATGGGAGGATAATATTAAAATGGATTTGAGAGAGGTGGGGTATGATGATAGAGACTGGATTAATCTTGCACAGGATAGGGACCGATGGCGGGCTTATGTGAGGGCGGCAATGAACCTTCGGGTTCCTTAAAAGCCATTTGTAAGTAAGTAAGTAAGTAAGAACTTTTTACATAATAAGTGATAATTCAATTAAGGGGCGATATACAGGTTTGAGGGTAAAAAAGTCATTTTTTAATTTATTTTTTTAATATAAAGATTTGACATTTATCTTTAAGTTATGTCAGTGAAGGAATTTTTACGATATATACGATATGCACTATTTTGCTAGATATGATCATAAACATGCGCTCATTTTCCGTAACTTGTATTTTTCAAAACCGTTTTTGTGATAACTCGATAACTTTTTAAGATACTGCAGTAAAATTGTGCATGCAACTGTATTTCATACTTGTGAACAAGATAAACTACAATTATTGCTGTAACATTTATATGTACTTTATTTAAAAATTACCTAAAAAGCATAAAAATTTAACTTCTCATAAGAAATTTAAAAAAAACTTCTGTTGTATACGTTTAAAAAATTGTAGTTAATATTGTTCATTTGACATTCAGGAATAATTAGAAACAAGAATGGCTCAGAAGTATTCATATTTGTGGACATTATCATAAAAACGGCACCTTAGTGCACAAAAACTGCCACTTTTTGTTATGATAATTACTCAAAAGGTGGAAATTTTAGTAAATCTGAAAATTTTAGTAATAATTGCAGAAGCAGTGAATACTGAGCATGTCAAATTGCAAGGTGAAAAGGTCATTAGTTTGGTGAGAAAAAATTGAATTTCCCTAAATTTTTAGTGCTCAAACCTGTATATCCCCCCTTAAATGTTCTAGTACTTCAGCGAAGATCAGCTACAATTTTTCGTCAACTAAAGACTATCGCGTGAAAACTATACATCAAAATCTGAAGTAATAGAAAGAATCTACTGCGGGTGAGGACAACGTTGCATTACTAATAATTTGTTACACGCATTTGAGAAACACCTTTCGAAATTAGTAGCCTATTAGTATTAGTATTTATTTATTTAACCTGGTAGAGATAAGGCCGCCAGGCCTTCTCTGTCCCTCTACCAGGATATTACGTAAGAAGTTTAGATATCACGTTACAAAAATAAATTCTGATAAAAACCAAAGTCATGAGAAGTTATGCTTGTAGGATCTAAGAGCACTAAATTCAACATTTCAACATGGGAGAGAAATTTTATTCTGAACAGAGGATACTCTCCGAAACTTCAAGCAATATAAATGCGAATCCTAAGACTATTACCAGGGCCTTCGGGCTAATTTGCTTTCCGCCCTCCACTCTTCTACTATTGCCCGGCCCTTCTGAGGGCTACGCAAATTTTCGTCCGGCCCTTATCAGGGCCAACGAAATTAGCGAACCAAACCGACGGTCCCCGGCGGGCTCCGCAACGCTTGTTGCGATCGGCTAACCGGGCTAGGCTTCGGCGACCGGTCGGGCGTAACTGCTGGGCTTCCACCCTTAGTGGGAAAGGGGCCTAGCAGGTTCTTGCACTGCGGACAGAGTGCCGCTTAGGTTCCCCCCCTGACAGGATCGAATTTCTAATTCGAATGGCTCCACTTAAGAGCAACAAGGCCACGAGCCAACCTACTGCAGGTGGCGTAAAGCGGTTGCTAGTTTGCACTAGCCAGACAGGGCCCACCACCTCCTACTTGCGCGTGTCGCGTCCCGCGCAGATTACTCCTCCGCCCAGGCGTCGGAACTTGCGATCGGCTGGACCTATACGGACACCGCCTGTCCCGGTTCCCGTTGCGGAGATCCTTGAGCTCCGTCCACCTACCACCATCCCAGTCCCTTCAGGACTCCCACGAAAGCCCACCCTCCCAAGTTAGCTCCCAAGGTCACAGAGGTGACACGTGTTGACTCGCCCGGTCCTAGCGGACTGAATAGCCGTGGTGTTACGGTCTTGGCTGATGAGGTGCCGCCGATTCCATCTGGGTCCGGCGCACTTCAGGTCATTAAGGCCAAAAAGAAGAAGAAGAAGGGCTCAGCTAAGACTGAGCAGGGCGGCATTCCTTCCGCTAGTGAGCTCACTAAGGAAGAGAGATCGGCTCTCTCTACCTTGGAGCAATTAGAGGCGGCGACTCTTCAAGTCGTGACCGAGGAGGCAGCACCCCCGCCGAACCTGAGGCCCCACAGGAGACGGCTGCTGCCCCTGAGGTAGATGAGGCAGTTCCCCGCCCCCTTCCCCAGCTCGTACTCACGTGTCGGAGAGTGAGGACGATGGAGATGATGTTGAGACTGCCCTCACTAGGCGACGCGGTGATATCCCCCGTTATTATTACGCCAGCCTTCACTGGCTCGCTGGGCCGACTGAACTTAGAGTTCAAGGCCGAATACGAACCGTTGGGCTTATGCTCGTACAGGGCGCGGGCGGGACGGCCGTGAAAACTGTTTGCGAAAGGGACTACGCAAATCTTTGCAGGTTCCTGACCGAACGGGGAGTAGCGTACAACTTGCTGCGCCCCAAGAACGACAAGCCTCTGCGATTCGTTCTAAGAGGAATAGATATCCACACAGATGAGGAGGACATCCAGGGCGACCTGGAATTCCAAAGCATAATCGTCCGGCGAGTGACGAGGATGCACTCATCAAGGACAAAGGCCAAACTCCCAATGGTCATTGTCGATGTGGAGAATTCCCCGAAACCCGGGATAGAATGAGAGCCTTGCGTCAGTGCTGCCTGATGAGGGTAACAGTTGAGGACTACGTCCCCAGCAAGCGCCCGCCTCAGTGCAGCAACTGCCAGTGGTACTACCACACGCAGGCTAGCTGCAAAGCGCAGCCTATGTGTCGAGCTTGTGCACGCCCCCATAAGACTAAAGATTGTCGCAAGCCGCACGATGTCCCCGCTACATGCGCACTCTGTACTGGCGCTCACACCGCCAATTATGGAGGGTGTCCCGTGGCACTACAGGTTAGAGATGCCACGGAAGGAACGAGCAGGGCTGCCAGACGGAGGAGGGCAGAGCTCGAGGAACAGCGGACGCTCCAATACGAGTGGCTCCGGCAGCAGCGTGTGGAGCGAGCTGCGAGGCAGCAGCAGCTGTTCCGAGAACAGCAGCCGCAGCCACAGGCTCGCGCCCCTGTGCAGGTGCCCCGTGCGGAGCGACGCACGGAACTCGGGCCGGTCCGCCAACAGCAGCAGCAAACGCAGCAGCAGCAGGCGACCATCCCTTCGCTTTTGGAAGTGCCCGTTGCCGCGCCTCTGTGGTCCACCGTGGCAGCGACAGCCCCCAAACTGCTGCCAATAATGTAGGACCCTTTCTCAGCGCCCTAAGCGCAACAGGGGCAGCAGAAAAGCCACCAAGGCTACCACGGTAGAGTCCATCTCCGCCCCTGTCCCACCGGCCCAGCAGGAAGCTATTGCAAGCACCTCGAAAGGCCCGACCGGTCAAGACGCGACCTTGGACCAAGTCCAGCACTTTGCCGAGGCGTTGCAATTAGCAAACCCTAACCTCCCGCTCGCCCCAATCCTGGAAGGATTAACCAGAGTGATAGTTCTCCTTATGGAGAATCCTATGTCTGCCCTCCCGGAGATATTTAAGCTCCTAACCTCCCTCGTTTCTCTCAATGGCCAGACGAAATGACGGAGTTGCTAGGATGTGCATATGGAACGCCAGGGGCCTTAGACATGATAGACATGAGTTCAGGGCTTTCCTAGACGCTAATAATATAGACGTAGCATTTATAACAGAAACGTTCCTGACACCCCAAGTAAATTTAAGATGCGCGGGGTTTAAAGTCTATAGACAAGATAGAGCAGGTAGAAGAGGCGGAGGTGTAGCGGTGTTCGTTCGTTCTACGATCGCGCACTGTGAGTATCTCCTTCCCCAGCTAGCGGCATTAGAGGCAGTGGCTATTAGAGCCTACATAGGCAGACTCCCTTTCTGCTTATGGCTGCCTACAGTCCTCCGGGCATACTAGATGAACGCGATTTAGATATAGTGACAAGTCTATCCGATAGATTCGTAGTCGCCGGCGACCTCAATGCGAAGCACGCTAGCTGGAACTGTCAACGCCCCAATCGGCAGGGCGATAGGCTTTTTCTTAATTCTACAGGAAACGGATACGTCGTGATGGCCCCTAGGGAACCCACACACGTACCGGATGCTGCAAATCAACTGCCTGACATATTAGACATCGCTCTGGTGAAAGGTCTCACAACTAGAGCGAGACTAACAACCCTGGATGATCTTCCGTCCGACCACCTACCGGTGATAATGGAGATCATGCACCCAGTCGAACTCTCCCCAACCGCTGAGAAATTCAACTACAAGGCGGCAGACTGGGTGTTCTTTCAAGACCAGGTAGCCGCTACGCTTCCACCACTCCCCCTGAAGTCACTCCGGCAGGGATAGATAGGTCAGTTAGCGACCTGACGGAGTGCATAAAGAAGGCAATGGTTGCTGCAATACCGAAACGGTCTTCACAACCGGGACGGATGCAGCTGCCAGCCTATATTAGAGACCTAAAGATCGCCCGCAATAGAGCAAGAACATTGTGGAAGCGTACTAGGTTAGATCAATATAGAATAGAAATGAACCGCTTGCGCAGGCGGATCAGTGAGGCGGTCCACGAAACGGTCGTGGATGCTTGGAAATCCAAGGTTGAGACGATGGACAGCAGAAACATGTCAGATGTCTGGCGTGTATCTCGAGCTCTGTCCAATCCGTCTCAATCTATTCACCCATTAGTAGTCGGTCCAGATGTCACGGCCTTTACTCCTGAGGAGAAGGCTACCGCACTGGCAGACGTTCTAGAGACCACTTTTCAACCCGTGGAACAAAATTTAAACTTTCCCCATATCAGAGCTGTTGAGGAATCGGTTCGAGACCTCCTTAGCAGGGAGCCGGAAAATGGGATACGACCTACGAACACCCACGAGGTCGCCCATTTCATTCGTCGCCTCGGCCCTCATAAGGCCGCAGGAGCCGACGGTATCCAAGGAATTATATTGCAGCATCTCCCAAGGTCAGCTATGAAGCGCATAGCAGAGATAATTAATAACATCTTGGCTTCCGGTCACTATCCCATTCCCTGGAAAGAAGCTCACGTAGTTCTCTTTCCAAAGCCCGGAAAGGATAAGACGAATCCAAGCAACTATAGACCTATTAGTCTCCTCAGTTGTCTCAGCAAACTGGCGGAGCGGGTCATACATAGACGCCTCACTGAAGTAGTATTGCCCCAAATCAGGAACGAGCAATTCGGTTTTCACCCTGGCCGTTCCACTACACTCCAGGCACTCCGCATGACGGAGGACATTACCTGGGCTATGAGCACGAAGCGTGTAGTAGCTGCAGCTTACCTGGACATCGAGCGAGCATTCGACAAGGTTTGGCATGAGGGACTCCTCGTTAAGTTACTGGGCATGGGAGTCCCAGATGGAATGATACGCCTCATTTCTAACTACCTCCGAGGCCGTACATTCAAAACCCGTGTAGGCACTAGTTTCTCCACCCCCGTGAAATTCACGCAGGAGTCCCACAGGGTTCCATTATCGGGCCCATACTTTTCAATATATTCATTAATGACCTCCCGTTTCGCTATATCCACGGCAGAAGTAGTCATCTGTATATCTATGCAGACGACACTGCCCTCTTGGCGATGGGCAAAACCTATAGATTAGCGTCCCGTAGATTACAGTCGATCTTAGATCACCTCCAGCCGTGGTTCCACGACTGGAGAATCAAGGTCAATGTAGAGAAATGTCAGGCCATACTCTTTTCACTAAGAGCGAGGCTCGAAGACATACCACCACCACCCACACTTTTCGGACGAGAAATGCCGTGGATGAACCAAATTAAATATTTAGGGATCATTATGGACTCTCATCTCAACTTCCGAGATCACATCCAATCCCTTCTTCGTAAGGCCAACGGGCTGATAGTTAGACACTATCCCATTCTGGCGGCCTTAACTCCTGACAACCTGAGGGTAGGACTTACCATGTATAAGGCCCTCATTCGCTCTGTCATTACCTATGCCGCACCCGCATGGGGTTTGCGGCAGTGTCCCATCTCCGTAAACTCCAAGTTGTCCAAAACCAGGTGATTCGACTCATTACCCATCTCCCCGAGTCGCCTCGAGAAGAAAGTTCCATGATGAACTAGAGTTGCCAACCATAGACGAGTTCATTGCTCGACTGGCTAGGAACCTGTATGCGGAAGCTCGTGCTAACCCCAACCCGCTCATATCTGGCCTCGGCCAGTATGATCCTAGGTTACGGCGTAGACACCAGACAGGACCATTAGCTATACTATTGAGACAGGAGGACAGGGAGGCTGGCGTTACTCCCAGGTTTTGGTAGCCACGACCCAACTCCATGAGACTCCTTGGATAGTGCAACCGCTGTAAAATGACCTTGTCTTAACTGGGCTAAACAAAATCCCTCCATAACATATCTACATTGTTGATCGATGGAAATGTAATAAAAGCCAATTGGCTAGTATATATCCATCGATTCATAGAGTCATTCACCTAAGAGCCAACTGGCTAGTCTCTGATATTGAGACAACTCATCCTGCCTAAGGTTTTTCCGTGGTTTTCCTAAGGCGCTAAGACAAATGTCGGGATGAGCCCTAAAAGAAATGGGCCACGGACCTGCACTCATATCCCCATGAATCCCCTTAATTAACAATCACATCTCTCCCCCTCTTCGCAATTGAGCCATCATATAGCCAAATGGCTGGTCTCGAAATTGAGACAAATCAACAAGGCTCATGACCTCCAACAGAATAGCCAAATTGGCTAGTCTCTTATATGAGACAACTCATCCTGCCTAAGGTATTCCGTGGTTTTCCTCAGGCGTAAGACAAATGTCGGGATGAGCCCTATAAGAAATGGGCCACGGACCTATATGCCCTTCCCCATATATATTCCACCTTCCTTATAAATTATGTATGCCCTATTTCAGATAATATTAATAGTATATTAAACATACGAGGTCACTCAATAAGACGCAAATTGAAAGGACAGGAACCCCTCAAATTGCAGTTTAGATTTCACGGCGCTTCTTCCGAAAGCCTTCACCTGCTTTGTCATCGAACAACAGATGACGGCGTCTTGCCATCCTAACGGCACACACCAGCCAACTCCTCCTCGCCCCGTTCCGTGATCAATTGATCAGTCTCAGCCCCCTCGCGTATGTGGTACCTAAGAGGTTACGTCCAATTTCGGCTTCCCCTTCAAAATTTTCTAGAGCTCCTTCAGGGGAGCAGCGTAACCCGGAGTGAGACTAGTGGCCAACAGGCTTGGAGCTCACATATTTAGTTTTGTACAGCCCCCAACCCCTTGCAAGGACGCGTTTTGCGTACCTTTTAAATTTTCCTCCCAATTCTCCTTCGATTTTTCGATTTTTCGATATTACCAGTATTTCTTACATCTGATCACTAGAGAATAACAGAGGTAAGCTCCAAGGTCATCGCATAGTACAGGGGCCGACAGAATGATCTCTCCGATTTGAATTGGCTGCCATACAGGTTTCTTGATAGTTGTGCTTGAGGGCCATATATCTTCGAGCAGCACAAACCATGCCATTTCAGGTACCATCATGGCGTGGACAGGTGAACATCGTGCATTTTCGCTAATATGTTTTCGCGGGATATCAGCCGAGTTAAGATTTTGGAATGCTCCAAGCTTTCGACTGCTATCTCTGCAGCCATCTTCAGGGAAGTGATGTCCGAACAGAAAGTCGAAAGGTTATATAGATGTGGCTGTCTCAGGTGAAACGGGATTGGTTGGCGGATCGGCCAATCCGGGGCCGGGAATTGTCATCGCTCGTAAGCTCCGCCCCTCCCGGGATTACTGCGTGAAGTTTGGCGGGCGGCGAGCCCTGTTCCGCCGGTTGGAATCGGTTGCCGTCCTCGGTCCGTGATCTTCATGACCTTGATTGTAAGAGGGCCTGAGTTGGTCTAAGGCCGGTGTCCATGCCTGACTGAGCTGGAGTCCACTGTCTCTGTTAAAGTTGTTTTTCTCCAGCTTGATCTCTATGGCCTCCTTGATTGTACGATCCCAGTAGTGGCTTGATTTGTTAATGACCTTGGTGTGGTCAAACAGTATTTTATGCTCCTTTTCTATGCTGTGTTGCGCCACTGCAGATTTTTCCGGGTAATACAGCCTCAGTTCCTCTTATGTTCTTTGATTCTGTCTTCTATTGTGCGGCCAGTCTGCCCTATGTATACTTCGCCACACTCGCATGGAATCTTGTAAATCCCTGGAGTCCTTAAGCCCTGACTGTCTTTAACCTGACGTAGATGACTCCGGATTTTGCTCTGTGGTTTATGGATGGTTTTGATATTAACCTTCTGGAGGATTCTGCTTATTTTGTGTGACACCATCCATAAACCACAGAGCAAAATCCGGAGTCATCTACGTCAGGTTAAAGACAGTCAGGGCTTAAGGACTCCAGGGATTTACAAGATTCCATGCGAGTGTGGCGAAGTATACATAGGGCAGACTGGCCGCACAATAGAAGACAGAATCAAAGAACATAAGAGGAACCTGAGGCTGTATTACCGGAAAAATCTGCAGTGGCGCAACACAGCATAGAAAAGGAGCATAAAATACTGTTTGACCACACCAAGGTCATTAACAAATCAAGCCACTACTGGGATCGTACAATCAAGGAGGCCATAGAGATCAAGCTGGAGAAAAACAACTTTAACAGAGACAGTGGACTCCAGCTCAGTCAGGCATGGACACCGGCCTTAGACCAACTCAGGCCCTCTTACAATCAAGGTCATGAAGATCACGGACCGAGGACGGCAACCGATTCCAACCGGCGGAACAGGGCTCGCCGCCCGCCAAACTTCACGCAGTAATCCCGGGAGGGGCGGAGCTTACGAGCGATGACAATTCCCGGCCCCGGATTGGCCGATCCGCCAACCAATCCCGTTTCACCTGAGACAGCCACATCTATATAACCTTTCGACTTTCTGTTCGGACATCACTTCCCTGAAGATGGCTGCAGAGATAGCAGTCGAAAGCTTGGAGCATTCCAAAATCTTAACTCGGCTGATATCCCGCGAAAACATATTAGCGAACCAACGCCGAGAAAGCCTCAAATCATACATCGTGCATTTTGTTGTCGAGCATTTTAAAAAAAATGGTGACTGTGATTGCAACGCTGTGGCCTTCATCGTGCTGACCATTCGGTAACAGAGGTCCACGATGTGAGAAAGTTTAGTGTTGGTTCACAGAGAAGCCAAACCATCTACGGTCTTACTAAGAAAAACTCTTATACAGACGTTTAACTGTCCTATACTTATAGTTCGTGTGTAAATTCCTGACTAATTTATCACTACATACGTTGTGTTTAACAGTACAACTGTTACACAGCTACGTCATAGATTCGTCATTATTTTATTACGAAAGGTGACAGAATAACTGAGATTTTTTATTGCATTCGATAGTGTGCGCTACTGTGCAGCGTTAAGTATCGATAATACAACTGGGATGACCAATTACCACGCTATATTTTGATCAATATTGTTGTAATTATTCTGTCCTCTTTGATTTGTTGTTTTGTGGTTACAAGGCAACCATCATCAAAATGACAATCGATACGAACGGCAGCTATTTTTTTCTATATACATCGCTTAAATAGAGGGTTTCATGTGTATAACTACAGCAAAACAATTATAACCTGTTTATACATCCATCGCTTATGCATGGTTTATTAGTAACGTTTTCTGCATAAGTCTTGCATAAAAATTATATACGGTTTATTAGTAACACCGCTAGAGGCTATTGTAGCAGCTCATGAAAGAAAAACAAAAGACTGAGAACTGAATCTAGTTTTGCAAACAAAATAAACGCCAAGACATCTTGATGATGTGGCTCAGAAAAAAAAATGTCTGAATATACATTAAAAAATTGCATACGAGCATATTGCAGAATAATTAATCATTTTGTCTCCGCTTTTAATCAGTTCGGTGTTAAATTTCTCAATTATTAGTTTTAATATTTATATCCTTGCTGAAGAAGCGAATAGAACAAGAGGAAATGTATACAACCACAGCAAGAAACAAAAACATGACTTCGGAAGATTTATACAAATTATCTTTCAAAACTTCAATACAAGAACGTTTCGGGCAAAGAAAGTCATTTAGTCCGCTTTTGCTTAACTTATAGGTTAAAAATTGGGAAAACTCCGTTGTAGGAGGTTACTAAACCTTACCACTGCGCTGGAGGCCGAATCGGAGTTTTAATATTTATATCCTTGCTGAAGAAGCGAATAGAACAAGAGGAAATGTATACAACCACAGCAAGAAACAAAAACATGACTTCGGAAGATTTATACAAATTATCTTTCAAAACTTCAATACAAGAAGGTTTCGGGCAAAGAAAGTCATTTAGTCCGCTTTTGCTTAACTTATAGGTTAAAAATTGGGAAAACTCCGTTGTAGGAGGTTACTAAACCTTACCACTGCGCTGGAGGCCGAATCGGAGTTTTAATATTTATATCCTTGCTGAAGAAGCGAATAGAACAAGAGGAAATGTATACAACCACAGCAAGAAACAAAACATGACTTCGGAAGATTTATACAAATTATCTTTCAAAACTTCAATACAAGAAGGTTTCGGGCAAAGAAAGTCATTTAGTCCGCTTTTGCTTAACTTATAGGTTAAAAATTGGGAAAACTCCGTTGTAGGAGGTTACTAAACCTTACCACTGCGCTGGAGGCCGAATCGGAGTTTCCCGCTATTAATCTGAACCATTGTCGCTACTGATTGACAAGTCATCTGATGCATCACTGCTATCAGTTAAACATTCTGTTAACGAATTGTCAGTTCCACTGTCTATTACATTTGCACTAGAAAAATACGAGTATTGTTCTTTGTTATTCTTAACGTGCCAACACATTTCTTCCACTTGTCTTTTCCATATCCTGCGAAAAGGTGTCGATAAAATCGTTCCTTTACGTTAAGTCAGGAACCAATTTCTGTTACAAAAATCCAATTGAAGAGACTGGAGACAACTGACTAAATATTTTAGTCTGTCCCTTTAAGTAAATGAAACAAATCAAAACAATAAATGCTTATTTTTAAAGTACTGTAAGGTTTGAAGATGAATAATGTTTATGTACGCGCTACTTGAAGGACCACGAGCAGTCAGACATAAACTTAACAAGTGATGATATCTTGGTGACTCATTTTATTAACATGGGGTTTTTTCCAACATCAAGTAGAATCTATTTAGACGATTTCATGCACTGCAACTACCCACTTACATCTTCAAGAATAAAAGTTTATCGCTGATTGATTTTTCTACTTCAAAACATGATTTCCCACACTACAGTAGTGTAAAATAAACTTCAAATAAAGAAGTCTTACATTTGTTGTATTGCGGTGACTCAAACATCTTAAAAATCTGCAAACAATACTCTTCAACATGCTTTTTTCCCTATTAGAATCTGACTAATACTTTTTGAGTTATTATTAAGTATAAAAAATGCGAACATATTCTGCTCCATTGAAAGCCTAGCAAGTAGCGCCTTCTCCCGGTATTGGCTGATAGAATTAGGAAGGAGGAGGTGAATAGTACGAGTATATTGTGTCACTGTTTAAGTCTCTCGTGATTGGAATATTGTACGAAATGAAAATATAAAAATTGTAAATTTATCTTTTGAAGAGGTGGAGAAGTTCAAATATCTTGGAGGAACAGTAACAAATATAAATTATACTCGGGAGGAAATTAAACACAGAATAAATATGGGAAATGCCTGTTATTATTCGGTTGAGAAGCTTTTATCATCCAGTCTGCTGTCAAAAAATCTTAAAGTTAGAATTTATAAAACAGTTATATTACCGGCTATTCTGTATGGTTGTGAAACTTGGACTCTCACTGTGAGAGAGGAACATAGGTTAAGGGTGTTTGAGAATAAGGTGCTTAGGAAAATATTTGGGGCTAAGAGGGATGAAGTTATAGGAGAATGGAGAAAGTTACACAACACAGAACTGCACGCATTGTATTCTTCACCTGACATAATTAGGAACATTAAATCCAGACGTTTGAGATGGGCAGGGCATGTAGCACGTATGGGCGAATCCAGAAATGCATATAGAGTGTTAGTTGGGAGGCCGGAGGGAAAAAGACCTTTACGGAGGCCGAGACGTAGATGAGGAGATAATATTAAAATAGATTTGAGGGAGGTGGGATATGATGATAGGGAATGGATTAATCTTGCTCAGGTTAGGGACCAATGGCGGGCTTATGTGAGGGCGGCATGAACCTCCGGGTTCCTTAAAAGCAAGTAAGTAAGTAAGTAAGTAAGTAAGTAAGTAAGTAAGTAAGTCACTGTTTAAGATTGACGCATGCGCAGACCAACGGAGTTTTCTAAGTTGTTCCCATATAGTTTAATGAAGAAATCATAAGAATAATCAAATTAACGGTAAGGAAGGGTACAGAATGCAAAATAAAGAAGTAAACAGAATGCATTACGGAATGATTAGCGTGCCGATTGGTGTCTGCCTTACCTCAGAGATCCGCCTGAGTCGTCAAGTCTGCGCCAGATGTTTCGAGGCTTCCGTTCCTGTCTACAGATCGCTGAGTCGTCTAGAACCCACTACGACTACCTTCTATCAAAGAGCGTATTCCGAATCTCAGCGCTGAGCAACCTGATGGCATCACTGTGTTCCGAATTTCACCGGTGGCGTCACTGATGCTCCACCGGTGTCGCACCGGTGCCATCAGCTTGTAGAGGTGGTAGCAGTATCCATCAGTGAATCTGATTGGTTCTTGTATACGGCGGGAATTAGCGGACGAATGACATCGTGCACTGTTGTGTCATGGCGGTGTGTTCTGCTGTATTGTTTGTAATGAGCACAACGTAAAAACAATATGTTAATGGCTTATGAGCGAACATGTCAACGGACCAGTTATTACTACCGGTTCAAGAAATAAATTGTTTATGCTCTCTTTTCTTTGAGCGAGATGGCGGTACGGAAATTTCGCAAAATTTTGCTAGCGTAGCACAGACTACTTATACAGTCGCCATGACAGCCATCGATCCTTCCAGCAGTTTTGTTCCTGTTTCGCTGCAGCGTGACGTCATTGTTGTCCAACGGTCCGGTGAGATTCGGAATACGCTGAGTGTTTAGGTAGATCAGGAAGAACTTCTACATGGACGGCGGCTGAACCATAGTCGAATAAACAGAAATAGGTATTCTGTTTTCGAAACTGAGATAATAATGAAAAGAGAATCTCGGAGAGTATTCAAGAAAGAGGAAAATCGGGAGAACCCCAACGAAACTATTACAACCTTGTCGTTGTGCACTAAAAATACACCTTCGCCATTGCAGAGATTAGAAGCAGAGTCCGCGGTCGTCTTAAGCCAGCAATTTGCTGAGATACCAAGGCGGTTAACCAATTAGATCAATGGTTTGTTGTCTAACACCTCAAATGAGAACTATAATAAGAAAAATAAAAGTCATGATAGCAGTGCACACAATCTCTCAAATGTAGCTAAATGGAAGCGAGGTAATTTCAGAGTATAGACCTAATGCTGTAACACTAAAATACGTCGGCACAGAAATATAAAGTAATGGAAATAAGCAAACTGAGGTGGAAGACTAAGTGCATGGAAGTTTCAAATTTTCCTGATCTCTGAATAGTTGAATGGTCACGTGGAGAGACCTTTTCAGTTCTATAAACACGAAATAACTTCGGATGGAACGTCAAAAGTGTAACCTTGGAAGTGATATGACAACCATGATGAGATGTTGTCGGCGACGTTCACGACAACGACGCAAATTTGAACTATATTTCATTTCTTAAACGTTTTTCTTTTTCGGAAGAAAAGATCAAAGCAGAAGACATTAGATGATAGACAGCATTTAGACAGACAGACAGATATAAATGGATGGATGGATAGGTAGATAGGTAGGTAGGTAGATAGATAGATAGATAGATAGATAGATAGATAGATAGATAGATAGATAGATAGATAGATAGATAGATAGATAGATAGATAGATAGATAGATAGATAGATAGATAGATAGATAGATAGATAGATAGATAGATAGATAGATAGATAGATAGATAGATAGATAGATAGATAGATAGATAGATAGATAGATAGATAGATAGATAGATAGATAGATAGATAGATAGATAGATAGATAGATAGATAGATAGATAGATAGATAGATAGATAGATAGATAGATAGATAGGTAGGTAGATAGACGGACGGACGGATAGAGATAGATAGATAGATAGATAGATAGATAGATAGATAGATAGATAGATAGATAGATAGATAGATAGATAGATAGATAGATAGATAGATAGATAGATAGATAGATAGATAGATAGATAGATAGATAGATAGATAGATAGATACATAGATAGATAGATAGATAGATAGATAGATAGATAGATAGATAGATAGATAGATAGATAGATAGATAGATAGATAGATAGATAGATAGATAGATAGATCGGTGGGTGGGTGGGTGGGTGGGTGGGTGGGTGGGTGGATAGATAAATAGATAGATAGATAGATAGATAGATAGATAGATAGACAGACAGACAGACAGACAGATAGGTAGAGATAGATAGATAGATGATAGATAGATAGATAGATAGATAGATAGATAGATAGATAGATAGATAGATAGATAGATAGATAGATAGATAGATAGATAGACAGACAGACAGACAGACAGATAGATAGGTAGGTAGATAGGTAGATAGATACATTGGAGAATGCTGGGTTTGTAGTGAAAGACCTGTTTTTGGTCAGGAAACTGTGAATGAATAATTTGAGTCGGTTTTTAACGATGCTGTATCAACTATTAATTTATTTAGCGCCGATGCAATTAGCGATAGCGAGATGGTACCTGACGAGATAAGGTTAAGAATTCGCCATATAATTATCTGACATTCGCCTTACAGCTGGGGAAGGCTTCGGAAAACCCCAACTAGATAACCAGCGCAATCGGAACTCAAACCAACGCCCGAACTCACCTCAGAATCGATAGACAAACACGCCTGCCGCCTGAACTACGCTGGTGGCTTTAATTTAATTAATAATAGGTTACTTAATAATATTTCTTATTATTTTGATCCTACAAGTAATTATTTTCTTATACCCGAAACAACGCAAAAGTTCCTTGCATCCAATGTTACGTAAATAAGAAGATAAAGTTTTCAAGTCGGCGCAAGCAGCGAATTTAATGAATGAAAGTGACAAATGACAAGCGGGCAGCGAACACGTGTTTGTATCGCACGACAAAGTGTGGGGATTGGGCAGACCACCAGACGCGTCCACTAATTATAGAGGGAAACTTCTCACACTCTCGCCGTGCCTCCGAGTGAGACGTTAATAAAAGACCGCCAGGGATGCCAAACACACGGCAAACAATAGCAGAGCCGATTACACCACGCAGCGAATATAGTTAAAGCTGATGTCACTTCCGCAGCCGGACCTCCAGGGCCATTCCTTGAGGATCAGGACGAACAGAAGTAAAACGTGCGCTCAACATCGGACGGAACATTATAAAATAATGTAACTAATAATAGGAATCTTAGAATAACTTTGTAGGATTTTTGGGAAATTTTAGGATAAATCTCTCTCAAGTCGTCAACGTAATGAGTGAATGTAGGATAAATATTTTCTATATGTTTTAATATCGTAAGATCAACACATTTTCGAATAATAATAATAATAATAATAATAATAATAATAATAATAATAATAATAATAATAATAATAATAATTACAACCAGCAGACATTGCAAATTGTGGAAAGTATGCTAAAGTTACCAGTCTTTGACATAGAGTAATAAGAATCCTTTGAGAGACAGAAAACAGCTGCATGATATTAGATACAGAAGTCTACATTCGTTCCTGCATTTATCGTCCCATTTTTCGTATAGTGGTTCCTAAATATTTGGTTACTATATTAAAATTTCTTTCCTAATTCTTATATAATTAAATTAAATTTGTCAATTGGGCCTGTAACTTCATTTAGGATCAATATATCGCTAATTTAATTTATTCCTCCATTGACCAAATCTGCACTCGTTAAGTTCACTAAAACTTCCCACTCTTACTAAAAAAAACTCCATCCAGTACCGATACCTCATGAATTACCTATTTTAATACAAAAGATTCACTCGCAAGCTCTACTAGTAGACATTATCCGTTACAGTATGTAAAGAAACCCTGACTTGTTACTTCATTTAGGGAGAAAAATCACGCATTATGTCAATGAATAATATCACGCTTTATTTAGTTGAAGCCTTCACCCGTTATTTCTATTCCTTCTTTATTTCTCTCAGCAACAAATTTCTCTCCCTACTTATCTCAGCAACAGTCTTCGCTCTCTACTTCAGTTATCAACAACCGATACTTCCTACTTCTCTCATAAACAACCCTCACTCTCCACTTCTGTTAGCAATAACCTTCACTCTATCCTTATCTAAATAACAATCTTCCCTCTCTAATTCTCTTAGCAACAACCTTTACTTACCGCTTCTCTCGGCAACAACCCTCACTCTCCACTTCTGTTACCAATAATCTTCACTCTCTACTTACCTTAGCAACAATCTTCCCTCCTTATTTCTCTTAGCAACAACCTTTACTTCCTATTTCTCTCAGCAACAACCCTCACTCTCCACTTGTTACCAATAATCTTCACTCTCTACTTACCTTAGCAACAATCTTCCCTCCTTACTTCTCTTAGCAACAACCTTTACTTCCTATTTCTCTCGGCAACAACCCTCACTCTCCACTTCTGTTAGCAATAACCTCCACTCTCTCCTTATCTAAGTAACAATCTTCCCTCTCTACTTCTCTTAGCAACAACCTTTACTTCCTATTTCTCTCGGCAACAACCCTCACTCTCCACTTCTGTTAGCAATAACCTTCACTCTCTCCTTATCTAAGTAACAACCATCCCTCCCTAGGTCTCTTAGCAACAATCTTTACTTCCTACGTCTCTCAGAAACAACCCTCACACTCCACTTCTGTTAGCAATAATCTCCACTCTCTCCTTATCTAAGCAACAATATTCCCTCTCTAATTCTCTTAGCAACAACCTTTACTTCCTATTTCTCTCAGAAACAACCCTCACTCTCCACTTCTGTTACCAATAATCTTCACTCTCTACTTACCTTAGCAACAATCTTCCCTCCTTACTTCTCTTAGCAACAACCTTTACTTCCTATTTCTCTCGGCAACAACCCTCACTCTCCACTTCGTTTAGCAATAACCTCCACTCTCTCCTTATCTAAGCAACAATATTCCCTCTCTAATTCTCTTAGCAACAACCTTTACTTCCTATTTCTCTCGGCAACAACCCTCACTCTCCACTTCTGTTAGCAATAATCTCCACTCTCTCCTTATCTAAACAACAATATTCCCTCTCTAATTCTCTTAGCAACAACCTTTACTTCCTATTTCTCTCAGCAACAACCCTCACTCTCCACTTCTGTTACCAATAATCTTCACTCTCTACTTACCTTAGCAACAATCTTCCCTCCCTACTTCTCTTAGCAACAACCTTTACTTCCTACTTCTCTCAGAAACAACCCTCACTCTCCACTTCTGTTAGCAATAATCTTCACTCTCTCCTTATCTAAGCAACAATATTCCCTCTCTAATTCTCTTAGCAACAACCTTTACTTCCTATTTCTCTCAGAAACAACCCTCACTCTCCACTTCTGTTACCAATAATCTTCACTCTCTACTTACCTTAGCAACAATTTTCACTATTAATTTCTCTTAGTAAGAATTTTCACTCTTTACTTCATTTAGTAAAACCTTTCATTCATTATTTCATTCACTTATACATTTACCCATTCTTTAATCTGTTAGAATCTTCCCTTACTACATAATAATGTTAATGTATTCTTTAAGTACATACCTACTAGTAATTTATTGGAGTGCTCATTAATATATTACGGCAATAAATTAATTTATTAATGTATGTACTTTCATTGGTTTACTATTTAATTCATCGCTTAATTGTTAATGTTTACTTTCATGAATTTCTTTACAACCTTTCCGTTCATTAAATGACTTAGCCTACTCATTTATCCACATAATCACCCGTTAAGTTCTTCATTAACATACCAGTTTCTTTATTCATTCATTTTATTCCAGTTATATGTCCATTCATGTATATATTCTTTCACTATATTAGGTTATTTCACATGTAACCGATTTTGTAAATAACTTTATAAGTACTAAGAATACTAAATGATCAAAGTAAAAAAGGACGAGGGCAGGCACGCACGCACATAAATTAGTGCTTCGAATTTCATGTAAATCTTTACATGGCAAGGATGATATACTGTACATTTTTAAAACCGCTAATGTAGATGAGTTTTTTTTTAATATATTTCGTGTAACTGAGATGAGAATTTGGTCAATAAATTTATCTTACATCTGTGGTATAATTATCATCCATATTAAGTTAAGAGGGAAGAGAATTATCAATTGAAGCGATAAAAATGATTGTACATTAATTATGCCAATTAGTAGAAGAGTTCCCTCCGTGTCTTTTCCATAATTACGATGAAATCCAGCATAATTAAAACGAGCTTAGGTCCTTCCAAGCGCCCATTAATTGAGAAGAGATGCTGGCAGAACTTTATGGGTGCCGCAGGATAACGAAGTCAGTGCATAAAAAAGTCCCTGCCTATCAGCGTGCAACCAATTAAAACAATCGATATTTTCTTAAAGCTGAAATTACAATGAAGAAGACAAGGGGAAGGGAGACAGACATTCCTTGGGAGGAGAAATATCACTCTCTTTATGTAAAAATAATGGAGGAGGAATATACTTTATGATGCGCCTAGAAGACAAGCGGTTCAAGCGACAAAAAATACTTCAGTGTACAAATGGTTAGCTAAAGTGATAAACTATTTGGTGCGCAAAGGGTATGAGCAGAGCTTGGCAGACCCTGATCTCTGTCAAGTAGAAATATCACTTAGAAAAATAATACTTGAGGTTGGAGGTAAGGAATACATCTCGTCCTTCACTTCTTGGCTTCCAAAATTTGAAGTTGTTACATGTGAATACATCTCGTCCTTCACTTCTTGGCTTCCAAAATTTGAAGTTTTTACATGTGAATACATCTCATCCTTCACTTCTTGGCTTCCAAAATTTGAAGTTGTTACATCTGAATACATCTCATCCTTCACTCCTTGGCTTCCAAAATTTGAAGTTGTTACATGTGAATACATCTCATCCTTCACTTCTTGGCTTCCAAAATTTGAAGTTGTTACATGTGAATACATCTCATCCTTCACTTCTTGGCTTCCAAAATTTGAAGTTGTTACATCTGAATACATCTCGTCCTTCACTTCTTGGCTTCCAAAATTTGAAGTTGTTACAAGTGAATACATCTCATCCTTCAGTGCTTGGCTTCCAAAATTTGAAGTTGTTACATGTGAATACATCTCATCCTTCACTTCTTGGCTTCCAAAATCTGAAGTTGTTACATGTGAATACATCTCGTCCTTCACTTCTTGGCTTCCAAAATTTGAAGTTATTACATGTGAATACATCTCGTCTTTCACTTATTGGCTTCCAAAATTTGAAGTTGTTACATATATATATATATATATATATATATATATATAACTTTTTTGTTAAATCTCAAACAAAAGGTCACGGTATCTACTCAACCACACCATCTCATTCCATAATTGACGTCATAATCTACAACCACACCAAGCCATCATTGCGTCTAAGAAGAGCTTTTTCTCCTTTGCACTGTACTTAGGAACGATTGTGGAAGTCCGAAGAGTAGGGGAGATGGGTACAGTGAGACATTTTTTTATTATATGGTAAATTTTGATGTTGAAATGTTTGCAACAGTGGAGTTGTATGTTGCATGTGTAAAGTAACAGTATTTTCATACTCGATTTGATTCTAGTTATAAAAGTGAGCGATGAAAAAATAATTCGTAATTTTTCACTCTAGAAGTGAAATTTTGGCTTGTGTTTAATGAAGATTATATTGGACATACAAGTGAGACATAAATATGAATGTTTTGTTACCTAATACTGTGGTATTTGAGGTTATGTTTGGCAAAGTTTCGTCTTTCCTGTTTTAAATTTGAAGTGATGGCGTCATTTTAAAATGAACTTTGCGTAAAGGGAACAGTGAGACATGCCATTGAAGGGTACACTGAGACGTCTCACTGTTCCCATGTACCAATGATATGCAAAAACAAACTGTAATTATATTACATTTACCGGTAACTAACATTAAAAATGAACATACTAGTAACCAATTTAGGAATTATAGCTTAAAATAATGGATACACTACATTTTAATGGTTTCTTAAATAAAAAATTATTCACAAAATTTAAGAAAATATTAAAAAATAATAAAGAATTAAATTAAATTCTTATAATTATAAGCTCTGTTGTCACCAAAAATTCATTTTATTTTTTACCAAAAGTTTCAAAAGTCATGGAAAATTCACTTTTCCAAATGTTTTAGATGTTTCAAGGGTTTCGAAGTCAGACATCAAAATGATTCTAAATAAGCCTACAGAACATGTCAAGATAAAGAGACAGCAAGTTTTTGTTTTCTTTTGAAATAAATGTAAATCATTTCAATGTCCGTTAATAGACACTGTGGTGTCTCACTGTACCCTCCTGAATGGAAACAGTAAGACATTTGCATTTTTTTGACAAACACGTATTGTATATTATGTCCTTTATCTATTAACATTTCTGTTTATGTATTAATGTACTCCATGTTTTAATGTATATTTCCATTGCACTTGATTTTAAAAATATTTTAAATTTCACTTGCATACATATGTATTAATATTTTGTGTCTCACTGTACCCACTACTCCCCTACCTTCTTTGTATAAATAGTGACTCAACTGTGTGGTGTCATCTGTCGATTAAGCCTGTACTTGTTAAGGTTCCGACGAAGTCCCACTAGAGTAGCTTATCACTCAACCTCGAAAGATTACTACGCCTTCTTGGACTGTACGCCAATCACAATATATCACGCCCTACCCTACCCTATCCACTTATGACGCAATTCTCTAGCAGAATGTCAAATTGTAATGGAAATAATTATGTAAATATAGGCGGCATTACGCAGTTTATTAAATAAATAATAATTGTGGGGAAAAAATTAGAATATCCCTCGGAGTAGAAAAGAAGAATGATTTGTGACGGGTTGCAGTGAAACAGATCAGGAAAAAGAATAAGGTTTGTATAGCACATACAGACTGCTGTCATGCTCGTCTTGTATTCCACACCGGATCCCGTGTCGAAGCATTCCATTACGTGTCTCTGCAGACCGCACGCATACAGATTTCCCTACATATGAAATGTTTGATGCAGGACCTATGCACACAAGGGCACATAAAAGACGTCTTCGCGTAGGATATGTCCACTGAAAGAAAACCAACAAAATCTTTTAATAGACAGAACGTTATGCGTAAATGTTTCATTTGTGATGTCAATAGACAGAGAAATAAAGGTGTCTGTAAATACATGGCAAGCAGGGAGTTAGATTTTCAATGTTTCCTTGATCTCGGTTATAGAAAGAGGTGGTGTGGTTAGTACACAGCTACGGTTTCCCTTTATCACCAAGAAATATTAGGTACTGAATTTATAGGAGGCTGATTAGAAATCTGGAGACGTCAGATAAAGTGAAAAATTTCCATTAGTGTCAAAAGTAGCCAAGATTAAATAAAATGTACACACCAATGGCAGGGTCGATGTCATACGGAGATGAAGCTATATATACGAACAATCGAATACTACACAGTCAATAAAATTGACACAGCCGAAGTTACGTTACAGAAATAATACTATGAAAAGGCAGAAAAGGAAAGCATATGCAATGAAGATCAGAAAAGAATGCTAGGTGTAATATAACCGAGAAAAGCAGAGATGTGACGAATCATAACCGTATAAGAGTTGCAGAAATAAATATATCATATCATATCATATCATATCATATCATATCATATCATATCATATCATATCATATCATATCATATCATATCATATCATATCATATATCATATCATATCATATCATATATCATATCATATCATATATCATATCGTATCATATCATATCATATCATATCATATCATATCATATCATATATCATATCAATTTCATATCATATCATATCATATCATATCATATCATATCATATCATATCATATCATATCATATCATATCATATCATATCATATCGTATCGTATCGTATCATATAATATAATATAATATAATATAATATCATATCATATCATATCATATCATATCGTATCGTATCGTATCATATATCATATCGTATCATATCATATCATATCATATCATATATCATATCAATTTCATATCATATCATATCATATCATATCATATATCATATCGTATCATATATCATATCGTATCATATATCATATCATATCATATATCATATCATATATCATATCAATTTCATATCATATCATATATCATATCATATCATATCGTATCATATATCATATCATATCATATATCATCAATTTCATATCATATCATATATCAAATCATATCATATCATATCATATATCATATCAAATCATATCATATATCAAATCATATCATATATCATATCATATCACATCGCGTCACATCACATCATATCATATTATATCGTATCATAATTTTATCATATCATATATATCAAATCCTATATCATTAACATGTCGTAACCTAGAAAAGAATGGAATAATAATTTTAAATAAGCAGACTGAAATAGAGTCGTCAAAAAAGTAACACAAAGTTTTCATAAAAAGAACACGCAGAGAAAGATTCCAAAATAGTTAGAAAGAAATTAATGTCACTTTCTTTAAAAAAGAAGATCAGTAAACGAAAAATATACTACCACACTACATTAGAAGGCAATGATTTTCTTTAACAAGCAGCTATGGTGAATCAGACAACCAAGAAGCAGTAGCTCTAAATAGAAATCAGGTCGCAGATTCGATTAGAGATAATTATGTCAGCAATTATGAAATTATTGTTATTGGTAGAAACACGAAATTCCGTTAGCACCACCAGTTTTTAAACTTTTAACGATTGTTTTAACCTGAATATTTTAAGTGTTCATTATGTGTTATTGTGTTCTCTTTTAATATGACCTCAAGATGCCATGGTTATGGCGAAAACGTTTGTCAAAAATAGTTATATACCATTTCATGTAATATTGTAATGGTTCAACGTGTGTACTATTGATAAGTAATTTGACTGTAATAAACCTACACATATTTGATATTTACACTTATCGGACCCAACATGCCTTTAAAATTGCAACAGTAGTAGGATAAGTAGGCTAATCCAACAGTGGTAAAATAAATAAACCGACATTGGCAGGACAAGTTATCCAACAGTTGGTAGGATAAGTAAACTAACATTGCATACAACGTTGACTAGTTACATATTACACTAATCTGACCAGATATAGAGAAACAAATTGAATGCTAAAATCAATGTAATATTAATTAACGCATCTATCTATTCTGCAGGATTTCAGTGCTCAAAAATGTATTTTAAAGTCATGTGTGGAATTTGGTTGCTATGTGAGTAGATTTCAGTGTTGGTGATCGGCAACACTGATCGGGAGTATTATATCAATGCAAACGTTTTCATTATAAAATTCTCTTTTTAGGGTAATCAGTTCCGATTGACTTTGTATCCGGACAATAGAGAGTTTCAGCGCTAAGAATAACTTCTGAAAATGGTATTTTGTATTTTATACTAAGTTGCTATGGCTATTCACTCAGCGGATATAGCATAGAAAACGGACGGACAGGCGACGTTTACCATGCACGCTTTATGCAAAGGAAGTGGAACAAAAGTCAGTAAAAGATTTTTTTAACTGCACTACGGTTACGTTAAGATCCGCTCGTCTTTATGAATATTCACAAACAAATCTGCATTTCCACAGAGCTGTAAGATGTAACTGATTTAAACTGTCCCGGATCCATTCACCAAACTTGGTTACTCTCACAGCCACTTCGCTTCCAGATGAGCGTAAAACCCAGCATTCGTAAAACAAACATTTTAAAAGAAAACTTTTCACTTTACAAGTTTCACGTTTCTTCACACTCTGTAACACAATGCATAAAATTATTGAAGAAAAATAAGAAAAACAAAACCGTCATATACAGGGTGATTCAAGATCTCTGCGACAAAGTTTGGGGATCGATAGATCTCGCAATGAGGATCATTTTTCGTAAAATAATCCATGTTCTCCGATGCCTCGTGTAGGAGCTAAGCGATGATGCCCACAGGAGCAAGCGCGCGCTTTAGAGCCCAGGAGAGCCAGATCGCTTTACAGCGGAAAGGAAAGAGACAGACGAAAGAGGTGGTATATGATGCTTGGTAGAGCTATATTCAGGGATGGCCAGCACTGATTCAATAGATAAAGGGAAGAGAATTTATTAAAACTGTATCCATGTTAATTTTTAGATTTGCCTGAGAAGTATAAGTGCATTATAAGAATGTAAGTTTTAATTTTAATGCTCATTTTTCACAAGTTTGATTTTTTTATTCAAAAGAAATATTTTCTCGACTTTTCGTATAGAAAAGTGAAATTTTCAGGTATAGGCCTATTTATTTAGTAGCCTTACAGAATGTTTTCGTAAATCTAATATACCGTATATACGTATTACTGAAGATAGTGTAATTAAAATTTTTGAAAATATTTGCATGGAAATTGTTTGTAAGGAAATGAAATAACAAAGCAACTACTGTTACATCATAAGCAAAAGATACGTGCCCATGCGTTGTAAAAATGTCAGCTCTATAGCTTCAGCACATTTCGAGAAAATAATTTAATATTCTGTTCGTAGGAAGTTGTTCACCAATATCACCTTAAAAGCATAATGCGATAAGAGTAATATTAGTTACACTTAAAACAGATACAGTACCTAGGTAACTTTGCTTTGTACTGTAATATTGTTTTGATTAGTTTATTGATAACTTTTCTAAGGCTAAAGATACCATCAATATAAATTCCAACTTATCATGTCATACTCCATCTCTTTCTTTGGAATATCACTTTCTTTATGAATGATGTGTTTCATCCACTTAATACAGTATAATATTATACTACTATGGAATTTATGTGAATATTCCTTCTTAACTCTCTATTATGTTATTAAGATTTAAAACACAAGTGCAATATTAAGAAATCAGTGTTAGTACTTTTGTTTTACAGACAATATAGATAATATTAAACAGAAAGAAGCCATATAAAAATAACGATATAAAATTTCACGTTCCGTTTGAAGTTTGTGCACCACTGTTTTCTTAATCCAACAGGCTGCTTATTCATATACATAACCCTTCCTCTTTCCATACTTAGCGCTTGCTGCCCGCGCACATCAAGGTCAGAAAAATGCGCTTGCTTTGACATCACTGGTTTAGACCCTGTGCGAAATTAACTGGTTATTAAATTATTTATCACAAAGAGGTGAAACGTACGACGACGTCCCCAAAAGATTGGCATGACCAGTGAATGACTGGAGAAGGAATAGTCTGCGATACAATGTACCGCATTTGATAAAGACAATCTCCTTAACTGAAAGACATAGAAGAAATAATATACTGTGTGCCACTATAAGAAATGCAAGTCGTTTACCTAATGAGCATTGGACTTGCTTTTATTTGCGCGCATATGCCGTCGCATTGCTATTAGAGCAATTACATGCTATCATGATGCCGCCATCACCACCGCATGTTCCAGGCATCATCGCATGTACAGCACGACTTCCATTAATGTGACACGCATGAGCTTCGCTTAACAAACGAGTGGTCATGGAAATCGATTGATGGCACAATCTACAAACGTTAGTGTCGTCCAACATCTAACTTACATGTTTTTCGTACCATGAATTTGATTTTCACATGGTGCAATCCCGATCAACTAGTTACCATGGAGATCAATTATGAACAGAAAGTAAATGCTATAAAACATGTGGTTTACATTTTTTATTTATCGTAGTATATAATTCAATTTCATTGCCTTTAGTTGTCAATTCTATAATTTATACGTTAGGAGAATACATTTATTGTTAAAATAAAAACGTGTAAATTACGTACTTCGTAAACTGCTCCTTTTTTGTTAATAATGAATTTCTATTTTCATCTTAAAATAAATTGTTACTATAAGAATAAATATTGCTATATAGGGAAAACTTGGCTAATTTCGTGACATGGCTAATTTCGTGATATTTCTTTTTAAATTTATCATGAAATTATACCAGCGACAAATGTAACTTTGATGGTATAATAATAATAATAATAATAATAATAATAATAATAATAATAATAATAATAATAATAATAATAATAATAATAATAATAATGATAATAATAATAATAATAACAATAATAATGGCTTTATTTAACCTGGCAGAGTCAAGGCCGTAAGGCCTTCTCTTACACTCAACCAGGATTAAAACTTGCTTACGTAGTTGAACATAAAACTGGATCGGAATTAAGTAATTACATACTGATAGAATTTAGGTACATAATGAGATCAAAAGAGGTAGTTACATAAAATTTACCTCATAAAATAAAAATAAACATAGTGGAATACATATTAATGTTGTTAAAATCAAATATGAATCACATAAAAACAGAAGCCGATAATTCAATAAAAAAATATACACAGTAAAAATAAAAATAAACACATCAGTATACATATTAGTATTAGATTATAATTAAGTAGGATTCACATAATTAAACCAGAAACCGACATTTGAATAAAATAGATTAATAATAAAAAAAACAACACAGTGGGATACATACTACATGTAAATGGCAGAAGATGTACTGTACCATAGATTTTGCTCGCTACGTTCTTGCAGTGTCGTGAACGGATATTTTGAAAATTACTTCAAGAGTTGTAGACATCTATAGTTTTAAATTTGTAAGTGAATACATCATCCGAATTCCTTTGTTAAAAGAAGAGTTTTTTTGCTGTGTTTTCTGGTTCAAATTGTTTTCAATGGTAAGTACTGACATTGCATATTTCTGGTGAAAAACATATGCCTATCAATGCACTGATTATGTACCAGAGCCTTATCTTGGGAAGTTATTTTCTTAGCGTTTTCCACATTTCACGAGGCAATTTTTTTTTCTTTAAATTTTTTTCTATGCTGTAACAACACTCTCTAGTGGAAGAAATGTCAAATGCATGAAACGTAAAATATTTGTGTGCATGTATTCATAGCATCTCTTATATATTGTGCTTGGTGAGAATATTCCAGATGGCAGATAATCAAATGTGGAAAGAAATACAATATAAATTATATGAAAGAGACAATGGGTCAGCATATTTCGAGGACGGCAAGCATGGCTAAAGATGGATTATCACTATCCACAAAAATACTTAGCTCTAGTTTTTTAAGTAAATCATTCGCATCTTATCATGAAGAGTCCACTGCAAGAATGATGGATGTCACTTTCTTGTCGAAAATGAACCAAGACTGTCAATGCATAGCTTAAGACATATAGAATGTACATAGAGAGTTATATGGATTAACACTGATAGTCATTGTCCAGTAATGATCGGAAAATCACAGTTAAGCTTTGAGCGCTAAGCATTTCAAACTTTCAATTGCTTCTCCTGCAAAATGCATTTCAAATGACATCCATCATTCATGCAGTTGACTCTTCAAATATACACATATTCCTGAAACTATTCAAACCAATATATTTTTAAGTAAGTAATTACTTGTATTGTGTTACATCATAAGTAGCCCATTGATAAATTCCAGTGTCATTCACAAATACAAACATAAAATATTAGGAGTAGCATCGAAATAATACAATATAACGTACATGAATGAAGACATTACTGTCTTTATTCTAAAAGCCTTATGCCGCAGAAAAACGTCTCCTTATGTATTAATACATATTACATAACGCAAAATCTGGTGATATGAAGTGATAAAAATTCGTTGATAATGACATTATTGTTCGAAATAATACTTGTATTACACATTCTTAAGTTTAAAAATAAAGTGAACATATTTGTATGATATTTTATAAATTTTATTATAACTTTTTTTAAGATATTTCAGTATTATTTGT
Source organism: Periplaneta americana (assembly GCA_025594305.2). Taxonomy (NCBI): domain Eukaryota; kingdom Metazoa; phylum Arthropoda; class Insecta; order Blattodea; family Blattidae; genus Periplaneta; species Periplaneta americana. Next base: position 1,279,878 of record JAJSOF020000005.1, read on the forward strand.
ATTTATCCTGGTAATAATGAACAGTTTGACTCGTAGACATTTTGTTTTTTCAGCATTAACTTCCCATGATTTTACGAGAAGATTCGAAGAGAACGGAAGTAACGTAGACTTTCGGCTCTCCACTACTACCATTAATGCACAACACAATGTCAATACGGCGGTTGCTGTCGTCTGCGATACAACGAACTTTTCTGTTGATTTTCGAATTTGGCATTTTTTCCGGTTATTATATGCTTATTTAAGTTGTGTTAACTCTCGCTAGTGGTTTTATATTTTATTTTATCCGTCTTAGTATTTATTTTATTATTGTGTATATTTTTGTTTTATTATTATTGTGACAGCGACGTGAGATTCCAACTCACGACCAGCGTCCCGCAAGAGAGAAGATCGCGCGGAGCACTTTGGAATGGCGCGCGGCTGAGAGGGGAAAGGGGCCAACGCGGCGAGAGAGTGGAGAGAGTTTGCGCGCGCATCTTCTGCTTGCCTAGAGAGGCCGAGAAATCCGTCGAAATGGAAGACTCGCGAATTCGAACTTTCGAGGCTACGTCGCTGTGGTTATAAATTACGGACGCGAAGGAACGACAGTTGTTGTAGAGTTTCCAGTTTTCAGTTGATTAGTCAGCCAGTCAGGAGAAAGCCAGAGCAAGCAAGCCAGTCTTGTGTACCGGAGTTCGACTCGAGTGTGCGTCCGCAACTGCGTCAGCAGCCGAAGGCCTGAGTTCGAGTGCAGTGGACCGCAGTTGGAGGGACCTGAGTTCGAGTGCAGTGGACCGCAGTTGGAGGGACCCGAGTTCGAGTACAGTGAACTGTCTCTGAAGGTCTGTGGTTCGAGATACTGTGAACTCGAGTGACTGAGATAGGAGAACTGTGAACTGAGAACTGGTAGTTCTGATTTGTAAATAGTGCTTTGTAAATATTAGTTAAGATTAACAGTTCATTGTTGTGCGTAATAGTCCAAGTCAATTGTCATTGTCGTCGGTGGAGTGCTATAACGAATACTGTGTGAGTGAAGATCCAATTGTTGACGAGAGCGTTTAAGGTGAATTGTGGAAAGGAATTATTGTTGTGACGAATAAATTACATTGTTGTTACTAATAAAATTCACATTATTATTATTATTATTATTATTATTATTATTATTATTATTGTTAATGAATTATTTTGTATTAGAATCTTTGTATCATTTCTGTCACGATTATTATTATTATTATTGTTGTTTTTGTTGTTGTTACTATTATTTCTATCATCAGTATTATTATTTGAACCCTGTAACATTTATGTAGACTACTGGACTGTACCCGAGCACGAGCATAAGCTCATTTCGGGTATCTATTCATATGTATTCAATTCAAATGTAAATCGTAAATAAATTTGGAATTTGGATTTGGATAAATTTGGAATTTGGATTTGGATTGATATTTCAACAGTGAAAGAGTACGATGCCATTTATAAAATAGTAACGACATCCGCTTTGAAAGCTGAGGCTTTGTCTCCACTATCTACATATACGCGATATAAACGAGTATTCATTGAATTGTATTTCGTAGTCGTTACAGAGCAGAGAACTAACTTTTCTTCTTTGATTAATGCCCCAAACACTCTGAATTAACCGCTAGTTCAATTGTTCTCGCATTCAATTTAGACCGCCAGTATTCTCTTTGTTGTATCAAACTTTAACGAAGGAAGAGTGATTGTACAAAGAGAATATATTACACCCCTGAAAAACAGTCGTCTCCCAAGTGAGTTGCGTTTTTAAATTTGTCCCACTGCGCCTGTTTTTCTTTCTTCCATATTTCAGAACGAATCATCAGTTGCAATTATTAATAGTTCATGTGGGCCTCATGTTTTTAAGTTAGATACGTGTATGTAGTGCCGCAGGGACCACACATCAGTTTCATACCAGACTAAGGAATAAACTCACACACTATGCCTAACAATAGCATTAGCAGGTATGACACGCGTTTCTCTTTGATGAATTAAGGTTTCAAGGTACAATCTCAATACATACATTATGGTGTACATACATCTTTCGGACACAGAAAAGGAGTGTAATAATTGGACAATAAGAATATGGACACAAGCAAATTAGATAAATATAGATTAAAGATTGTAAGCATCTCTGCACGTATTATTTTACATGAATTTTTCAGTTTTATTTTTATATAGTGAAGACCTGCAATTTTATATATATACACTGGTGGCCATAATTATGGAAACTTTTTGTTTTTGTACTGAATTATTGTCCCGCGCCGTGGCGTCGCGGTCTAAGGCATCCCGCCTAGGACTCGCGTTACGGAATGCGCGCTGGTTCGATTCCTCATGGGGCAAGAAATTTTCTCATAAAAATTTCGGCCAGTGTATGGGACCGGTGCCCACCCAGCATCGTGATGCACTTGGGGAGCTACGATAGGTAGCGAAATCCGGTTGCGAATACCAGCTATAATGACTGGGGGGGATCATCGTGCTAACCACACGATACCTCCATTCTGGTTGGATGATCGTCCACCTCTGCTTCGGCATGTGGGCGTGAGGCCAGCAGCCGGCTGGTCGGTCTAGGCCCTTCGCGGAATTATTATAACATCTGTATTGTTTCACAGATTTATACAATTGAAAATGTTATTCGTGACTGATTCGTTAATTATGGGGTTATAATAAAGGTATTATATTAAATCCTGAATATTTTAACAATAAATAATCATTACTATGTGGGGAATTATGTCCTTTCGTGGAGCCATTGTGATAAAATGATCAATAAAGTTTGTTGTAAAGCAATCAGGTGTTAACGAACGATAATAATCTCAACTGGGACATGCAAATCACAGAAACCTGCAGAAAAGTATATTCTATTATTCATGTGCTAAAAAGGATAAATGTTCACCTTCCCTCTTGCTTAAAAAAGTCCCTTGTGCAGACCCTTGTATTTCCCTATTTTGACTATGCTGACATTTTACTGACTGACCTCTCCAGCGACAACAAAACGAAACTTCAACGTGCTCATAATTTGTGTGTACGTTTTGTAAGCAATATTCGTAAATATGATCATATTACCCCATCCCTGGAAGCAATAGGTTGGCTTAAACTAGATAAGAAAAGAAATTTACATTCACTTCTCTTTCTCTTCGAAATCTTGAACTCTTCTATTCCTTCGTACCTGTCGTCTCGCTTCACTTACCTTTCTTCCCACCACAATCTGAACACACGCTCTCGCCATGAAACAATACTAACAATACCATCCCATCGCACCTCCTCATACTCATCCTCTTTCACAATAGCCCTGCCAAGACTCTGGAATTCGTTACCTGCTAGCATCAGGGACTGTCGAAATAAAATTCAATTCAAACGCAAACTTACTAGGCACTTGGTCAGTAATTGAGACTCGTTCAGACATGGTTTCTTGTAAATAGTTCTTTTAATCTACCACATAATATCTCAATATCCGGTAATTTCATCACTATAGAATTTTGTTATTGTAGGTTTAATTTGTAATTTAGTAAATACAAAAATATTCTTTGTTCTTAACTTCTATGATAAAATGTCTAGCTTTCATTAATCAGGTATTCTTGTCGTACTTTAATTTTTATTGTAATTGTAATTGTAAATTTAATATTAATTGTAATCTTATTGTTCATGTTATAGTTGTAATCCCCTGGTAGAGGGGCAGAGAAGGCCTGACGGCCTTATCTCTACCAGGTTAAATAAATAAATCTAATCTAATCTAATCTAATACTTAAGTCAAACTAATGATAGAAACACACTAATAATGTACATATTTTATGCTAACAGTGCTCAACAATGCTTTTACTGATAAAAATAATGTTAAAATCAACAGTGGAACAGTTTTTATTATAGTAAATAATGGGAAATTATAATGAAATCTGAAAATAATATTTAGATCTTAAACGACAAGAACATAATTTCCCACATGGTTATGATTACTTATTGTTAAAATATTCAGGATTTATATAATACCTTTATTGTAATCCCATATATAATTAACGAATCAGTCACGAATAACATTTTCAATTGTATAAATCTGTGAATCAATACGAATGTCATAATAATTCAGTACAAAAACAAAAAGTTTCCAGAATTATGGCCACCAGTGTATGTATTGTAATCACACCAGATGGGCTGATTGCTCTTATTTTAGATATATATTCAGACAATACAGTAAGGATCAAAGTAAACGATCACCTAACAAATGCAATAGGTGTTAACAAAGGTGTTCGTCAGGGAGACTCACTGAGTCCTTTACTTTTTATTATATTAATGGAAGAACTAATTAAAGAAACAAAGACTGAGAAAGGATATAAAATGGGGAGTAAAGAAATAAAAATGGTATGTTATGCCGATGATGTAATATTGGTAACAGAATGCGAAGATGATCTGCAAAGAATGTTACATCAGTTCAATACCAGCTGTAAAAAATATGGGTTTAAAATATCTACACTAAAGACAAAATCTATGGTCATAAGTAAGAACCCAATACGATGCAAATTAGAATTGGAAAAACAAATAATTGAACAAGTGATGTGCTTTCAATATCTTGGCTTCCAGTTATCAAGCTCAGGCCTTTTACAAAACGAAAATTTAAACCAAGTTACTAAAGCAAATAGAGTATCGTGATATTTGAACGACACCATATGGAGAAATAAATATCTCCACATTGAACCTAAGGTTCGAATTTACAAGACCGTGGTGCGCCCTATTCTCACTTATGCAGTTGAAATAAGACCTGAAACAGCAAAGACGAAACAGATGTTGGATACAACAGAAATGAAAACCTTAAGGAAATTGTAGGAATCACAAGAAGGGACCATATACGGAATGATCAGATCAGAGAACAATGAAAAATACAACCTATCAGAGAATGGACACAAATAAGAAGACAACAATGGAATGAGCATGTGTCTCGGATGGGAGAGGATAGAATCGCGAGAATCGCCAGGGATAACTACCCATCCGGAAGAAGATCCCCAGGAAGACCATTAAGTAGATGGAGAGATAATCTGGATTAACAGGATGGAAGCCTAGAGAGAAGAGAAGAAGAAGAAGAAGTAATCACACGTTTGTGTTTTTAACTAATTGACAATAAGGTAGATCCATTATTTAGTATCAAACTATTGTTAGAAAAAAGAAGAGAATTTAATTTAGAAACCCATATAGCTTTTATTGATTTTGTGAAAGCTTTTGAAGTCCGAAGAGACCTTTTATTCGACATATTACAAGAAAAAAATATTCCAAATTTGCTATTACAAAATATAATAGAAATCTACACAGACAGCAAAATAAGTGTCAAAATAAGTAACTGCATATCCGAAAGAAAATTAGTTAATAATGGAGTTCGACAAGGTTGTCCACTATCACTATCACCAACTTTATTTAATATTTATATAAATGAAATTATTTTAAAATGGAACCAAATCTACACATCAGGAATCAAAATAACCAGTGTTCTAACATTAAATACCTTACTCTATGCCGATGATCAAGTGATAATTTCCAATTCAGAGGATAATTTACAAAGAGGATTGTATACATTAAATAAAATATTAAAAGATTTTGGGATGGAAATTTCAGCACAAAAATAAAAAATAATGGCATTTTTAGGACAAGACCCAGTCAGAAGTAAGATAATACACAATAACCAATGCCTCGAACATGTACAAAATTTCAATTATCTGGGTTGTGAAATATCTTATCAAAATGAAAAAGATGTGAACAAGAAAATTACCAAATTTACACAAATTCTAGGAATAATAAACAATACATTAAAATCTACAAGAATAAAAATATATAATACACTAGTATTACCCTCCCTTTTATACGGAAGCGAGATTTGGACATTAAAGAAAAAAGACATGAAAAGAATCAAAGCAACGGAAATGAATTTTTTCAGACGGACAGCAGGATATACTCTTTTAGACCGAAAAAGGAATGAGGAAATTTTAGGACAATTAGAAGTAGAGTCAGTAGAAGAAAAAATCAGCAGATACAAATTCAATTGGCTAGATCATGTAAGAAGAATGGAAAATTCAAGAATCCCAAAAATTATGATGCAATATAAACCTAGAGGACATCGTCGACCAGGAAGACCTTTAAGAAGACTGCTAGATGGGGCTGGAACAGGTCTACAGAGGCCTAATTCGTGAAGGGTGATGATGATGATGATGATAATAAGGGTATATTTACATAAGAAAAGAAATATTGATGTCCCCAAACCATATTGATTTTAATATGTTTTATGTTTATCAATGTATATTGTATTTTGATCGTAGAGGCACATGTACTTATTTAGGGGTGATATTGCAGCATAAAAAGCTGTATCTGATGATGTCGGGATGACCGACGAAAACGTTAATACAGTATTAAATTAGGTAATATAAGGACTTGTACCTTACACATATAGAAAGTGAAGTCATTGATTGAAAATAAATCTTTGTATTGCATATCATAGACTTTTCTGAAAAATTATTCAAAATTAATTGCAAAACAAAGTAATTCAGTTTTGTAGAAATATCTTCTTCTTGTTCAAAGCTCAAATGATAACCCAAATATTTAAAACAAGAGACCTGTTCTACAGTTTTATTATAAAGGCAAATTTTGCTGCAGAAATGTTTTTTCCGATGACTCCCAATACCTTAGTTTTATTAACTGAAATTACTACCCCGTATTCCTCAGAAATGAGTTGTAATTGAAAACAAAACGTTGGAGGCCATCTTAAGAATCTGCTAATAATATTACATCATCTGCAAACAATAATAGGCCTATACATAACTTCAAATTTTTATTGATGTTCAAATTGCCATGTTTTATTCTTTTCCAGTTTCTAATCTTATAGTCTACAACCTTCTCGAACACCTTTATTATTATTATTGGGTTAGGAATTGAACGGGTTACATCAGCTTCTTGTCTATGAGAATGACGTAAATATGTTAGGAGAAAATCCACAAACAATTAGGGAAAACGCGGAAATTCTACTTGAAGCAATTAAAGTGATAGGGTTGGAAATAAATCCCGAAAAGACTAAGTATATGATTATGTCTCGTGACAAGAATATTGTACGAAATGGAACTACAAAAGTTGGAGATTTATCCTTCGAAGAGGTGGTAAAAATCAAATATCTTGGAGCAACAGTAACAAATATAAATGATACTCGGGAGGAAATTAAACACAGAATAAATATGGGAAATGCCTGTTATTATTCGGCTGAGAAGCTTTTGTCATCTAGTCTGCTTTCAAAAAATCTGAAAGTTAGAATGCATTAAACAGTTATATTACCGGTTGTTCTGTATGATTGTGAAACTTGGACTCTCACTTTGAGAGAGGAACAGAGATTAAGGGTGTTTTAAAATAAGGTGCTTAGAGGAACATTACATTCAGACGTTTGAGATGGGCAGGGCATGTATCACGTATGGGCGAATCCATCCAGAAATGCATATGGAGTGTTAGTTGGGAGGCCGGAGGGAAAAAGACCTTTGGGGAGGCCGAGACGTAGATGGGAAGATAATATTAAAATGGACAAAAATTACAAGGTACCACAAAAAGATTTCTTAGAACTCAAATATGTGAAAAAAGTATAAAAAAAGGATACTAATAATATTTTTTAGAATTCACTTTTTAATTTAAATTAAATTTTCCAAAATTTGCAAAGTTTCACACATATTATTTCATAACTCCACAACTATTAGAGATAGAATTCTGAAATTTTGTACACTTATTTAACATGCATTTATGCAAAAGATAGAGTACAATAATGCCCATTTCTTTGAAAATTGAAAAATATAGGACAAAAAAAAATTAATTGTATTAAAATAAAAAACTCTACATGTCTGAGAGTAGTCTACTATTCAGAAATAAGTGTTTATTACATGCAGGAAAATTATTAAAGATGTCAGAGAGACCATAACAATGTTGTGGTTACCAAATGATGTAAATGCAGATTTTGTTTGTTTTTTTTTTCATACTTTCATAAAACTGGTTTGAAAATTATTATTAGTAACCTTTTTTATACTTTTATCAGATATTTAAGTTCTAATAAATCTTGTTATGGTACTTTGTTATTTTTGTCCAATTGTGAGTTCATTTTCTTATAAAATTTTGGAAATTCAAAGCCTGCATTTTCTGATAATATTTGTGGTCGTTCATGTACATACACCCTTAAAAACCAGTAAGTATTATTATTATTATTATTATTATTATTATTATTATTATTATTATTACTATTATTTTGTTGAATTCGTCGTCGTTGGCGTTGTCAACAATGATAAATGATGACTAGTGCTGCTATGGATAATGATGCTACGTTATCACAGTTTAGTATATACAGTTGCGAAGCTTGGTGTGATTTTTTGCATTTCTCCCGATAGTTGCTAGCCGCTTGGAGCGCTATGAGTATTAGGAACAATAGACTGTGTCACTGCCATCGTGATCTAATACAGGCCGTAAGGCAGACCATGTGACTCGCTTAACCCGATCACGAAGGCCGGCGTTTCAACCATATAAATTAGTTGCAATGCATAAAGAGTAACATATATTTCTCTAAAATGTAGAGAAAATTGCATTAATAAAATTTAAAACAATGATTATGGGACATTTCAGACATAAATCACTTGCGAGTTAAGATGAAATATTATTTTTTGTGTGAAAATCACGTTGTTCGTATGTGTAATACCTGCCTTTGTTTCGATTAAATATTGCGAAATTCTTGTACATTCATTTATGCACGATTCAATAATTTTCAGTTGCACCGCACAGATATTTAGATATGTTGAAATTATAGGTTATGTTTACTGTACCAGTTGCCCCTTTCTGTCTAATTTTAGTGGACTCCAATGCCCTGCCATTCATATGGAAATATTATAGGTTATGTTTACTATATCTTATATTCCTAAATTCGCAATTATACATTATAATTAAGCATAATGCCACGTATTATACTCCGCACATTCAATTTGTCTGTATTTTAATACTACAATTGAGTATTGAATTATTGTATTTATCTACTACCTAAGAGACGGAGTAACAATCGTACGTACACTAATTTCATAGGAGTGGTATGATAAATTTTCTGTCTTTATTAAGGAAGGTAGATGTGCTATATTGAATCAAAATATAAATTATTTTTTATTAAACCTCAAAATAGCGTCCATTCTAAACTTAAAATGTTGATGCGAAAGATTATGTTAACATGTAAAATTCTCTTCACATTAAAATAACACAGTTTTGTAATTATTTCTGCATCATAGGCTATTATGCAACAAGAAGTAAAGGGAACTTATGGAAACACAAAAACTAAATAAAACTTAGCTATGATACGCAATAAAGTTATAATATAATAATTCACTGAGCTCCATACACTGAAATAGAAAACCCGAACAAACATTACGGCCTGGTCTAGATCGAAAAGGCATTGACTGTGCCGTATTTCGCATTATTGTGAAAATTTGTGTAAACTGTGAAATGTTCCTTATCGGTTGTAAGAACTATAAATGGCTAAAATACAAGAATTTGAATAATATTATGGGACAAGGGACGTTTGTAGCACTATAAATTCTAAGAAAAAGAGTTCAGAGTTATCCTTCTTCCGAAAGATCCAGGAAGGTGAGTTTATAAAATATTTTATGCTCGACCATGCCGAAATGTAGTAATTATACACCTGGTAGCAGACCTTTAATGCATCTCATTAAAGTACACCTACTCATTAAAGGTCAGGTCTTTCAGCCAATGACGACTCAGGTTACAACTGTTCAGCCAATGATAGGTCAGCTTTCTACCGTTATAAAACCGCAAGTATCGATTATTCTCGGATATGCAATCGAAAGAGAATTAGCGAAAAGTCACGGAGGCTGGAAATCCAATACTGTCGCAGAAGGTTATGTTCTGTTACTATAATAATTAGCGTTAATTGTAAATAATATTCAAATAAATTCAATTTGTCATCTCGTTTTTCAATGTCTAATTTAATTTCAATGTTATCTCTGTAGGTTCTTATGTCAATGTGGAAATCAATACTTTCGCGTCTGCGCACATCTCACAACATACGGGACATTGCTCAAAAATTAATAATATGAAGTTAGAAATATGGTCGAGCATAAAAAGTCGTATGAAACTCGCCTATAATGGTAATTAAGAAGCTCGTATGAAAATTATGAAACTCGCTTGCGCTCGTTTCATAAATATTGTGACAGCGACGTGAGAATCGAACTCACGACCAGCGTCCCGCAAGAGAGAAGATCGCGCGGAGCAGAGACCTGCATCAGAGCGAGCGCGGGATATCGTTATCAGTCCAGGAAGGCACTGACGGAATGAATAGCGATCATCTACGAATATTTCCGATAAATCACGAAGTAAAGAAACACACCGAGCGATCGGGTCTGAGGACGAGCGCTCGGTGTTCATGAGTGCTCTTCCAGTAGCAGTAAGCAGTAGGTGAATTGTAGGCTTGTCTAATCAGTACGTTTCATCAAAACGAATGTTGAAGATGATTCAATAGTATCGACGTCGATCTCAAGCAGAGGCTCGGACACCGTCTCTGTTGATGGTAAAAGATTACAAGACACGATGTCAAAAGTATATGCCGAAAATAAAGTTAAATCAGCAGAGTCAGAGTAGTGGAAAAAAGGGAAAGTAGTTACTAGCTCTGCTTGGACTAAATTCGGAGAAGTAAGGGATAAGATTACCTTAAAGTACATAGGATTGTCCACACCTGTGGAGTAACGGTCAGCGCGAAACCAGGTGGCCCGGGTTCGAATCCTGGTCTGGGCAAGTTACCTGGTTGACGTTTTTTTCGGGGTTTTCCCTCAACCCAATACGAGCAAATGCTGGGTAACTTTCGGTGCTGGACCCCGGACTCATTTCACTGGCATTATCACCTTCATTTGATTCAGACGCTAAATAACCTAAGCGTCGTAAAATAACCTACTAAAATAAAAAATAAAAATATTCCCAAGTTAGTATGAGTAAAGTTCATACTACGTCCGAGATGAAACAAAATATATCGCTACTAATTTATTATTTGCATTTCATACATCGATAGACATTTTTAGTTACCACGCATTAAATGTAATTTGTCTGTTTTATATACGTTTTATAGTAATATAACCAAACATTTCATTTTCATTTACAGTAATTATCACGATTAATTGTTAAACTAAGTAGGAACGAAATATATATATACAGAAAATCATTTAGGCTATTTCAATCTAAACAAAGAAAAATGTGTAATTAATTAAATTTCCACTAAATATATAATTGTTGAGAACAATCGAATGATTTCTATAATGATTATTCCATTGTAGGATTAAATCATTCGAATGCATGGATGAATTGTTCAATAAAATTTCAGTATGATGATTACTCTTTCTATACGTAGGTCTAGTCTGTGAGCAGCGCTCTTTTTTCTTATCGCCATGTAGGTCAGGTGTTTAATTTAATGAAGATCAGGGTCAGATACTGGGGCTGTTAGAAGAGTCAGTACACAACATCCACACCGAACATTCGAAGCTTATCATTCTATTGTTGCGTCATATGATTCTGAACTCGAAGCTCTTATCATTATCATAAAATGGAACATATTCTGTTATGCGAGTACATATTTTGTGTAACTTCATACGGCTTGTTGTGGTGGTAAGCAAAGTCAATGAATAATCGAGTGATATTGTGGATATTTCTATTATTTCGAATGGTTTTGATAATCAAATAATTCGAATGAATGCATTCTATTTTTACCAGTACTGTACTACGTAGTACTGTAGCATACTGCTTCGCGTACAGTGGTTGAAGCGAGCGCTCGTTCTGACAGGGGAGCGATCCCCCGGGCGAGCTCGAGCGAGCGCAGGCCAAACCCGAGCTCGAGCGATTACACACGAAGAGCATTCGGTAAAACCGATCTCAGATATCGTTAAGCATCGCTCTCTTGCAGGTCTCTGGCGCGGAGCACTTTGGAATGGCGCGCGGCTGAGAGGGGAAAGGGGCCAACGCGGCGAGAGAGTGGAGAGAGTTTGCGCGCGCATTTTCTGCTTGCCTAGAGAGGCCGAGAAATCCGTCGAAGTGGAAGACTCGCGAATTTTCGAGGCTACGTCGCTGTGGTTATAAATTACGGTCGCGAAGGAACGACAGCAGTTTCCAGTTTTCAGTTGATTAGTCAGCCAGTCAGTGAGTAAGCCAGAGCAAGCAAGCCAGACTTGTGTGCCGGAGTTCGACTCGAGTGTGCGTCCGCATCTGCGTCAGCATCCGAAGGCCTGAGTTCGCGTGCAGTGGACCGCAGTTGGAGGGACCTGAGTTCGAGTACAGTGAATTGTCTCTGAAGGTCTGTGATTCGAGATACTGTGAACTCGAGTGAGTGAGATAGAAGAACTGTGAACTGAGAACTGATAGTTCTGATCTGTAAATAGTGCTTTGTAAATATTAGTTAAGATTAACATTTCATTGTTGTTCGTACTAGTCCAAGTAAATTGTTATTGTCGTCGGTGGAGTTTTATAACGAATATTGTGTTGAGTGAAAATCCAATTGTTGATGAGAGCGTTTAAGGCGAATTGTAGAAAGGAATTATTGTTGTGACGAATAAATTACATTGTTGTTACTAATAAAATTCACAATATCCATACTCGCTTCTTAATTACTTTCATTATAGGCTCGTTGCATAATGTACTAATATACTGTATACTTTATGAAAATAATATACAGGGTGCGTCAGAAAGAACGGATGGATTTCACATGGCAAGAAAATTGTAAAGATTCATCAAATCAAAAATTTATTGTTATCAACATATTCACCAATACATGCAGTTTATTTATGGAAAACAACATTATCCATATGATGTCCTTGGCTTTCAATACAGGCATCGAGGCGTTTTCTGATGTTCCCCATCACTTTCACAGTCATAGCTGGTGCAATTGCCACGATTTCTTCACGAATCGCTGTCTTCAGTTCGTCCAGTGTATGTGATCGATGTTTACAAACTTACGCCTTCAAATGGTCCCAAAGAAAGAAGTCGCAGGGCGCGAGATCTTACCGTAGCCTCGGACAATCTCAGTGCAATAGAATTTCGTCCAGGTGATTTCTTCTTTAATGTTGAACCTGTGATACGAAATGAAGCCACCCACCGCAAAATTGTATTCCGAGTTGGAATCCTAGCGTGACATCCGATGTCGAAATGAGTCCTGAGTGGCGATCATAGACTCTTCATTTTTCAAAAATGTCTCTACGATGTAAGCACGTTGTACACCAGACCAACACCATATTCTCAACTGAAACTGCATTCTATGGCTGACCCAACAGTCGTGGTCCCCCTCACTATATCTCTCTCCTCGTTGCGTATCGATAGTTTGAAATCCATCCGTTCTTTCTGACGCACCCTTTATAAACCTTATGTATTTCGTATTTCAATAGTGGAAGGAAGGTGTTAATTTTTTAAAAGAACACAATATCAAAAGTACAATATATTTTATCGTCTGCTAGGAAAAGTCTGTGATAAGGCGATAGTAGGGATCCTGGTGGCTAGCAACTATCTTCGGATACATATTTCAACTGTCTATGTTTGCATATTTAGTTAGTATTGAGTTTCGCAACTGTATATACTAAACTGTGACGTTATTCTGCGCATGGTGGTATTGATTTCGGTGTTGATGACGAACTTGTTTACTATCATGTTGGTGGTGCTAGCGACGATCCAGAAAAGGGTCCGTAAGGGTCCTAACTTTCACAACCGCTGTGCTTTTCCTCCAGAGCAGCCGTTTACTCTAAGAACAAACTAGTATTTCACATCCTTCATGTCGACGAGGGCGAGCTCTGGTGTCTAGTTTCTGAACTCACCCCATTAAGGGAAGAGTAAGAGAGACGCTGGAACTAGGAGGAGTTCGAGAGGGGGAACGAAGGAAATGCCACCGAGCGAGGGTTGAACAGTGCTATGAGGCGTTGCAGGACGAGGATGGGGGCTGCGACTCGCTTCAGTGACGTCGCCTTTTAATGATTCCATCCCAGGATCCACCTTAACCCAGTAAATCAAGGCGTCAAACCATTAAGACGTCTCCCCGCTCCCAGGTTGAGATCTATTTCAGTTAGTAGCAGCGATTTAACATCCTACCACGTGCTCTAACAACATTTTTATTCAATTTCGAGACGTGAAATGTTATTTTTTCTCCCGCCTGCTCTTAGAAACAGAGAACTGTTTTTTATGACGTGAAAAATTATAATGTCGCTCTCGCATCGCTTCCGTCGCAGGATATATCAAGTTCTGGGTTCAAATTGCACAGCAAAAATAATAAGGGCGCCAACGCTACTAAATTTGTTCACATGACATCTTTTCATTTGCAGAATATGATACTGGAACAACAGAAGACAGACAAAGCTGCATTTTATTTCATGCTTATTTAGCTTTCACTAATGTGGCAGTCTTTTACCAGGTTATTATTCCCAAGAAACTAGTTCGATTAATTAAAATGTGTCTTAGTGAAACTTACAGCAGAGTCCGTATAGGCCAGTTTCTATCTGATGCTTTTCCAATTCACTGCGGGCTAAAGCAAGGAGATGCACTATCACCTTTACTTTTTAACTTCGCTCTAGAATATGCCATTAGGAAAGTTCAGGATAACACAGAGGGTTTGGAATTGAACGGGTTACATCAGCTTCTTGTCTATGCGGATGACGTGAATATGTTAGGAGAAAATCCACAAACAATTAGGGAAAACGCGGAAATTCTTGTTGAAGCAAGTAGAGCGATAGGATTGGAAGTAAATCCCGAAAAGACTAAGTATATGATTATGTCTCGTGACCAGAATATACTACGAAATGGAACTATAAAAATTGGAGATTTATCCTTCGAAGAGGTGGAGAAGTTCAAATATCTTGGAGCAACAGTAGCAAATCTAAATGACACTCGGGAGGAAATTAAATGCAGAATAAATATGGGAAATGCCTGTTATTATTCGGTTGAGAAGCTTTTGTCATCTAGTCTTCTGTCAAAAAGTCTGAAAGTTAGAATTTATAAAACACTTATATTACCGGTTGTTCTGTATGGTTGTGAAACTTGGACTCTCACTTTCAGAGAGGAACAGAGATTAAGGGTGTTTGAGAATAAGGTTCTTAGGAAAATATTTGGAGCTAAGAGGGATGAAGTTACAGGAGAATGGAGAAAGTTACACAACACAGAACTGCACGCATTGTATACTTCACCTGACATAATTAGGAACATAAAATCCAGACGTTTGAGATGGGCAGGACATGTAGCACGTATGGGCGAATCCAGAAATGCATATAGAGTGTTAGTTGGGAGGCCGGAGGGAAAAAGACCTTTGGGGAGGCCGAGACGTAGATGGGAAGATAATATTAAAATGGATTTGAGGGAGGTAGGATATGATGGTAGAGACTGGATTAATCTTGCTCAGGATAGGGACCAATGGCGGGCTTATGTGAGGGCGGCAATGAACCTCCGGGTTCCTTAAAAGCCAGTAAGTAAGTATTATTTCCATAATGCTCAAGTTACTAACTTTGTAACTAATGTACGTATACACTTTATAGAATTTCAAAGAAATGTTTTCGCACAGGATTAATAGTAGTAGTAATAATAATAATAATAATAATAATAATTATAATAATAATAATAATAATCATCATCATCATCATTATCATCACTGCAGCCTTAGTTATAACCAAGCTTCGAGACTTCGGACCCAATAGAGCAGTTCAGTGGGAAATCCGCATAACGGCGTACTGAGTATAGTGGTAAAGCGTACAGTGGGTGGGGGTACTGTAGAATGAATGCCAACAAATACGCAAAGGAAAACGCTCTGGATTTGAAGGTTCTGACGAATAATTTGGTTTTCATACAAACTGTGTCTGAAACTATTACACGGTTAGAAAAGTCAGAGCAAGAGATGCCGGAAGCCCTCAAATTAATTTAGAAAATGACACAGAGAATTAATGAGACATCAAGTACACCGGTTACTGAACGTGTGAAACAGAAGTGGAAATCAATTTTATGTAAAAATAACGGATATGGAACATTGTGTAACATAAACAGCAAATTAGTGGGCATAAAGTCACCCGAGAATAAAGGACTGTCTCTTAGAGACTGCAATGATGTTAGGTTTTTCGTTTTGCTCCTATCACGTCACGCGACGTAGAGCGCAGCTTTCTACAGTACAAACTTTGGCAGATAACCGAAAAAGATTTACGTTTGAGACACTGAGAATGTATCTTGTAGTACATTGCAATTCGGTACTGTAACTGCACTTCCTAAATACGACCAATAGGATAAATGAAAAAATTAAAATTTATACATGCTTATTTCCACCACTAACACTGTGTATAATTAAACACAAATGCTTATAAAAGACAGGAGAATAAATGCTTTTCACATTCTTTTCACATTGTCATTGTGTAATGTATATTTACTTTCAGAATGTACATATGTGGGTTTCCCCATACTACCGTACTCTACTCTAAATAGCAACGTTGTTACCTCAACACATCTCTATCTACCTGCAGCGAGTCAACAACATATAGTGCATGCACAGTAAACTTGTTGTATCGGGTCCAAAGTCTCGAAGCCTGGTTATATCCGTCGCCATGCCAACTCACTAACCTGGCTACGCACTTCAGGAAAATTGAAATTCTTCTGGTTCAGCTTGTTCTGGATTGTCTAACATTGTACATCTCTTTGCAGTCTTAGTTATAAAAACTCTTATGTAGACGTTTAACTGTCTTATACTTACACAATAAATAGTCGTGTGTAAATTTCTGACTAATAATCGTGCTGGAGTAAGGGACAGATGTTTCATGACATGGCCACCAAGGTCACCCGATATGATTGCATGTGACTTTTTTCTATGGGGGTAACTAAAGGACCGTGTGTTTGTACCGCCTTTGCCACGTGATTTAGAGGAACTAAAAACCAGAATTCGAGAAGCTGCCGCCACGGTCACAGAGGATATGTTGAAAAGGGTATGGGAAGAGTTTGATTATCGTTTGGACATCTGCCGAGTCACTCGTGGTTCACACATTGAATCTCTGTAAGGTGTAAAACGAACTTTGAGAGTGTGACTTTAATCTGACGTGTATTTGAAAGTGCTAGCATTAGTAGTATTTGTGTAATAAAATATTGAAAGTGTTACCGGACTTTTGATATGCCCTGTACATGGGAAGTGAAAGGACTTCTTTTTGGCGCTAGGGGAACTTCAGTTAAGTTAACCAAAACCATTCTCCTTTCTCTTAAATTTTCTAACGAGGACATTAACAAAATTTGTCTAATTATATTGAGAGATTCATTATCCATTTTACACAATCACTTGTACAGTGACATCATTTTATTTTTACTTCAATTTTTATTGTACCTGAGTTTTTGAATGTACTTCACTCCCACCCCTTCTACTAGTAAACTTCCAACCGTTCACGACACAGAGCCGAGGGCGCGTAAGCAGTACTGAGTTGGCGAGTAGAGTACGTTCCAGAAATATGTTCGCGTTTTCCAGTGACGATAGAGCTTTCAATATTGAATCATTTTCGCCCAGGTACTGTCGTCCATTTGCCTACGTCGCATCCCGGTTTCCCCCACCTGCTTCTGTTCGCCCCTCTGTAAAGTGTAGTAGCTGGGCTGTCTTAGCTCTTTTTTGAAAACATTAATTTCTGTTAGGAATTGAACGTCTACGTAATATTATACAACTGTTTAAAATAACTTAAATAAAAGATGCTCGTTAAGTAATTAACTATCACGTGATTTCCTCCCTTTTCTACGACCCTGCGACAAAACCACTTGAACGGACAGTAGATAGCATTTCTGAGTAATTATATCTTTTCGGATCGGGCAGAAGTGAAGATTAAATTTACAGTACGTAAGGTACTCTTTTATAGAGTAGGTACAGAATTATTTCAACATGAGTTACTCGTACGAAGGACGAAACTGGTAATTGGAATTAGGTACAATAGTCTATAGTGCGATAATATGCACGAAAGAACTGAAGCCCGTATCGAAATGAACGACCACCATTTTCAAAAATGTGTTTAAATATCCATATTATGATTATTTTTCAATTTAACTTCATTCTCTATATTGTACGCTGTACAATATACACTGCATAATTAATACGTCCGAATGGATAGCTCAATTCGTGAGTAAAAACACTAAGTGTTAATACAGTACTGTATTTTGATTAAACAAAAACCTAATGAAAATTATCAAACTCAAAATTGCGATATTTCCTAGTTTACATAAATGGATGAACTACTTTTCTTCCCTCCTATACCTAGTAAAGTGACTTGTATTTTACGCCAGTATCATCGAACTCCAGTTGTGGAAGCGGGAGCAAACGGTGTTTCCTGTTTCAATCGTTAATAGAAAGGTATAGCCAGGTTAATATTAAAAATGTTAGTAAAAATAAAATGATGTCCCTGTATAATACTATGTAATTTTTTTACTTCATCTCATTACTCTTCAATGTATTTTCATCTCATGTTTCTCCGAAATCAAATTATAGTTTATTTTTAAATTTATCATTGTTCCGTATTCTCTCCGCAATCATATTGTATTTTTTAATATAACCTCTGGTTTGTATTCTGGATCCTAGTGGTCAGCCGTAGATATCGGCCAGATGTCCCAAATTGTGGAATTTGTGTGTGTATAGGTGCAATTAGTAAGTTATTATTCTTGGACCGGCAGTATTTGGCAACAGCAGAAGTATGAAAAGTGTCGAGTGCATCTGTGTCCTTCCAAATATGTTTCCACTACATACTGACGGAAATTTCCACTCAGGTACGCTGTCTTAAACCCGGTACTACACTCTTGTTTTCGTTCGGCTTCCGACATTATTATAATGCTGTCTCTTCTGAATTCTTATACCTTCGGGCACTCGTATTTGTGTATTTCGCCGGTCGCGATGGAGTATTTTGCTTCGGATTTCTTAGGCATGTTTCAGTTTCCATTACTGTCACAAACTGGATCTCGAAACTTCAGTAATTTAACCTGAAGATAAATAGCATTCTTTTCCTTTGATAGCGTTGTCTTTACGCTACGGAACTAGGTCCTGTTCGCTTCTGTATCTCAAGTCATACTGACGCAATCGACCCTGAATCATATCGCGTCTCCTTGCCGATGTTGCTAAAGACGGACATTTTATCCGGATCGTTCAAGCATCCGGTCCAACGGCTTTACACATTGTTAAGAAGTGACATTTGTCTATCCAACTGTAAATAAATCATTAACGTAGCTCTTATAGTTTTCACCCAGTAAGCGTTTCAAATTCTGTACTTTTACACAGTAGGAATTATGGACCAAGACTATACAATTCAGTATTGAAAAATAATCCAGACCTAAGCAATTTACACATTCTTAAGTTTAAAAATAAAGTGAAAATGTTTGTATGATATTTGATAAATTTTATTATAATTTTTTTAAGTGTTACTAGCATTATATGGTACTAATTTTTATTGTATTTATCTGATGCATGTAACCTATAAGATAAAACATTGTAATAAATATAAATAGATCATTTTCTTAATTAATAACAGTGCATATCTCTAATAAATGATTCCTTAGCATCGCCACAGATACACTTGATTGTACTTGTCACTATCTCTGTCACTAGAAAGTCATTGAAATTTATATTTTCTCCGCCATTCATAAAATATTTTGATATGATACCTCTTGCACAAAAGGAGAGATCTATAACTGAAACTAGATTAATATATTTCAGTATTACTTGTATTTATCCTGGTAATAATGAACAGTTTGACTCGTAGACATTTTGTTTTTCAGCATTAACTTCCCATGATTGTACGAGAAGATTCGAAGAGAACGGCAGTTACGTAGACTTTCGGCTCCCCCCTACTACCATTAATGCATAACACAATGTCAATATGGCGGTTGCTGTCGTCTGCGATACAACGAACTTTTCTGTTGATTTTCGAGTTTGGCATTTTTTCCGGTTATTATATGCTTATTTAAGTTGTGTTAACTCTCGCTAGTGGTTTTATATTTTATTTTATCCGTTTTAGTATTTATTTTATTATAGTAAATAAATTTGTTTTATCACTATTATTATTATTATTAGTGTTATTATTATTAATGAATTATTTTGTATTACAATCTTTGTATAATTTCTGTCACGATTATTCTATTATTATTATTATTATTATTATTATTATTATTATTATTATTACTATTATTTATATCAGCAGCATTATTATTTGAACCCTGTAAAATTTATGTAGACTACTGGACTGTACCCGAGCACGAGCATATGCTCATTTCGGGTATCTATTCATATGTATTCAATTCAAATGTAAATTGTAAATAAAATTGAAAATAAAAAATAAATTCTTTTAGACACGCGAAACTCCGTAAGCACCTCCTTATCCATATACGACAAAAACGAAGCCACTCTTCACACATTTAAACAACATAAACAGGAAATACACACATTCGGCAGTAAATCGCGTATATACACAACACATCTTCGCAAATCCACCGAACACAAACAACAGAACAACACTGGAGAAACTCCTCTACAACTACCACCAGTCCCCACCACCAAACTAAAACACACAAACAAAACCGCAAACACGTGTTGGAAATTTGAATACTGTCTGAGAGGACACACGACAGCAACAGAGAGGCAGATGAATAAAATAACACCACACCATGAAAGTCTCCATAACCATTCAGACGCTTCTGCCACCGGGAGGGGAAACTTAAAAATCTAAAAATATATATATATATATATACGGTAAGTATGTATGTATGTATGCACAGTGTTCTGCCCAAGAGCAGATCTTTAACTGCAAACCCAGCATTTCCCATTCTTCCCAATTTCTTGCTTTCCTCTTAATCTCCCCACATAATACCTTAACGTTGTCTATCAGCTGATATCTTTTACCCTGAACTCTTCTCCCATTCACCATTCCTTAAATCAGGAAATCACGAGCCAGGAAATCAGGAGCAGTCGGAGTCTAAAATCTTTTAAGTACATTCTACTTAGAAATGTTTTTAATGAAGAGAACTATGTAGATACTTGCGGATGTTTCTAAATAGTCTTAAATGACCAAGTTGTTTTTTTCTCCTCTCTCTTCTTCTTCTTTTCTTCTCTTTTCTTTTTTTTTATTATCTCGATTATTGTGACGTTTTGTTAAGTGACCTAAGTTCTGAATTGTCAGTCAAGTTACAGCGAGCTCAGAATATGTGCGTCAGATACGTGTGCAACATCCGACGGTATGATCACATATCACCGTCCTTCGCAAGTCTCTCGTGGCTCCGACTTAAAGAACGTAGAACTTTACACTCTTTGTCTTTACTCTTTCGAATTCTGCACACTTCAACACCAAATTACCTTTCGTCTCGTTTCTCTTATCTATACTCTAACCACGACGTAAATACCAGATCACTTATCTGTGGCACGCTAAGTATACCTCTTCATAGAACATCTCGTTATTCATCATCTTTTACAATATCCACCTCGCGTCAATGGAATTCCTTGTCACAAAGTATTAGGGGCTGCAAGACAATAAACACCTTTAAGAACAGCTTAAAAGATAACCTTATTAGCATTTCACTCCAATCATACTGATTTAAACTATCACTGACTACATTGCTACTTTTTTCTTTAGACATCATCCTGATTGTGCTGTATTTTAATTGTCTCGTAATAATCTCTTTCTATTATCTAATATTATTTGAAATATATTAACATTCTATGTATTTTAGTTTAATTCTGCTACACAGTTTATTTCAGTGTTTAATTAATAGTTCATAGTATTTTGTTGTTTAATTTGTAAATAACTTTTGTATACATGTAACTCTCATCTAAATCAAATTGTTGGATTCTTTGTAAGTTCATGCATATGTATATACACTTTTTGCTGGTTGAGTGGAAGAGAAGGCCTTACGGCCTTAACTCTGCCAGCTAAAATAAATCATTATTATTATTATATATTACTTAATCATTTGTTTGTATGCCATTTAGTACGACTTTGCTAATCAACATTTTATGTCTTGTAACCCACATGTATTCTCCTATTAGTACATTAACTGTATAATATATCTCAAGTGAATTAATCGTCGAATTTATCTCGAGCATTTTAGGTCTTATAAATTGTGTGTGTGTGTGTGTGTGTGTGTGTGTGTATGTTCCCCTTATGTTATGTAAATGATTTTGATTATGTGTAATTTTCTACTTTATGTTATATATTATGTAACTGATCTTGACTATTGTAATTTTCTACTATATTTTATATAATTTCTAAGGTATTTTCTTTTGTGTTGTTTTGTAATCTAATTTTGTATTTCATGTACATTATTAAAACCTGGTTGAGTGGAAGAGAAGGCCTCATGGCCTTAACTCTGCCAGGCAAAATAAACCTGCTGCTGCTGCTACTGCTACTACTAAATATCGCAAATTAACAAATTAGGCCTACACCAAAATAAAAGGAACCAATGACTGCACTCACACACCTACTGGCACTTATGTCGGAAATAGTGTCATATATGTAAATACATTTTTATTATTATTTATGTACAATGGGTGGAGAGGGCGTCCTGCGAGTATAAGACCCTAAAACGGCCTGTGGCTCAAAGCCAGAAATGTCAATAAACAACAACAACAACAACATATTCGCGGAAGGACGTAATTCTAAGTCAAAAATGATGGAAAAAAATCTATGGTAAGTATAGAATGGAGTCAAAGAGCTGAAACAATCATATGACAAAGAGATGGTCGTAAAACCCCATCTCAGCAGAGGTCTTATCTACCATAGAACGTGATAGATTGGAGACTAGATTGTCTTGTAGGGCGTTGTGAGTTCAGATGTATGGCTAGACCTCAAGCAAAGGTAAACCAGACTATATTTTGTTGTAGTTCTTTTAGATTTCCCTGTTTCTCTTTCCGTTAAACTCTATACCATTTCAGACAGCGTATCCACTCAACTGATGTGCGGTGTACCTCTCCACATAGGCGTGTAGTATGACTGTCCGGACTTCGTTGTCGTTTGCCAACCACACCCATTGTAAACAAGTAATGTTTGCTCCCAAGTTTCAGGTTAATTTCATATAAAGGCCTAGTAACTTTTGACATCAAAAATAAACATTTGAAAGCCAAAGAACCGTTCGACTGCTACAAAGAGAACAAATTCAAGAGAAAAGAGAAAAGCAAATAAGTATCGGCACAAGAAACGTAATTGAATTAGGAAAATCAGTCTGCGTATAGGTGAAGTCTCGTGCAATGAGGGACGAGACAAATGTGTATAAAGTATAAAAACTAAATATGCATGAAACTTTAAAGAAGAGAAACAGAAAATGTACAGAAGACGAGAGGCAGATGAAATTAAATAGACAAAAAAGCTAAATGTAGCTTTGATTTCTTATATTTCCCGTTGACAATACAAAAAAATGTTTTACATGAAAAAAAGCTTGAGAAAAGTGTGTAGGTAGGTATTTATTTACACTGCAAGTGGTAAAGCACCCGGTGGCAGTGGTATACACAATATAAACAATACACAATAAAATTACAATACTTACTTACTTACAAATGGCTTTTAAGGAACCCGAAGGTTCATTGCCGCCCTCACATAAGCCCGCCATCGGTCCCTATTCTGTCCAAGATTAATCCAGTCTCTATCATCATATCCCACCTCCCTCAAATCCATTTTAATATTATCCTCCCATCTACGTCTCAGCCTCCCCAAAGGTCTTTTTCCCTCCGGTCTCCCAACTAACACTCTATATGCATTTCTGGATTCGCCCATACGTGCTACATGCCCTGCCCATCTCAAACGTCTGGATTTAATGTTCCTAATTATGTCAGGTGAAGAATACAATCCGTGCAGTTCTACGTTGTGTAACTTTCTCCATTCTCCTGTAACTTCATCCCGCTTAGCCCCAAATATTTTCCTAAGCACCTTATTCTCAAACACCCTTAACCTATGTCCCTCTTTCAGAGTGAGAGTCCAAGTTTCACAACCATAAAAAAGAACCGGTAATATAACTGTTTTATAAATTCTAACTTTCAGATTTTTTGACAGCAGACTAGATGATAAAATTACAATACAATACACAATACAATTATACAATACACAATACAATTATATACATAATACAATACAATTGAACACAATAATTACAATTAATAATAATACATAAAATAACCTAATTACTAAATGAACATAATTTTACAATACAACCTACATATGTATAGGCCCTACATAAGTTTCAATAGTCTTTCACTTTACTCTCATCTCACTCACTGTAGTGGCACTATGACGCATTTCCTGACACTTTAGAACACATTTCACTGACCCTCTATAACACATTCCACTGACACTATAGAACACATTTCATTGACGCTATAAATTTTCACTGATCGGAACTATTCACTGCACTGTAAAACCATAACTTCACTGACTCACCTCGCTTCACTGATAGAACAGTTCAAATAAGTCAAATAATTACACCCTTATGCATACTTATAAACAGAACTACATTTAAGCTAAACATTTCTAGTCTAATTTTTAATAATTTACAATTCAAACCAAGGGAGTAACTCGTCAGGCTAAATAAATACATGTCACCTTAAAAAATTAAATGTTACATGTCACCTTAATTTTAATGTACACTTTATACACAACTTTTTAAGTTACTCTTGAATATCCTTAAGGAAGGACAGCCCTCAAAGATCGCTGCAGGTAGGTCATTCCAATCTTTTATTGTTCTATTTAAAAAGAAGAATTTACCTACATCCGTTTTCTGTTTCCTACATTTGATTTTAAAATCATGATCGTTCCTACCATAGTACGTTGGCTTTTCTAACCGAGCCGTTATGTCTATCCATGATTTCTGACCTAGATGTGCTCTATACAGTGATGTTATTCTAGTTTTCCTACGTCTGTTTTCAAAAGTTTCCCATTTAAGTTGTTTTATCGTATCGTTTCCATCTTCTCTTTTACCTTTAACAAATTTACCTGCTCTATACTGGATTGTTAATCCTACTAGTCAGAATCATTGCAAATACATGAACTCGTGATCCACACAAGTTTACCAATGTTCAATGATTTCGACAAATAGAATATCGTTCTGTTTGACTGAAGTGGAATGTTGACTCTGTCATCGAAAAGTTGCGACTTCTTTGTATACTTCAAAAGAAATTGAAAAAGTTCACTTTACCTCTCTTCTGAATAAAATAATCTACCATTGTGAAATACATTAGATAGAAGCAATACATTTCTCTCGGAGTGGGGAGAAATTAAGAATAAAAGAAAGAGATAAGAGAAAATAAATCTAGGAGTAATAAAGAATGAAACTGTGGAAGAAATGGAGACAGGATGAAACAAAAATTGAATTAACGGACGAACTAAAGAAGAAACGAAAAATAGATAAATATAAAATGAAATAGAAAACAAAATTAAAAGGTAAAAAAAGAAATACTGAAATACATGTAAGTCCAGAATACAATTTAAAAGGTACAAAAAGAACTACTGAAATACATGCAAGTCCGCAATACAATTTAAAAAGCACAAAAATAACTACTGAAATACATGCAAGTCCGCAATACAATTTAAAAGGTACAAAAATAACTACTGAAATACATGCAAGTCCACAATACAATTTAAAAGGTACAAAAAGAACTACTGAAATACATGTAAGTCCACAATACAATTTAAAAGGTACAAAAAGAACTACTGAAATACATGTACGTCCACAATACAATTTAAAAGGTACAAACAGAACTACTGAAATACATGTAAGTCCACAATACAATTTAAAAGGTACAAAAAGAACTACTGAAATACATGCAAGTCCACAATACAATTTAAAAGGTACAAAAACAACTACTGAAATACATGTAAGTCCACAATACAATTTAAAAAGTATAAAAAGAACTACTGAAATACATACAAGTCCGCAATACAATTTAAAAGATACAAAAAGAACTACTGAAATACATGCAAAGTCCGCAATACAATTTAAAAGGTACAAAAAGAACTACTGAAATACATGCAAGTCCACAATACAATTTAAAAGGTACAAAAAGAACTACTGAAATACATGCAAGTCCGCAATACAATTTAAAAGGTACAAAAAGAACTACTGAAATACATGCAAGTCCACAATACAATTTAAAAGGTACAAAAAGAACTACTGAAATACATGCAAGTCCACAATACAATTTAAAAGGTACAAAAAGAACTACTGAAATACATGCAAGTCCACAATACAATTTAAAAGATACAAAAAGAACTACTGAAATACATGCAAGTCCACAATACAATTTAAAAGGTACAAAAAGAACTACTGAAATACATGCAAGTCCACAATACAATTTAAAAGGTACAAAAACAACTACTGAAATACATGTAAGTCCACAATACAATTTAAAAAGTATAAAAAGAACTACTGAAATACATACAAGTCCGCAATACAATTTAAAAGATACAAAAAGAACTACTGAAATACATGCAAAGTCCGCAATACAATTTAAAAGGTACAAAAAGAACTACTGAAATACATGCAAGTCCACAATACAATTTAAAAGGTACAAAAAGAACTACTGAAATACATGCAAGTCCACAATACAATTTAAAAGGTACAAAAAGAACTACTGAAATACATGCAAGTCCACAATACAATTTAAAAGGTACAAACAGAACTACTGAAATACATGCAAGTCCACAATACAATTTAAAAGGTACAAAAACAACTACTGAAATACATGTTAAGTCCGCAATACAATTTACCAACGCAAACTAATTCGTTTCGCCCGCATCACGCTGTAGTTTGTGTAGCTTTAAGATCGCAGAACTGTGTCTGCTGCAAATCCTTTCCTTACAAGGGGGTGTGTGCAGTCCCCAGCCATGGCAAAGGGGTGTTGTTAGTAATTGGAACCACTGTTAATGGAAGAAGAAGCGGATCGAGTCTATGACGTACACCAGATAATGATGACATCTCCAACGATGACGCCGATGATACCGAAGCTTGGCTATGCTTTTAAAATTGAAATGGCGCTCGACGATGGAGAAGGGGTGGCTGAGTCAGTATATATATTCACCACCCTCTCCCTTTCATTTCCCTCCTCACCACTTCCCTGTACCGTGTATAAACGGTCCTCTATATATTTTTGCTGGCGTTTGGAGGTTTCTGCCTCTTAATGGGCCAAGTTTGTATTGTGGACGAACGGAATACCAGACTCAATTCAGCCGCTTATATCCTTTAAGAGATCTACTCAGAGTTTTTATATAAGCGTTTTAATTTCTCTAGCACATCTTCCATAAAAAGTTGCTTGGACATATATACAGAAAAAGATAGATGTATTAATGCAGTTAGGTACGTACTTTTGATGCCTCTTTTTAATCTTCTGAAAAGCATGGCACTTAAAAATAAATTGAATTTTTTATACGCTTAAATCATTCAAAACATGAGAACACTGGAGTATATGCCTGGAAAGTGAAATAAACAAGGTTGCGTGAACCCATTTTAAGTGCCAATATGTAGAATATCTGATGCGAACTAAAAGCATGAAACGAAAGAGCTTTTGGGTTTCCATTCGAGTCGTTTGGATTCATGGACTCAACTAAAAACATATATAGAAAATACCTTGCGTGAGATGCCTTCGGCAGCCAACGTAAAACTGAAGTGGGTTCGTGTGTATTGTAGTGTACAAGGGGTGCTGAAAGTGAACAGGATTTCACTGAATTTCAAAGTGGAGAGGGGGAAAAAAACTTTTAGAAATAAAGCAATGAATAGTGAAGCCATATGAAAAGTTATTCAGTAATGTAATATGCTTCATTTTACGACTATAATTCCAGACGTCACCTAGCAACGTGTATTTCCGAATAAAGTGACATAAGAAAGCAGCGTTCACACAAAATATCCTGAGCAACAAGTTATAAAAAAATGTACAAATCCAGATATGTTGTCATGGTAACAAGAACTAGAGAATTAATAGAATACTTTTATCCCTTTTATTTCCTTAATGACTCACTTAATGAAATAAGCATTTTACTGGACCAGACAAATTCGTAATAGAAATTGGTTTACATTACTTATTTATAGTAAATAAACTTACGCATATAGAATATTTAAAAAAATTTAAAGAAGAAAAATTTCGTCCAAAGGGCTGGATTCGGGAAGTGTACCTAAAACGCTCATTGCATTTCCGCGTAGAATAACAAAACTTAAGGGAAGACTGCACTGAAAATCATGAAAATTTTTCCAAATTTTTTTTAGCTATTTCACTTATTCAGAATTTATATTTTCATACTCCAAATGGATTCAGCTCAATTCTGATTACAAATACTCGTATGTTTACATTTTTAAAATTAAGGCTGGAAAGGGGGCGTGGAATTTAAAAAGCTGTCAAAATTGTTTTTCATCGAAGAAATCTTTTCTAAAATGTCTGATTACAAATCTAGTAACTTTTTGTTGCTCCCTGAAGTTACTAGATGAACATAGCAGAGGAGAATATTAATTTACATAAATATTCATTTTATTTTCAAATTTATATTTTTCTGTGTTCATTTTTGTTGATTCAACACCAACTTTCTTATGCCAAATATTAATCAATCTGGATGAAATTTTTACTGCAAGTATTTATGAGGTAGCTGCATGTTTCTATGCATTTATTTTGTGAGAAATGCTGCTAGTTTATTTTATTAATACTTTTCTTAATGCTGCTAGTTTATTTTATTAATATTTTTCTTAATGCTGCTAGTTTATTTTATTAATATTTTTCTTCAGATGCATACAAACAATTGTTTTTCCTCTGACACATATCGTCAAGTGAGATGTACTGCCTGATAATAGATGTATATATCAGCCAGAACCTTAATTATAATAATAATCCGTAGCGCTACAGTCAGTGAAGGGCATAGACCGACCAGCCGGCTGCTGGCCTCAAGCCCACATGCCGAAGCAGAGGTGGACGATCATCCAACCAGAATGGAGGTATCGTGTGGTTAGCACGATGATCCCCCCAGCCGTTATAGCTGGTATTCGCAACAGGATTTCGCTACCTATCGTAGCTCCCCAAGTGCATCACGATGCTGGGTGGGCACCAGTCCCATACACTGGCCGAAATTTCATGAGAAAATTTCTTCCCCCATGAGGACTCGAACCAGCGCGCATTCCGTAACGCGAGTCTTAGGCGGGATGCCTTAGACCACGACGCGGGACAGAACCTTAATTATTAGAGAATGAAAATTCTTTATAGAAGGAAAAATTGTGAAACTAAACAATAGAAGTGCGGTGAATGAAAACTTAAGCGATATTACAATTGGAAATAATTTGGAAAAATAAAAAAACGTAAACTTCTATTTACAGTCAAGGTGAGATGGGAAAAGAAAATCAGGTTACAAACTGTGGATTCTTGTAAATCACAAATAAAATGTTAGACGTTATGTTTTCAGTTATAATAGTGACTAGATAGGGTAATGAAAAATGGTGAAATAAAACGACAGGGTTGAGGAACCAACCCCTAGCAAGCACTTCCACAAAAGGCCGAACAAATTTTTTCCGAAATCATACTTGAGCTCTTGAATAGGCGTCAAGAGTACTTGGACAGAGCTTTTAAAATGTTTAACAGTAATACAATGGATGACGTGAACAGAAACTTCAGTTTCACAAAAAGAGAGCAAGGGGAACCTTGATAGTTCAGGTGAGACTCGTTGTTTCAGAAATGGTATAAAATTTCAAAAGACTGCCTGACCATTAATTATGTTTTCCAACAGAACAAAATGAAGAGCAGTAAGCGATACTCCTTCGTACGGTTCCACTTTAATACAGTATATATTAAAAAAATATCAAGTCTTCCTAGTGAAGCCCTACGCTCGTCTTTTGTTACAAAGATTTAAAAAAATAAAGTAGCTTCTGTGAAGTTAGAATCTGTACATGCGTTTATTTTTATTTTAGCAGAGAAAAACACAAAAAGTCACCATTCTTGTTGCGTTGCCTAGCTACATATTTAAGAGAGGAAAATGCTTTGAAGGGTAACTCAATACACACGAATGCTTGATTTTCGCAAGATAAAAAAACAGAAGAACGTGGATCTTTCTTTCTCTTCACTTCATCTTTCTCCTTTATGAGGTTTACTCATCGTCTTTGTTTACGATTGTTTATCTCACTTATTCTTCTCTTCTCTCTATTACTGTTTATCTCATCCTTGCCCTACTCCCACCTCCTTTCCAATTTTCTCCCTCCTGTCGCTCTTTCCACCTTTCTGCTACTGATCGGTTTCTTCTTCCACATCCTCCTCTTCCTCTTCCTCCTCTCCCATCTGTTTCTTCTTCCACATCCTCCTCTTCCTCTTCCTCCTCTCCCATCTGTTTCTTCTTCCACATCCTCCTCTTCCTCCTCCTCCTCTCCCATCTGTTTCTTCTTCCACATCCTCCTCTTCCTCTTCCTCCTCTCCCATCTGTTTCTTCTTCCACATCCTCCTCTTCCTCTTCCTCATCTCCCATCTGTTTCTTCTTCCACATCCTTCTCTTCCTCTTCCTCCTCTCCCATCTGTTTCTTCTTCCACATCCTCCTCTTCCTCTTCCTCCTCTCCCATCTGTTTCTTCTTCCACATCCTCCTCTTCCTCTTCCTCCTCTCCCATCTGTTTCTTCTTCCACATCCTCCTCTTCCTCCTCCTCCTCTCCCATCTGTTTCTTCTTCCACATCCTCCTCTTCTTCTTCCTCCTCTCCCATCTGTTTCTTCTTCCACATCCTCCTCTTCCTCTTCCTCCTCTCCCATCTGTTTCTTCTTCCACATCCTCCTCTTCCTCCTCCTCCTCTCCCATCTGTTTCTTCTTCCACATCCTCCTCTTCCTCTTCCTCCTCTCCCAATCTTCCTTTACTCTTAATTTTCCCCCTTCTCTGTCCTCTATACTTTTTTAATCTCTTACTCGTTCTTTAAGGAGATTGAAGAATAACTTAAAAAGTTGTGTATAAAGTGTAAATTAAAATTAAGGTGACATTTAACATTTAATTTTTTAAGGTGACATGTATTTATTTAGCCTGACGAGTTTACTTCCTTGGTTTGAATTGTAAATTATTTAAAAATAGCGTGTAAGAGGGCCTTAGACTATAAATGTTTAGCTTAAATGTAGTTCTGTTTATAAGTATGCATAGCCTAAGGGTGTAAGTATTTGTCTTGTTTGAACTGTTGTATCAGTGAAGCGAGGTGAGTCAGTGAAGTTATGGTTTTACAGTGCAGTGAACAGTTCCGATCAGTGATAATTTATAGCGTCAATGAAATGTGTTCTATAGTGTCAGTGAAATGTGTTATAGAGGGTCAGTGAAATATATTCTATAGTGTCAGTGAAATGTGTTCTATAGTGTTAGTGAAATGTGTGCTAAAGTGTCAGTGAAATGTGTCACAGTGCCAGTACAGTGAGTGAGATGAGAGTAAAGTGAAAGACTATTGAAACTTATGTAGGACTTATAAATATGTAGGTTGTATTGTAAAATTAGGTTAACTTATTAATTAGGTTATTTTATGTATTATTAATTGTAATTATTGTGTTAAATTGTATTGTGTATTCTTATTGTATTGTGTATTGTATAATTGTATTGTGTTTTGTAATTTTATTGTGTATTGTTTATATTGTGTATACCACTGCCACCGGGTGCTTGCCCACTTGCAGTGTAAATAAATACATACATTATGACAATAAATATAGTCTATAGAATTCCCTGCTGCTCTTCTAGGCCTACTTCTCTGTTTACTCACTTTCTATATAATTCTTTTTGACCTGCAATTAGACCTCTTCCATTCTTTTCCAACAATTAAGTCATATTATACTTGCGTGTGTATCACCTACTTATTTTTAATTGCACTGTTCCTTTATTTCTCCATTCAAACTTAAAGCTTTTGATTTCTTAAACTACAGACTTTTATTTATGTATATATATATTTGACCTACACTATGGAAGAAAATGAAAGAATTTTGTGGACCAGAAATTAGACTTCAGTTTCCATGCGAGTGTCTACGTCATATCCGATAAAATAACAATGTCAACGAGTTCATTTCTATACATAACCTGCTTAGAGTTTATTATAATCCATGGAGATTGAATTAGAATTAGTTCAACCATCTCATTTATTTAAGAAAGACCTGTAAGAATATTATTAATGTTACCCCAAGTCTGCCTTACTTTACATTTTCTATTTCCTGCTTACTCACGCATGAACATCTGATTCCCTATGACATACACTTGCACAACTACTACAGAAAACTCTCAACAATATCACTAAACTTTTATACCACTAAGGAAACTTTAAAAACGTAACACATTTATACAAAATATATCTAAACAAACCACTACCCTATACCTTAATCCTCATACACCACACCATATTAGCTAACAAGGAAAAACAAAATAGGAACAAATGCACAAAACAACGCAAGATGAATACATCATTAGCTCTTAACTTCCCTTCCCATTTCACCTTTACTATTAGTAAGAAATTGCCTAATTTTTTTTCAACTCTCTTGTCGGCCTGGGGGCGCAGTCGGTACAGTCCTAGTCTTCTGTGTCCGAAGCCTGGATCGATGGCATTTAAGTGTGCTCCTGTAAGTAGATGTACTGGCATGTAAAAGAATTCATGCGGGACAAAATTCCGGCACACCGGCGACGCTGATACAACCTCGGCAGTTGCGAGCATCGTTAAATAAAACAATTTACAATTTTTTTTCAGCTCGCTTGAATTAACTGTGTTGCATATTTCTTTTACAGGCTATAATATGTATATTAAAATTAAGAATATTATCTCGATTCACGTTTTTCTTATATAGTCTGTTTCCATGGAGATTGTAATGTATTTTATGCTCGACCATGCCGAAATGTAGTAAAATACATCTGGTAGCAGACCTTTAATGCATGTCATTAAAGTACACCTATTCATTAAAGGTCAGGTCTTTCAGCCAATGACGACTCAGGTTACAGGTGTTCAGCCAATGACAAGTCAGCTTTCTACCGTTATAAAACCGCAAGTATCGATTATTCTCGGATATCCAATCGAAAGAGAATTAGCGAAAAGTCACGGAGGCTGGAAATCCAATACTTTCGCAGAAGGTTATGTTCTGTTGCTATAATAATTAGCGTTAATTGTAAATAATATTCAAATAAATTCAATTTGTCATCTCGTTTTTCAATGTCTAATTTAATTTCAATGTTATCTCTGTAGGTACTTATGGCCTAGCAAGGTCAATGTGAACACCTGTTCCTCGGAAAAAATCAATACTTTCGCGTCTGCGCACATCTCACAACATACGGGACATTGGTCAAGGTCAGATACAAAACATTGGTCAAGGTCAGATACAAAGAAAATTAATAATATCAAGTTAGAAATATGGTCGAGCATAAAAAGTCATATGAAACTCGCCTATAATGGTAATTAAGAAGCTCGTATGAAAATTATGAAACTCGCTTGCGCTCGTTTCATAAATATCCATACTCGCTTCTTAATTACCTTCATTATAGGCTCGTTGCATAATGTACTATTATGCAACCATAGCTTTAAAACATGATTGTCATGACGCTATAAATCGTGTAAAAATGGCCTAATTCTGGCACTGGTGCCAGAAAAGGTTACCTAGCAACAAATACTCCATGGTGTTATCACCGCCTTCACAACACAATTTTATACAACGTACCTGTAAGAAAAACTTCAAAACAACAAAATAGCACTGTCTTAAAAACGGTTACTTAGCAACCATGCAATATACTACGTTATATCCAGTAATCATGTCTCCACTACGTCATAACATTACATTTTGTAAATTTATAATAGTGCTGCTATATATTTAACCCTAGAATAACATAAAACAGTGTAGGTAACACCTGTATAATCTTCATTATAAACACTCGTGAAAATGAGCGCGTAAGCTAAGCTAGCTAAATTACTATTACATAATATATGCGTAACCATAGAAAGTTAATACAAAGTAGCCATTATTCAAGTACAGATGAATAAATGACAATAATACGATTATTCATGGGATATAATCATGTGTATATAGTATACCAGTTAATTGTTAAACGACTATGGATTACAAACAGTTCTTTACTTGTCCTCTTAACAGTACATCGCTCAAATGCATTATTATTATTATTATTATTATTATTATTATTATTATTATTATTATTATTATCATTATCATTATTACTGTCCAGGATAACAGAGAGAGACCACACCTGTGGAGTAACGGTCAGCGCGTCTGGCCGCGAAACCAGGTGGCCCGGATTCGAATCCCGGTCGGGACAAGTTACCTGGTTGAGGTTTTTTCCGGGGTTTTCCCTCAACCCAGCAAATTCTGGGTAACTTTCGGTGCTGGACCCCGGGCTCATTTCACCGGCATTAACACCTTCATTTCATTCAGACGCTAAATAACCTAGATGTTGATACAGCGTCGTAAAATAACCCAATAAAATAAAATAAAAAAATAAACAGAGAGAGTTTGGAATTGAACGGATTACATCAGCTCCTTGTTTATCGGGATGACGTGACTATGTTAGCAGAAAATCCACAAACTATTAGGGATAACACGGGAATTTTAATTGAAGCAAGTAAAGAGTAAATCCCGAAAAGACAAAGTATATGATTATGTCTCGTGACCACAATATTGTACGAAATGGAAATATAAAAATTGGAAATTTATCCTTTGAAGAGATGGTAAAATTCAAATATCTTGGAACAACAGTAACAAATATAAATGACACTCGGGAGGAAATTAAACGCAGAATAAATATGGGAAATGCCTGCTATTATTCGGTTGAGAAGATTTTATCATCCAGTCTGTTCTCAAAAAGGCTGAAAGTTAGAATTTATAAAAGAATTATATTGCCTGTTGGTCTGTACGGTTGTGAAACTTGGACTCTCTTTTTGAGAGAGGAACATAGGTTAAGGGTGGTTGAGAATAAGGTTCTTAGGAAAATATTTGGGGCTAAGAGGGATGAAGTTACAGGAGAATGGAGAAAGTTACACAACGCAGAACTGCACGCATTGTATTGTTCACCTGATATAATTAGGAATATTAAATCCAGACGTTCGAGATGAGTAGGGCATGTAGCACGAATGGGCGAATCTAGAAACGCATATAGAGTGTTAGTTGGGAGGCCAGAGGTAATAAGACCTTTGGGGAGGCCGAGACGTAGATGGGAGGATAATATTAAAATGGATTTGAGGAAGGTGGTATATGGTGGTAGAGACTGGATTAATCTTGCTCAGGCTTATGGGCGGGTTTATGGGAGGGCGACAATGAATCTCTGAGTTGCTTGAAAGCCAGAATAATAACACCATATTGAAACATTTAAATTTGAACACACTTTAACCTTAAACAAATTCAAATTAACCGAAAAATCTAAGAACACTTAAGTAATTATCATGTGATACAATATTGTCGTTCTTTACGACAAATGAAAGATCGTAACCAATTTACTTCTCAACGTTCAGTGGACTGTTCGTAAGTGACCAGATTTTTGTAAGGCCTATATAAATTACAAGGTACGAAAAAAATCACACACACTGCCTTGCAAAAGCCGACATATGGACAGAATGGGAGCACTTTGCACAATTGCCTCGAAGGGAATTTCCCTTCCTCACGCATTGCTTCTGTGCGTGCGTGCGTCAAGCACTCCATCAACGAGCACGATAAATTATATAACTTTCGAGATTGTGCGTGCCTGCCCTGACTACAAGACACTCACTGCCGATCCCTGTTTAGATTTCCCGCAGTACAAACAAGGATTGAGTGCGTTTCATAGCAACGCTGACTTCAAATGTTTCTCACGGCCGGGCGGCTAATGATTTACTGACTTAAATACTATTCATAAAGTTGCGCTCACGTTACATTGGATTCTGTCCAATACAACGTTTAGACAGGTTTTGAACATACACGCAAATATTGTCTAAAGCAACTTTTGTACGATTGTGTTTTTTTCCTGTATTTACAGTTATTTTGTTAGGCCTTGGAAAGTTGCAATTCTCACACAGAAACTTGTTGCTAGGAAACCATTCTTCATTACATAAAACTAAACAGAAACAGACCCATTACAGCGCACTTATTGTTACTTAGTTACCATTACAGTGCAGTTTTGCGAAGGCTTTGGAATAATACTGTTCTAAATTTTGAATGCAAAACAATATGAATACTACAGGGGAAAAACTTGATAAGTCACGTCTTACTGTTTTTAAAGAAGAGCAAGTTAGAAGTTTCAAGGTCTACAGTAGCGTGCAAATTAATACGAACACGACATGTTTTTACATTTTCTGTCATTGTTGGCCTCACAGCTGCTCATACCGCTTTAATTGACATCTGTAGTACGTGTAATTCCATTGTTGAAGGTCTGTCATTATTTTTTATAATATGTGATATTTTTCCTGTCGTTTTGTACTTATAAGCATTTCAGTTGTGTTAAAGACTTAATACTCCAATCCTGTGTACATTCTGTCGTCTTCAGAAATGGATACAACTCCACGAAAACGGTCTAAAATTATAACATTAGCAGAGCATTCTTCTATGACACAGAGGCAAATTGCTGCAGAATGTCACATCGGTTTGGCTACTGTTAATTCGATCATAAAACGATACAGGGAGACTGGATCCATCACACCCCAGAAAAAAGGAAACTGTGGCCGGAAAAGGAAGACTTCACCTGCAGATGATCGTTTAATTGTCAGGAAAAGTAAATTAAATCCTAGACTAACTGCTGTCGACTTAACCCGCGAGTTAATGGCTACCACTGAACTGGGGCGAATATTCACGTCACAACAGTGCGGCGTAGGCTTTTGGAAGCTGGACGAAGGGCTCGTAAGCCTATTAAGAAGCAATTGCTAACCCCTGTTATGTGCAAAAAACGCTTAATGTGGGCAAAGTTACATCAACACTGGGCAGTGAATGACTGGAAGAATGTACTTTTTTCCGATGAGTCTCATTTCGAGGTCCACGGCCACCGTGTTTCTTACGTACGGAAAGGATCCGAAAAAGTAAAAGCAGCTCATCTCCAACAAGCACCCAAATACCCCCCTAAAGTAATGTTTTGGGGTTGTTTTACACTTGAAGGGCCTGAGCATTAATACCTATCAAGGGAATGATGAATTCTGACAAATATATTCACTTATTGGAAACCAGAATCGTATCCCAGCTGCAAAAATCATTTCCGGATGGCAGAGGTGTGTTCCAACAAGACCTGGCACCATGCCATACGTCTCGAAAAACTACAGAATTCTTCAACAAGAAGAATATTCAGGTACTCCCCTGGCCAGGCAACTCACCCGACATCAACCCCATTGAGAACTTGTGGTCAATTTGCAAAAGAAGAATGCAAAAAGTGGATTGTTCTACAAAGGAGAAGATGATTTCTGTCCTCATTGGTGTATGGTTTCGCGATGAAGAAATGAAGAATATTTATGGGAAGTTAGTGGAATCCATGCCAAATCGTCTCAGAGCTGTTATTAGGAACAAGGGAGGCCACATAGATTACTGAGGTATGTCTTAGATCCTTTTTTTTTTATCCCGTTTGAGTGTTTTTGCATAAGTAATTACGTTGTTCGGATTAATTTGCACGCTACTGTATAATATTCCATTGTCTTTGGGTTATCATTCTCCAAATTTCCTTGGACTAATGAGTTTGTTATTCTGTATTGTAGAACTACACAAATCTACACTACCTGAGCTATTACACCTAATCTAGAACAGAAAATCGATCATTTTGGGCTTATCAAGTTTTTCCCCTGTGGTCTTCATATTGTATTTGTAAATTTAAAAATATGATCGTGCAAAAAATGTAGTATAATACACGTTTGTGAAGTACATTACGAAATCTCGGAAATAGAAAAACTCGCACAAAATCTCGGAAATTGAAAAACTCGCACAAAATCTCGGAAATTGAAAAATTCCCACAAAATCTCGGAAATTGAAATACTCTCACAAAATCTCGGAAATTGAAAAACTCGCACGAAATCTCGGAAATTGAAAAACTCGCACGAAATCTCGGAAATTGAAAAACTCGTACAAAATCTCGGAAATTGAAAAAACTCGCACAAAATCTCGGCAATTGAAAAACTCGCACAAAATCTCGGAAATTGAAAAACTCGCACAAAATCTCGAAAATTGAAAAACTCGCACAAAATCTCGGAAATTGAAAAACTCCCACGAAATCTCGGAAATTGAAAAACTCGCACGAAATCTCGGAAATTGAAAAACTCGCACGAAATCTCGGAAATAGAAAAACTGGCACGAAATCTCAGAAACTGAAAAACTCGCTCTCGATTTTGTAAGAAGCACTTCCGAACCTTGTATCGTAATATGCTATTACATATTTAAAACAAAAATCAGGTGATGGTTAAGGTGTAAACACACTACCCTGGGTTTTACTCATGTGTTAATAGTTCTAGCAACATTAGTATCTGCCTCATGTCTGTTTCGTTATTTAGGGCCTACAATAAATAATTAAGATGGCCAGTTATAGGTAAAAGCCTCCTTGTAACACCTAGATGGTCTCCAGGCGCACTATGTCTGAAATTCGTCCCAATTCTGAGATCTCAGGACTTAGGTAAATTATAAGATATTCACCCTTAATGCTGATAGTAGGAAAATAATATATTTTATTATTCAATTTTAATTCAAAATTTTCCTTCAGATAATTCACTAGTCAACAGCCATTTTGTAACCTAAACGAAAACATGTGATCGTACGTGATTTTGACAAGCTAAATTCGAATGTATCGCCAAAAGGTCTCTAACGGGCTCTGTTTTTTAGTTACAAGCTATAACTTATAGCAGTGATGTCAAAGCAAGCGCATTTTTCTGACCTTGACGTCGTGCGCGGGCAGCAAGCGCTAGGTATGGAAAGAGGAAGGGTTGTGTATATGAATAAGCAACCTGTTGGATTAAGAAAACAGTGGTGCACAAACTTCAAACGGAACGTGAAATTTTATGTTGTTATTTTTATATGGCTTCTTTCTGTTTGTTATTCATAAAGAAAGTGATATTCCAAAGAAAGAAAGAGAGTATGGCATGATAAGTTGGAATTGATATTGATGGTATCTTTAGCCTTACAAAAGTAATCAATAAACTAATCAAAACAATATTACAGTACAAAGCAAAGTTACCTAGGTACTGTATCTGTTTTAAGTGTAACTAATATTACATAACAAAACTCTTATCGCATTATAATTTTAAGGTGATATTGGTGAGCAACTTCCTATCATCAGAATATTAAATTATTTTCTCGAAATCTGCTGAAGCTATAGAGCTGACATTTTTACAACACATGGGCACGTATCTTTTGCTTATGATGTAAGAGTAGTTGCTTTGTTAATTCATTTCCTTACAAACAATTTCCATGCGAATATTTTCAAAATTTTCAATACACTATCTTCAGTAATACGTATATACGGTATATTAGATTTACGAAAACATTCTGTAAGGCTACTAAATAAATAGGCCTATACCTGAAAATTTCACTTTTCTATATGGAAAGTTGAGAAAATATTTCTTTTGAATAAAAAAATCAAACTTGTGAAAAATGAGCATTAAAATTAAAACTTACATTCTTATAATGCACTTATACTTCTCAGACAAATCTAAAAATTACCATGGATACAGTTTTAATAAGTTCTCTTCCCTTTATCTATTGAATCAGTGCTGGCCATCCCTGAATATAGCTCGACCAAGCGGCATATACTACCTCTTTCGTCTGTCTCTTTCCTTTCCGCTGTAAAGCGCTCAGGCTCTCCTGGGCTCTAAAGCGCGCGCTTGCTCCTGTGGGCATCAATTGACATGCCTGACTTATAGGAATGAAAACAAACATAAAAACAGACATTTTCGTGTATGTTTGTCTCAAAAACCTCCACTCACAGCTGAAAAAATAATTTTGTCTTTCGGTTATGACTTACATATTATTCTGTGAATAAGCACCAAGGTGCAAGACCCTGATGAATGTAGGCTAGGTGCACTGAGAAGGGGGGGGATAATGGTATCTGAGTGGTCGTTCAACCCGTAGCTCAATGTCCTATGTTTTCAGTCAAGCAGTTGTAAAGAAAGTTTGACTGCGTTAACAAGAGTGAGTTTTGTCTTGTAAGTGAAGTATTACATTCTGGTGGTACGTGTTTGAACTAATATTTAACTAATTTAAACACAGATAAAAGCGCATAATAGTGGTAGAGGTTGACAGTAAGTAAACACGCGACATCAAGTCAAGTTACTGTGTTTACAGAACATAATACACAAATTTCTTCTTTTTATATGCGGAAAGTACTGTGTGTTAGCAAACAGGCATGATGGTCTCACTCGGTTGTCATCACGAACCCAGGAATGGCATCTTTCTTCGATGGATCAAAGTTTAGTTTGAAGGCAGTGCTTCTACATAACGGTAACGAGATGTCACCTACTCTGTTGCATACATAGTAGAAATGATATAAAAAGCGTTACGAAAATATGTCTACCATATGTTGCGATTTCAAAGCAATTGCCTTATTTATTGGTTTGCAAGATGGATCTGCTAAATATTCTTTATTGAAAAGTCGAGACACAAAACGTACCATTGGTTTACCCGGCTAAAATCATCTCACCACCATTACACATACAACTAGATCTCAATAAGGCTTTAGACAAAAATGGGGCTGGATTTGTGCATCCAAGAAAAGTACTTTCCGCCAGATATGATTGGGATCTAGTGGAACCACTGTTGATTTTTCTACAGGAAAATCCCCGATTCGCCCTAAAAACGAAAGCGGATATTTATCTCCATTTC
The DNA here is from genome assembly GCA_025594305.2 of Periplaneta americana. Taxonomy (NCBI): domain Eukaryota; kingdom Metazoa; phylum Arthropoda; class Insecta; order Blattodea; family Blattidae; genus Periplaneta; species Periplaneta americana. The sequence continues at coordinate 1,320,594 of JAJSOF020000005.1, forward strand.
ACTGGACTGCGTGTTTGTCGTGCTAACCACGAGATAGGGAGCACAAGCAATGTGCATATAAGTATTGGTTCAGAGCTGGTATTGCATATACCGAATTGGTTTATAAGTTCGTACAAAGACATGTAAAAAAAAAAGACAAAACAAAGAATGGTCTAAAGCTATCCGTTGTAGTTTTTAAAGACGGAGTAGAAAAGTGGTTAGACTAATTATAAAACGTTCAGATATCCTGTTATATATTAAGCACGATGTACAGGATGTTCCATAAGTCTGCAATCACAAGCCAAATCTCTGAAATACTGTTTCTCCTTCTTTATAGATACTTCTAAGCGTGAGTGAAGTCGTAGGGTAAAGACGAACCATTCAAGTGATTCTGTCTGTTAGCACCCGCAGTCAAAGCGAAGTTGCCCTCGAATTACTAATTGTCTGCTCGTCTCTTGACGTCATCGGTGGTTTGTGATTGCGGTCGTCAATAAATACGATCACTTGAATGTCATCCCTCTTTACTTAATATCACTCAGGCTACAGAAGTAACTGTAAACAAGAAGAAACAGTATTTTAGAGATATGGTCTATGGTTCTAGACTTATGGGACACCCTGTATTTCCCTCATACAGGTCTGAAACATGCATGCAATTCTACCATAATCCTAATGAACTAATTACATTACACAAGCAACCCTTAATTAAAAACTGTTAACTCAGCAGTAGAGATATTGTAACAGAGGACCTATAGGGCCATTGTCACTGAGAACTGAGGTAGAGGAATAAGAGAAGGGCACTACAACATGAACCGATGATGGAACTCTAATATGCTTGGACATACTGACGCAACAAGAATACATAGCAAGTAATAGATACAACGCACCGAAAAAAAACTTTCTAGCGCCCTTAACGGACAATCGTGCGGTAGCGGAAGTCGTTTAAAAGTCGATAGTTATAGATTATATAATTCAGGATGAGTCCTATTGGACTGTAATTGTAGAAATGTCAATTATGTCGCATTACAATCATAATATTTATCCACAAACTATAGGCTAACCTGTTACACGCTTCATCAGAATTTTAATGGGATCAGGTAGTAATTTTACTACACTCTGTAGTTAAAAACGTTTCATTTTTAAATTACATATCTTCACGTCTATTAAATGGGCCCCTTTTTAAACATAAAAATGTGGGTATGAATCCTCTGGGGTGTTTGTTTATGTTTAAAATAATCTTTAATTATGAAATGCTCAGAAAAGAGAAGTTTTAACATGCAGGTATCATCTGAGAAACAGTACTCATATGAGGTTCTAAATTTTATTTTTTTTTTCACACATTATTTGACAAAGCCGATGAAGTCCTTTGTTGCTTTTTTAATTCAGATTACATATAAAAATATTATAATTTACAAATCAATTTTATACTAATTATTTTTCATTCAATATTCTTTCTAAAAAGCTTCAAATACTTGGGGTGTACTATAAGTAGTAACATGAGCTGCTGCCAGGAAGTCAAAAGCAGGATAGCAATGGCCAAGGAAGAAACTAGTGAAGTGCTTAGCATTGTATGGGGTAGAAACATGGGCATTACAATGAAGAAAAGCGATTAGAAGCATTTGAAATAATGTGTATATGGAGAAAAATGGAACGTGTGAAATGGACAGACAGAATAAGAAATGAAGCTGTATTGGAAAGAGTGGGTGAAGAAAGAATGACGCTGAAACTGATAAGAAAGATAAAAAGAATTGGCTGGGTCACTGACTGAGAAGAAACTGCCTACTGAAGGATGCACTGGAAGGAATGGTGAACGGGGAAAGTTTGGGGCAGAAGAAGATATCAGATGATAGACGACATTAAGATATATGGATCATATGAAGAGACAAGGAGGAAGGCAGGAAATAGGAAAAATTAGAAAATACTGAATTTGCTGTCAAAGACCTGCCCTTGGCCAGAACACTATCAATGAATGAATTCTTTTTAATTTAACAATTTTATAAAATAGTGTAATAAGTCTTCACGGGCTGTATAGAACTCCACAAAATGTATATTCATGCAAAAATTCATCAGTCTATCTTTAATAGTTTCTGAGATGACACCTACAGTAAGTCTCTTGAAATATGAAGAGCAACTGAAGCCTACCTTTACTTTGGCCGGTGACTTTGTCTCTCAGCACGTTGATTTGATGCACGCGTCCAAACTCCTCGAACATTTTGCGGAGGTCGTTCTCGTCCATGGAGCGCGGGATTTGACCCACGAACATCTTGATGAAGTCAGGGTCAGGTTGCTCCGCACTGTTTACTCCGCCGCCCCCACTGCTGCTGCCGTTGTTGGTCATGTTGTTCACGGGCGTGTTCATCGTGTTACTGCAACGAGAACAACAAATACAATTTATTACGGCACCTCCTCAGATACACTATGTAGTGCAGGTACTTGGTGTGCGATCAGACAACTGAATTGATCACGGGTGAAAAAAAGATTTTATTACTACTATTACTATTATTATTTTTATTATTATTATTATTATTATTATTATTATTATTATTACTTACTTACTCACTCACAAATGGCTTTAAGGAGCCCGGAGGTTCACTGCCGCCCTCACATAAGCCCGCTTTCGGTCTCTATCTTGAGCAAGATTAATCCAGTCTCTATCATTATATCCCACCTCCATCAAATTTATTTTAGTATTATCCTCCCATCTACGTCTCGGTTTCCCCAAAGGTCTTTTTCCCTCTCGCCTCCCAACTAACACTCTATATGCATTTCTGGATTCTCCCATACGTGCTACATGCCCTGCCCATCTCAAACGCCTGGATTTAGGGAAAACGCGGAAATTCTACTTGAAGCAAGTAAAGAGATAGGGTTGGAAGTAAATCCCGAAAAAACTAAGTATATGATTATGTCTCGTGACCAGAATATTGTACGAAATGAAACTATAAAAGTTGGAGATTTATCCTTCGAAGAGGTGGAAAAATTCAAATATCTTGGAGCAACAGTAAAAATATAAATGACACTCGAGAGGAAATTAAACGCAGAATAAATATGGGAAATGCCTGTTATTATTCGGTTGAGAAGCTTTTGTCATCTAGTCTGCTGTCAAAAAATCTGAAAGTTAGAATTTATAAAACAGTTATATTACTGGTTGTTCTGTATGGTTGTGAAACTTGGACTCTCACTTTGAGAGAGGAACAGAGATTGAGGGTTTTTGAGAATAAGATTCTTCGGAAAATATTTGGGGCTAAAAGGGATGAAGTTACAGGAGAATGGAGACAGTTACACAACGCAGAACTGCACGCATTGTTTTCTTCACCTGACATAATTAGGAGCATTAAATCCAGACGTTTGAGATGGGCAGGGCATGTAGCACGTATGGGCGAATCCAGAAATTCATATAGAGTGTTAGTTGGGAGGCCAGAGGGGAAAAGACCTTTGGGGAGGCCGATACGCAGATGGGAAGATAATATTAAAATGGATTTAGGGCGGTGAGATATGATGGTAGAGACTGGATTAATCTTGCTCAGGATAGGGACCAACGGCGGGCTTATGTAAGGGCGGCAATGAACCTCCGGGTTCCTTAAAAGCCAGTAAGGAAGTAAGTAAGTATTATTACTACCACTACTACTTAATCTCCATGTTCACTTCGACATATCGATCAGTGCTATGTGGGAATTCCAAACTGGATGTTAGCGATGTTAGGTCACCTATCATAAATCGTGTCTCGTAACATGATTCCAAACCTCAAGACATGATAATAAAAGAGCAAAATTCAGTTACGAAGTACATAGAACCAAGCAGCTCACGTGCTATGGACATGTGAAAATTGACAACCTAGGTTACTACGACAATCCAATGGATATATCCTGAACGAAAGGAAACGTGACTGACCCAGAAAGAGTTGACGAGATAACATTGAAAGGAAATTGGAAGAGGGTCTTTGGAATGATTGCGCAAGACGGAGACTGAAAATAGGAACACGTGTGGTGCTTGAATCAGAGAACCACCTCTTGAGGACCTAGGTACTGCCACACTAAACCACTTTATGGACTAGGTGGTACTCGTTCAGGGCTGATCCATCATCTATCTACCAGTACAGGGCCGCTTTTCATGATCATTCTTGTGAAATAAATTCTTCACGGGTAGCGAAATACTGTAAGTCACGTGGGCATTTTTATGCAAGTCTTTTTAGTTGTTTATTTAAGGGGAGGGGATGGTATTTTTGGTGAAAAATTAGTAAATTTTCAAAACAATAAATTCTTTAAAATACCCTGTGATGTGTGGAATGCATAGCATAACATTTTGTGGGTATTTGTGCCCTTATCGGATGTTGAGACGTCATTTTTAAACTTCCTGCGCTATGGATTTTTAAATGACTCGCCCACTTTTATTGTTCTTTCCGGTAAATTAAATTTTCAAAAAAATTTTTTTCTTTAAAATACTCTTTGATATGTGTGGAATGCATTGCATACGATTTTGTGGGTATTTGTGCCCTTATCGGATGTTGAGACGTCATTTTTAAACTTCCTGCGCTATGGATTTTTAAATGACTCGCCCACTTTTATTGTTGTTTCCGGTAAATTAAATTTTCAAAAAAATTGTTTTTCTTTAAAATACTCTTTGATATGTGTGGAATGCATTGCATAACATTTTGTGGGTATTTGTGCCTTTATCGGATGTTGAGACGTCATTTTTAAACTTCCTGCGCTATGGATTTTTAAATGACTCGCCCACTTTTATTGTTGTTTCCGGTAAATTAAATTTTCAAAAAAATTGTTTTTCTTTAAAATACTCTTTGATATGTGTGGAATGCATTGCATAACATTTTGTGGGTATTTGTGCCTTTATCGGATGTTGAGACGTCATTTTTAAAATTCCTGCGCTATGGATTTTTAAATGACTCGCCCACTTTTATTGTTGTTTCCGGTAAATTAAATTTTCAAAAAAATTGTTTTTCTTTAAAATACTCTTTGATATGTGTGGAATGCATTGCATAACATTTTGTGGGTATTTGTGCCCTTATCGGATGTTGAGACGTCATTTTTAAACTTCCTGTGCTATGGATTTTTAAATGACTCGCCCATTTTTATTGTTGTTTCCGGTCAATTAAATTTTCAAAAAATTGTTTTTCTTTAAAATACCCTTTGATATGTGTGGAATTCCTTGCATAACATTTTGTGGGTATTTGTGCCCTTATCGGAAGTTGAGACGTCATTTTTAAACTTCCTGCGCTATGGATTTTTAAATCACACACCCGCTTTTATCGGTTTCCAGTAACTTCATTTTTTTTTTTTGCTACATTGCCAGACAAAAATGGATATAATTTCTGAACTATTAAAGATGCATGCATGAAATTTAGAACACACATTCTTTAGACTATTAGGAAACTTTTCTGTGTAACAGAATTGTGTTAATTGATTTCATTTTAAAAATACGTCCGTTTGTTTGCAAGAAAGGAAATCAGAAAATTGTTATTCAATTTTAATTGTTTATTTTACAAACGTAGGGACTAATATCAAAATTTTGTTACAGACAGTTTGTAGAACATGCTTTTGCAAATACATTGGAACAAACTGATTGAATCTATCTTTAAAAACGGTTTAGGCCTAGATATATCGGTTTTAGTACAATCCTGCATTCGGTATTTTTTTCAAATTTGGACCCACAAATAATTTTTTTTTTCCAAATATTTTTATTTGGTTGAGTTTCCACAGCTATGAGCTCTCTACATACAAAAAAATATTTTACACCAAATAGGAAAAAAGTTAAAAAAAATACCATCCTGCTGCTTTAAATACGCAGGTTATCTAGGATCACTGACAACGAAATAATAATTTGGTAAGATGGGTACAAGATTCGGCATGGTAGGATCTCATGTTCGCCTTATACATTGCCCAAAACATAAATTTAATCACTTCCTTAGATATTATTCATAATTTTATGCTCGACATGCCGAAATGTAGTAATTATACACCTGGTAGCAGCCCTTTAATGCATGTCATTAAAGTACACCTACTTATTAAAGGTCAGGTCTTTCAGCCAATGACGACTCAGGTTACAACTGTTCAGCCAATGACAGGTCAGTTTTCTACCGTTATAAAACCGCAAGTATCGATTATTCTCGGATATGCAATCGAAAGAGAATTAGCGAAAAGTCACGGAGGCTGGAAATCCAATACTGTCGCAGAAGGTTATGTTCTGTTACTATAATAATTAGCGTTAATTGTAAATAATATTAAAATAAATTCAATTTGTCATCTCGTTTTCCAATGTCTAATTTTATTTCAATGTTATCTCTGTAGGTTCTCATGGCCTAGCAAGGTCAATGTGGACATCTGTTCCTCGGAAAAAATCAATACTTTAGCGTCTGCGCACATCTCACAACATACGGGACATTGGTCAAGGTCAGATACAATAAAATTAATAATATCAAGTTAGAAATATGATCGAGCATAAAAAGTCGTATGAAACTCGCCTATAATGGTAATTAAGAAGCTTATGAAACTCGCTTGCGCTTGTTTCATAAATATCCATACTCACTTCTTAATTACCTTCATTATAGGCTCGTTGCATAATGTACTATTATTGGTTAATATATATATATATTATATATATATAATATATATATATATAATGAAATTCAAACTGAAATATTATGAAAATATTCATTTTGGAAAAGAACGATGATTATTTTCATACAATTTTGGTTTGAAATTCAATGTTCAGTATGTATTAACCAATAAAGTTATAAAGATCTAGGCCCGGTTTCCTTTGTTAAATTATAACAGTGTGTTATTCCATTTTAACTGTAAACTTAACAGTTGAAACATTTCTTCAACTACTGTTAGTACTAACAGTCTGTTAAAACCTATGTTAATTTAACTGCCCAATTTCATGCAGTTAAATCATTTAACTCTCTGTTAGCATAGAAGTATCCAATATGGCTGGTGCTTAGATGCTGAACTTATATACCTGGATTATTTAGAAAATGATATCCATGAATAATTTCTGTGATTTGACAGACCAGAAGTTCATACAAAGGTATAGCCTATTTTCTGCCAATCCTCACTTTCCGCTTTCAACTTAGATCCGTTTGTTTGTTTATTCTCATTAATTGGTTTATACTGCGAAATAAATTTCCAGCAGAAGGTTTCTTTCGAACGAAGAGAAATTAGTCCCAAGATTTCTATTTGTTCCAGTGTTTTCCATTTCATAACAGCAATACCAATACGCCGCTCCACGCTATTGTGATAAAGACGATGAAAAAAGCAGAAATCAAACCCGAGAGAATAGAAAGACTTCTATTCTCTCTGAATCAAACAACGGAAACAAGCGAGAATCGCAATTGTCAGAGTTCAGAAAACAGAAGTGAGCCTATACTTGGTTATAGCTTATGGTTAAACTCTAGACTCTCTGGTCCTAACAGAGAGTTAACAAACAGAATGTTAAAATGTGAAATGCAAAGTTGAAGAAACGCAATACTTTTAACAGCAATTCATACTTTTAACTTACAGTTAATTAACGCTATGTTAGGTTCATTTTAACAAAGGTTGAAGAAATCGGGCCCTAAAGTACTGTAATAAATAAATTTATCTGTTCAGCAGTGTAGTTAAATAAGAAAAACTTCCAGGCAAACTTGGTAATCAGATCAAGAAGGGTTTAACTACCGACCGAGAGAACCTTGGAAGCATGAATCTTGTTCGTTAATGACGTATGAAAACTGCGGAATATAACACAGCATAAGCATAACAAAAAAAAGTGCCGAGAAAAGAAAGTGAATCACGACATCTTTTCCAGAACTCGATTACTGATATGTTGGAGGTACTACAAATTAGAGTCACAACAAAGAACCTTTTCCTCAGTCGTGTAGAGTACTATGTCTTATTCACTATCATCATATATATACAGGGTGATACGTTTCTATATGGATAAAATAAAAACACCGTAAAACATTTACTACTGAACATTATTTGTTGAAACTTTGTGCATACAGCACTGAAAGATGGGAGATTCCTCAGAGCTTAACATGACCCCCATTGCGCACCCTGTACAACTCATAACGGTGATGCAATTCAGCCCATGTCCGTTGTAACATAAGAGCGGTGACTTCTTGAAAAGCTAGAGTAATTTTTACTCTCAGATCATCAATGTTCCTGGGTTTCTGTGAATAGACAATGTCTTTAACAAAACCCCACTGTACTCCAACCACGAGAAAGTCTCCAGGGAATGAGACGAAGCGGGGTGATGCTGTGAATGAATGTGGGTACTCGTATCTCTATTGGCTATCTCTCACAGCACAAACGATAACACTGATATACACATTTATATTTTACCCTAGTTACAAAATTAGATCACGGTTAATCTCCTGGGGTGCTATTCATAGACATTTCGCAGCACGCGCTACGAGCGTACTAAGCTAGCCCCGGCTATCCACTGGTTACTAGTACAGAATTCAAATCATATCCTATCGCTAACACTGGTTTATGAATACGAAAAACGCTGATCATCCACCGGAAGCCCGCGCTAAAAATGTCTATAAATACGGCCCATAGTCTTTTAATCCCTCCATACAGGAAATAATATATGCAGGAGAGCGCATGTTTTTTTAAACTGACGTTATAACTCTAATATTATCTATCTACTTCGCTCCAATAGATGACGCAATAGTAAGCACATTCCTTTCACGGTTTATCTTCAGGTTGGAGAACAGTACACGAAGAAGTCAGGAGGGGTTAGACCTGGAGGAGTTTGGGGACCAAGCCAAAAGACAGCTGCTTCTCGTACTGGGTTTCGCCAGCGACCTCCTTCATGTTTTTTTTTAACACAGAACCTGTTTCTACAAATGTTCGATACCACAACATTATGGAATCATATTTAGGTACATTACCCACACCATATTCACGTCGAAATTCCCTTTGTACTCTTTTAATAGTCTCAAATTTAGCATACCAAAGAACACATTGTGTCCGCTGTTGACTTGTAGTAGCCATTTTAATCATCTGCGATTTTCATTTGTCCTTTCAGATTATGCATTGTTGATTGTCATGTATTATGTAAACTCCCATCTTTTAATCATAATCCGTTGTAACATAAGAGGGGTGATTTGTTGAGAAGCTTGAGTAATTTTTACTCTCAGATCATCAATGTTCTTGGGTCTCTATGAATAGACAATGTCTTTAACAAAACCCCACACGAAGAAGTCAGGAGGGGTTAGATCTGGGGAGTTTGGGGACCAAGCCAAGAGATAGCTGCTTCTTGTACTGGGTTTCGCCAGCGACCTCCTTCATGTTTTTTTAACACAGAACCTGTTTCTATAAATGTTCGATAACACAACATTATGGAATCATATTTAGGTACATTACCCACACCATATTCACGTCGAAATTCCCTTTGATCTCTTTTTAACACTCTCAAATTTAGCATACCAAAGAACACATTGTGCCCGCTGTTGATTAGTAGTAGCCATTTTAATCATCTGTGATTTTCATTTGTCCTTTCAGATTATGCATTGTTGATTGTCATGTATTATGTAAACTCCCATCTTTTAATCATAATCCGTTGTAACATAAGAGGGGTGATTTGTTGAGAAGCTTGAGTAATTTTTACTCTCAGATCATCAATGTTCTTGGGTTTCTGTGAATAGACAATGTCTTTAACAAAACCCCACACCAAGAACTCAGGAGGGGTTAGATCTGGGGAGTTTGGGGACCAAGCCAAGAGACAGCTGCTTCTCGTACTAGGTTTCGCCAGCGACCTCCTTCATGTTTTTTAAACACAGAACCTGTTTCTACAAATGTTCGATACCACAACATTATGGAATCATATTTAGGTACATTACCCACACCATATTCACGTCGAAATTCTCTTTGTACTCTTTTAACACTCTGAAATTTAGCATACCAAAGAACACATTGTGCCCGCTGTTGATTTGTAGTAGTCATTTTAATCATTTACGATTTTCATTTGTCCTTTCAGATTATGCATTGTTGATTGTCATATATGGAAACTCCCATCTTTTAATCATAATATAACCAGCAAGAAATCATAATAGCTTTATAATAATAAATTAATATTATCCATACTCAAATGAATCACACTATATGTATATATAACGTAAATATAAACAAACAATTCAGATATCATGCAAAATACTCGATTAGGCCTATAAATAACCATGGTATTGGGTTAATACAATATATCTCTTTAAGTTTACCACATTTTCCAGATATTGAAATAACTATCATTGCAATACTGAAACAGAAATAAATTCTTCCTTCGTTGTAACCGACCTTGACCTACTCAGTGCCAACATGTAACGATGTATGTAGACAGAAAATTCACCAACAACGAACACGCGTCAATTTGTACATCAGTTAATTTAGTTTTCTTTCTACACGCGGAATCTGTGTCACCAGTGGTTAGTCTGTCTGGTTGCACAGAATTACTGATGTACAGTGCAGTGTGGTTTTTATTTTCACTCGATACTTTGCAAGTGTATGAATCCTACAGACTCAACTTATGCCCAAGGCTTCGATCGAAAATTATCGAACGTTATTCTGAATAATAAAGAAAATAGTGCAATTTTTACTAGAATAATTGTACAGCTCATTACTTGATAAACTATAACAGTTAAACTGAAATCAAATGGTCAAAGTCTAGCAAAGACTAAGAAGCTATGACACACAACACTTGTTGGATGTAATTAGCTTATCCCGCGAATGAAGAGGGCTACATGCAATAACATCCATGAAATTACAACAGAATATCTTTAAATTTAAATCATTAAACACGTGTGGCATTTAGCCATGACGGAAGAAATCGGATGTTGATAGAATTCAGATGAAAAACATAAATATAACCTACGAGGAAGTAATGATTTTTCTGAACTTATGTGAGAGTTATCACAAAGAATGTAAAATGCCTAAATAATGAATAATGGTCAGACACAATGTTGGCCTATTCAATTGTATTCTATGAAACTAAATCTAGATAGCAATAAAACTTTAAACAGATGCAGTTCCAATCACGCAATAAATGTATTTGTGCGAGATCGTGCGTATTTGCTTGGTTTCCGCACAAAACCAATCTGCGGAAAGTCTAAAATTCCACATTCAGTATTCCCAACCTAACACACATAACAATTTCCCTCTTCTTACCGCTTAAGTGACATATTGATTTTACTGCTTTAGGCTTTTAACATATTATTTTTAGAGACGTTCAATATAGTAATAATTATAAACTGGAAACTTACCACTGCAATTTCACCTAAATTGCACTGTTAATTATTGTTTTTAAATATTTGCAAAAATTAAGTAAACTCTACAACTCCACTAAAGTTACTGCATTCGTGATGAAACAATGTTGAAGATAGATATTTTTTTTTTTTTTTTTTTTGCAAATTTGCCGTCATTGAACAGAAACCAAGATGGAGATTTCATTGCAACTAATTAGCAATTCCTCTTTCAGGTATGTAATAAACGATCTTCGCACAAAATAGTGTACGATACACGAGCGGTATGTTTTCTTTCAATTCTCGGAAATTAAAAAAGCTCAACTACGTTTCGCTTTTTCAAACTTTTCCTCGAACATCAAAACTTCAACATACCGCTCTTGTAACGCATATTACTATTATCTACAGCAATCTAACTAGAGATTTTGGTTTACATAGAGAAAATCTAAAGTCATCTGGAATTTAATTGACTATTAGACGATTAGAAGAAAGTACAGTATATAAAGATCAGAAGAAATAAAGTACTCTAATACAATTAAATATTAAGTCACTTACTAATATACTGAACTGTCTTGAAAATGTATTATTGTACCATCTCTTCATTACAAATATTCCGCTAGAAGGAAGTAGTGTGTTATGATGAGCTGTTCTCTTGTTACCAGTTGTGCCAACTATACTGGGTGTTCATTTCAAAGTGTGTTATGACGTCACTGTTGTGAGTCAGCAATTTGAAGCGAGTTTCAGCTTTTATGTCAGAGAAGTTGCCTATTAATCAAGGCGTTCAACCTGAACTTGAGAACGTGCACGGTATAACTTGAATGTCGTAGCAACAGATGGCGGTCTGTACAGTCTGTGTGCTACCATAACCTCTTTCGAACTGTGTTTTGCGTGGGCAAGTCGTACGCAGGGTATTTGTTATCATCGATTGCGTACGGCAACATTCCACAACACAAATCAAAATGCTCCGTGTCCATGTTGATCGTCCAAGTAAATGTAAACAAATACGTAAGTAATCGTCTTAACCCTCTCCCCCATATCCCGACAGTAAGAAAAAAAATTCACTTGAGTACGTGCTTCCAAACAGTTCACATTCTTGCCACTACTGGCGTTACCGTACGTATCGGTAAGTAATCTTCAGAATGAACGCCGTACTTGCTAGGCAACTTCTCTCGCATTTAGGTAATACGCCTTTGCGGAAGTGTAGGAAGATTGAATTCTCTAGGCTCATCGGGTAGCCACATGACGACATACAGCGAGCCATGACACATTTTGAACTGAACACCCAGTATAATCTTCATTCAACTCTAAGGATGATTAGTAGTCAAGATGGGTTTGTTGATTCAGTTTCATTTTTATTAAAACAGTTGCATTCCACTTCAATTATCAATATGTATTAAACAATCTCTGATATGTGACTATCCATAATCTCATACAGCAGAAGCTATAACATAACCTAAATAATATGAACAAGATAAATGATAGAAAAGTTTTAAATAAAGAAGATTGAGTCAACATGAATCATTTTAAAGGTTACTATTATTGAAAGTACAAAGTTTTCAAACAAAGAAACAAATGCTAGGGTGGTGATAAAAAATGTAGGATAAACGACCATGATTGGTTGAAACACGTCGTTCTGTAGTATGATTTAGCTGAAGTGCAATACGGTAGTCAAGATAATGTCACTAAATTAGTCCATTTGCGTTCCTTAAATATTAAACATGCAGGAGAAGTGGCAAATGTATTGTTAAGTATTTCCAGAATTTTCGTACGTCCAAGCGTGCTACAAAGTGACAATGGTAATGGATTCTGTGACAGAGATAAGAAGAAGCAGGCCTATAATATTCTATGTGTACAACTGTTAATTTACTGAAGGAACCAACACATTTTCGAATTGTTCAAAAGTAGTTCTTGCACTGTGTATGTTCCCATGCTTGTGTTTATTTTCTTATTTATGTATGTGTGTTCTTTGTACGGGTGGCCGCTGAGAGCCTGTAGGAGCTTTCAGCTTTAATAGCCGCCCCCAAAGCATCAAGCCACCCGCCCTTGTGCTTGTAACGCGCCTAAAATGCATTTTCTTAATTAAATCCTTTCTTTCTGTAGGACAAGAGGTTATACACGGTAATGCAAGACAAGTAAATCCACATCTCCTTCAAACAAAAATCTTAACAAAAGAAAAAGTGGAAACAATGGTCACTTTCGTACTCGGTACAGCCCTGATTTAGGAAAAAACACTGTAAGACACGGGACTGAGCGAACATAATACAGAAATACGTAAAGGTTGCCTTTTCATCTTTCTCGAGATGCTACTAACAATGGTACTTACTTACTTACTTACTGGCTTTTAAGGAATCCGGAGGTTCATTGCCGCCCTCACATAAGCCCGCCATTGGTCCCTATCCTGAGCAAGATCAATCCAGTCTCTATCATCATATCCCACCTCCCTCAAATCCATTTTAATATTATCTTCCCATCTACGTCTCGGCCTCCCTAAAGGTATTTTTCCCTCCGGCCTCCCATCTAACACTCTATGTGCTTTTCTGGATTCGCCCATACGTGCTACATGCCCTGCCCATCTCAAACGTCTGGATTTAATGCTCCTAATTATGGCAGGTGAAGTATACAATACGTGCAGTTCTGTGTTGTGTAACTTTCTCCATTCTCCTGTAACTTCATCCCTCTTAACCCCAAATATTTTCTTAAGCACCTTATTCTGAAACACCCTTAATCACTGTTCCTCTGTCAAAGTGAGACTCAAAGTTTCACAACCATAAAGAACAACCGGTAATATAACTGTTTTATAAATTCTAACTTTCAGATTTTTTTGACAGCAGACTGGATGATAAAAGCTTCTCAACCGAATAATAACAGGCACTTCCAATATTAGTTGTGTGTTTAATTTCCTCCCGAGTATCATTTATATTTGTTACTGTTGCTCCAGGATTTTTGAACTTCTCCACCTCTTCAAAAGGTAAATTTCCAATTATTATATTTCCATTTCGTAGAATATTCTCGTCACGAGACATAATCATATACTTTGTCTTTTCGGGATTTACTTCCAAACCTGTCGCTTTACTTACTTCAAGTAAAATTTTCGTGTTTTCCCTAATCGTTTGTGGATTTTTTCCTAACATATTCACGTCATCCGCATAGACAAGCAGCTGACGTAACCCGTTGAATTCCAAATCCTCTCTGTTATTTAAGAAAGGCCTACATTACAAAATGTTATGTTGCATTTTAACCATTTTACTGTTCTTTTTTAGTTCTTTTAACAGAAATTGATGCGTCTACGGCAAGAGAACACATTTCAATTAAAAAAAAATGAATTTTGAAAAAAAATGTGACTTCCGCCCTTTTAACAAATAGCGATATCACGCTTTTATTTTATGTCTTCCAAAACAGATCACCCTGTATAATATAAGTGTAACCTGGACCATGAATGTGCCGTATAAATGAAGTTATTTAACGAATGCTTTGCGGGTGGTACCGACGCCAACACCCATCAGGAGAAATTGTTACAATAAATTTTCTTCACGTTGTAAGCAGAAAAACGTGCCATGTTAAAAGAAGAAGAATATTACACAGAATAAGAAAAAACAAAGCAATAAGTAAAATGGACGGACACAAATGTCCAGCGTCATTGTCCATACAGAGAAAAAGTTCGCTGTCTCCTAACCAACACATAAGCCAGGAAGTAGACCAAATATTCCAAGGGAGATAAAGATAACGCAAGTCGCAAGCTTTCACAGAATTGCTTCTCTGCGAGACACGACTGAACTTAAGAGCACAAATGTGCAGAAAACGAGTGTTGAGCGTCGTGAGTACTTCAGGAATGGAACAGCTACTTGCGGCGGTCAGCTGAAGATGTGCTGGCCTAATTGTCCAGCAGGGTCTGTGGGGCCGCTGTACATCGCCACAATGAAGGCGACATTGCAAGTGTGAGGTTTTGCGGTCGGTCATTTTGCATGAGGTTCAAGGTAGCTTGGTGCCGTGCCCACCGCACTAGCCGTGCAGATGGCGCGACAAGTACGAGCAGATACTGGAACGATCACAATTTCTTACAGCAATTGATGCTTTCACCTTCACATTGTTTGTAATACAGGATGAATCGTAAGTAACGTAATTTCAGAGGATTGTTCTTTGAGGTATTTCACACAAAAAAGTTTAATACAATGTTGCTCGCCTTTGCTTCGTTTTCGAGACAAAATTGTTTTATATGAAATATTTCATACAGTATTGTGGGAAAGTCAGTGACTTAACTCCCAATATGGTCGGTCAATCGGTTTCTATCTGATGCTTTTCCAATTCACTGCGAGCTAAAGCAGGGAGATGCACTATCACCTTTACTTTTTAACTTCGCTCTAGAGTATGCCATTAGCAAAGTTCAGGATAACAGACAGGGTTTGGAATTGAACGTGTTACATAAGCTTCTTGTCTATGCGGATGATGTGAATATGCTAGGAGAAAATCCACAAACGATTAGGGAAAACGCGGAAATTCTACTTCAAGCAAGTAAAGAGACAGGGTTGGAAGTAAATCCCGAAAAGACTAAGTATATGATTATGTCTCGTGACCAGAATATTGTACGAAATGGAACTATAAAGGTTGGAGATTTATACTTCGAAGAGGTGGAAAAATTCAAATATCTTGGAGCAACAGTAACAAATACAAATGACACTCGGGAGGAAATTAAACGCAGAATAAATATGGGAAATGCCTATTATTATTCGGCTGAGAAGCTTTTGTCACCTACTCTGCTCTTAAAAAATCGGAAAGTTACAATTTATAAAACAGTTATATTACCGGTTGTTCTGTATGGCTGTGGAACTTGGAGTCACATTGAGAGAGGAACAGAAATTGAGGGTTTTTGAGAATAAGGTGGTTATGAAAATATTTGGGGCTAAGAGGGATGAAGTTACAGGAGAATGGAGAAAGTTACACAACACAGAACTGCACGCATTGTATTCTTCACCTGACATAATTAGGGATATTAAATCTAGACGTTTGAGATGGGCAGGGCATGTAGCACGTATGGGCGAATCCAGAAATGCATATAGAGTATTAGTTGGGAGGCCAGAGGGGAAAAGAGCTTTGGGGAGGCCGAGACGTAAATGGGAAGTTAATATTAAAATGGATTTGAGGGAGGTGGGATATGAAATATAGAGACTGGATTAATCTTGCTTAGGATAGGGACCAATGGCGGGCTTATGTGAGGGCGGCAATGACCCTCCGGGTTCCTAAAAAGCAAGTAAGTAAGTAAGTATGGTCGGTCAATGTAACAGAGCAGTGTATTATGATAATAAATTATTCAAAGAATTTATTTTTGATCTTTAAATAAATAAAAAATAATTTAATGATAAAAAAAAAAAAAAAAAAAAAAACCTTTCCAAGCCAAATACATCAACTTGTCATAACGAAAAAGTTGTGTTGTACGTACTACGAACTCAAACAAATACGGGGATATCATTTTATTCTTACTAACATTTTTAATATTAACCTGGCTGTACCTTGGAATTAACGGTTGAGAACCGGAAACACCGTTTGCTACCTCCTTCCACGACTGGAGTGCGATGATACTGGCGTAAAATACAAACAAATCACTTTACTAAGTATAGGAGGGAAGAAAAGTAGTTCATCCATTTACGTAAACTAGGAAATATAGCAATTTTGAGTTTGAGAAGTTTTATTAGGATTTTGTTTATCAAAATACAGTACTGTATTAACAACCAATTGAGTTATCCATGCGAACGAATTCATTATGCAGTGTATATTCTACTGTCTAAAGCACATTAGGGTACAATATAGAGAATGAAGTTAAATTGAAAAAAAAAATCATAATATGGATATTTAAACACATTTTTGAAAATGGTGGCCGTTCATTTCGATACATTTGTGTATATTATCGCACTATAGACTATTGCTTCTAATTCCAATTACCAGTTTCGTCCTTCGTACTGGTAACTCATGTTGAAATAATTCTGCACCTACTCTAAAAAAGAGTACGTTACGTACTGTAAATTCAATCTTCACTTCTGCCCGACCCGCACAGGTAAAATTCCTCAGACATGTTATCTACTGTCCGTTCAAGTGGTTATGCTGCAGGGCCGTAGAAAGGGGGGAAATCACGTGACAGTTACTTACTTAACGAGGCCCTTTTATTTAAATTATTTTAAACACTTGAATAATATTACGTCGACGTCCAATTCCTAACAGAAAGAGTTAAGACAGCCCAGCCACTAGTCTTCACAGAGGGGCGAGCAGAAGCAGGTGGGGAAAACCGGGATACGATGTAGGCAAACGGACGACAGTACCTGTGCGAAAATATGATTCGATATTGAAAGCTCTTTCGTCACTGGAAAACGCGAACGTATTTCTGGAACGTACTGTACTCACTAACTCAGTACTGTTTATTATATGCGGCCTTGGTTCTGTGTGGAGGACGGTTGGAACTTCATTAGTAGAAGGGGTGGGAGTGAAGTACATTAAAAAACTCAGGTAGAATAAAAATTAAAGTAAAAATAAAATGATGTCCCTATACAAAAAAGATACAAGAAAGTTTAAAATAAAATAATAATAAACTAATACCACTGCCTAAAAATAATACAAAATAATATACTCATAAATAGAATACTAGCATACTAGCAGAAATTTTTATCAGAAAAAATGTAACTTTTCTTCATTATGTATATACACGTTTGACACATATAATCACTGATTGACTTTACAACTTCTCTAATGTATTAACATTTTAGGAAATTACTTGGCTGGTTAGTTTCGAAGTGTTATCCTTCATTGTCCAAAGCCTCACTAAACTCTTTCAGACGCTCGATGTTGTTTTATAGTCACAATGTTTTTGTAAACCACGACGCTTTTTAACTTTTACGTCTAACTTACACATTTTACACCATGATTATACATTCGTCCTTGACTGAAAAATAGTCATCTTGAACTATGTTACAAGCACAAGCAAAGTTGCAGATTATATTGCCGACATTTTAAAGCACTTTCACAGTACCTTCACTAGGTTATAATCACAACTGAACTCCTCACGAGAGGTTTACTTTTTAAACAGAACATACGTATGCTGTTTGAAACTATTAGAATGCAATAATATATCATTCATTTCCAAGAAATAGTCTGCCCAGGCATCCTGTGTTGCCAAAAACACAGAATAACACACATATAAGAATAACAACGATTACAGTAAGATAGATGAGTCAAATTGAAATGTGAACTAGGAGCTTAAATTTAAGAAATAATAAATTTGTACATATTTATATTGTAACAATCACACACTAACGGATAGAAAAGGGGGATTATGATATTCCGTACAAATGATTTTTCAGAATCGCCACAGACCCTTTAATGCTAGAAGTAATTATTTTTTGAATGATGTCATGGATTCCAAATGTTTTGATAGTGTTTACAGTTGATCGTGGGATGGTGCCCCTCGCTCCGATCATTAAACCATGTACTTCCCAGGTGCCTTCCATCTGATATCTTTCTCGAAAATACGGATTATTACTTACTTACTGGCTTTTAAGGAACCCGGAGGTTCATTGCCGCCCTCACATAAGCCCGCCATTGGTCCCTATCCTGAGCAAGATTAATCCAGTCCCTACCATCGTATCCAGCCTCCCTCAAATTCATTTTAATATTATCTTCCCATCTACGTCTCGGCCTCCCCAAAGGTCTTTTCTCCTCTGGCCTCCCAACTAACACTCTATATCCATTTCTGGATTCGCCCATACGTGCCACATGCCCTGCCCATCTCAAACGTCTGGATTTAACGTTCCTAATTATGTCAGGTGAAGGATACAATGCGTGCAGCTCTGCGTTGTGTAACTTTCTCCATTTTCCTGTAACTTCATCCCTCTTAGCCCCAAATATTTTCCAAAGAAATACGGAATAGTAGGCTCATAAATTTGTTGTTTCTCTTTGTTGACCTCGGATGGTTGGGTCTGGCTCATCTCAAATCTAACAGTTGGGTCCAGTATAAAGCCTTTACTATTAGTCTTGTCTAGAGCCACGATGTCCGCTCTTCTAATTCCGCCGCCTTCAGACGCAACGCAGTGCACCTCTTCATGGACCTAGAAGGATCTTTTTCTAAGGGCTTGTGCTATTAGTTTTCAGATGTTATGATGGCGTGAATTTCTCAGGAGTTCTCTATGCTGACAGGATCCTAGGACGTGTGCTAAAGTTTCAATCTCGTTGCAGTATCTGCAACGGAATCCGTCCAAGGATCTCCCATGAAGACTTGTCACTGCGTCCCGCCATTCAGAGCAAGACAGACCCTCCTTAGAAAAAATCCACACCCATTAAACAGAGCTTACTTCATGCAACGAATTTCTTTTTGCATAACAATATGAAGGTACGATCAGTAAAGCAAACAGCTAAAGTCATTCTATATCCTATATTCCTTAACCTGTAGCGGCCTGTAGGCAATGTTTTGATGTCCAAACTTCGTTCTCTACTAATAAGTAGGGCTTGGATTTCTATGACCTAAAAGCTCTGGAAATATGCATGGACTTATGCCCCAAAATAGCAAAATATGACGCAAAGCAAATTAAATACTGCCAAAAAAACTACTCAGTAATAATAATAATAATCATAATAATAACAACATACACATTAATCAAACTCTTGCTATTAAACACGCAAAAAAGTCAGGAAGTTCAAGGAATATTAGAGGTGTGCTTATGAATGAAATATACGAGTATATTTATGTAACATTCCTTTAATGAAAATATTATCAGCAGCCATCTGTGGAATTGAAACAAGTTGTCTGTATGTAGCATCTTTCAACCATCAATGAGTGGAGTAACGGTCAGCGCGTCTGGCCGCGAAACCAGGTGGCCCGGGTTCGAATCCCGGTTGGGGCAAGTTACCTGGTTGAGGTTTTTTCCGCAACAGAAAGCATGTACTGAGTTACCGGAAGTAACTACCTCGATACAGATAAAACACAAGGCAATGGCGAAACAATATCATATACGACACTAACAACAATCTAAACAATAAACTGTGCATATTTGCACGCATTATTCATATGCCAGAAACAGACCGAGTCTCCAGGGATTTAAACCGGGGCTTAGCAGGCTGCGACTTTCTTAACACCAAAAGCAAAGAACGCATATTACAGCAGGCTTAACGTGATGACGCAAGTCAAGGTCTATTTAAATTTCTTACTCTCTCAGTCACGAATATAATAAACCGGAGTACCAGAGATTTCTTTAAATCGCAAGGGAGAGAAATTTTCTTCGACACGGAAATAAAAGAATCGTAAAAGGGAAAGAACCCAGGATCTTAACCAGCGCGCATGCGCCTGTAAGTCTTCACTTGGGAGGCCGGCGTGTTTTATGTGATATAAGAAGCACAAAGTACGGGCTTTGACACGAGATTCTTTAGCTGAGCAAGTATTCTACAGAGAAAAGCAACAAGCCCCGACTGATGGCGCAAAGCCTGTAGCCTCGTTTGTGAAGAAAATGTCCTTGTAAAAGAACTACGTAGATGTTCACAAGGTTTTGTGACGGTAAAATCCGACTTTTATACGTTTCCACTTAATTTTCCAATCTAGTAAAACATTTTTTTCCTATATAAGAATCCAAGCATACAAACAAAACAATAAAATGCAATGGGTAGAAAGAATAAATCTGAAGTACTTTCTCAAGGTTTGTACGTATGAATATGAGTAGGCCTACTTCCTGTGACTATAAACTCGTAAGTAGTAGAACGTACTCATTTTCGTAAGAATAAAAACAAATTCTACCTAACGCGAATATACACTGATATCAACAGCTTTCTTGATCATTTAAAAATTAGTATATACTCGTGTTATACATCATCTTTGACCACATCACACCGAGATGATAATTTTTTATAGACTTTTACATGCTGTCGGCATGCTGTAGTGGTTTGTGTTGTGATATGTACAGAAATTCCCCGATATTCGACCTCCAAATAGATCAGCGGTGACCAAAGCGAGTGTCGTGATTACATCGTGTAATCACAGACATTCAAACGGGTACTAAGAGTTTCCTGTACATTGCTGTTTTTTTCATTAACGTACTGAAGGCAAGCAGTGGCGGTATCATATCGTTCTGCAAACTCTGTCTCTACAAGCAGTAAGAGGTGGTTTCGTAAAGAATGAGAAGGAGAACTTTTTTGTTGTTCTGTCGGAGAAAATGTAATATGTTTACTTTGCTTAACGGTTCAATTAGGAGTATATAGTAACATTAATTGTCATGCTGAATAATGTATTATTATTATTATTATTATTATTATTATTATTATTGACCACTAAGTATGTGTTTCTATAATTCTTGTGTACGTGGATGAATATTGATATTTTTAGATCTTCCCAGAAGGAAAAAATTATTAGGTTTTATCTGAGTTTTAATCTTCTTAATTTTTAGATGAAGGTAACTATTTATTAGTTATTCATTTAATAACAATATTGTAGAAAGAACAATTCAATATTATGTCCCAACGAACTATTAAACACCAGGAACTGACACGTCTTAAATAACAGCCAGGAAGAGAAAGATGACATAAATAAATGTAAGGAAGTCAGCTACCTAATGGGGTTTGAAATATCTCGTGCTCTAAAGCCTTTTAATAGAACTGAATTTCTCAAAAGAGTAATGATTAAAATAGTTTAAATAACTTGTCCATAAGAAGTTTTTAATTTTGAAAAACTACGAATTTCTCGACCAAGTATCGAGAGAATAATTTAGAAAATTCCTGATTATATTCAAGAGCAAGGTTAAAAAAGAAGCAAGAAAAATCGTATATTATTCACTGGCTCTTGATGACAGCAGTGACATTACTGATACAGCAAAGCTTGAGATTTTTATCCCCAGGATTGATCAAGATGTTAGTAGAGGAACCACCACTGGTTGTAGTTTTCACGCCAAGTGCCTTTCCTTCGTCTCCTTACTTGATAGGCTGTCTGTCGCGTGTAATGACTGCAGCTCGAGTTTTGGTCACCGCTGAAATAGAGTACAGTTCGAAGTCCTGTCATTAGATTACGAGGAACGGAACATGTGCTTGTGTACTTCTTTTTAAATACGTTTGAAGTGTGTGTGCTGTGCATTAAATTAGTTGTTTAGGTAATTGAAATCCCGGCTGAAAAGTTTCCCCTACGACAGAGAACATTTATATACGAAACTTTCGTCAAAACAGACTCATGCCGACAAGTGTATAAGCAATCACGATGTGGTCAAAGATGATATAGGCCAGGCCTGCACAAGGTTTGCGCTCTCCGAGCCGGCTCACAGCTCATGAGCGGAATGCAGATATTAGCTGCGCTCTGTATAAGGGTGGACCGGAAGAAGGAGTGATCTCGTACAAAATGTACACAAAAGGAAATACAGTACTAGTAAGAGTGTTTATGAAATGAATTCCCGTTCAGTGTTTGCAAAACTATCTCGGACTATTATTAATTAATAAAGAAATATTTATTTTACAGAAATAATAGAAATTCTATAGCTACTTAAATGTATGTACAATATAATTTTGTTATATTTTTATTTATCAGTACATCAAAATGGGGTTTTATGCTGTTGGCAGCTGAAAGGAACAGTAGCCTACTGATCGTAATGGAACATCAGTTACAGATGTTCGATGTCTGCCTTTATTAAAGTTGATTATAGAAAACAGTTGCTCACAAATATAAATGTTGAGCCAGACATAGCAATCATTTTCACAGCCAGCCTGTGTAGTCGTGGATATTATTGCTAATGTTTAGTCTTGTAAAACTCAACCAGGCTAGTAGTATTATTCAAACGATCTTTAGCCCTTAGGTAACATTGAAGATCAATAAATTCGAGCTGTAAATCGTTAAATGTTATGTTCCGTCTTTTAGATTCCTCCATACTGTACTGTAGCAGTAGGTAAGCAACGTGAAACAGTTACTGAGAATAGGCCTACACACTGCACTCCACTAGATAGCTGAGTGGTCGTTTCCCTCTCCTCTACCTATAGCAAGACTATGTCATTCTGACATATCTTCCTCTCCGTTTCGGCGAGCGGTAAACACAGCTCTCCCGCTCCAAATGAGCGCTTTTTGTGCAGGTATGATATAGGCCTACAGATGTAGTAAAATTGTACTAGTGAAGGGTGTATCTCCTCCCTTGAGTGCTAATGAGCAATTATGTAGTTAAAATAGCACGGAAAATGGAAATTCTTGAAGGAAACCTATTCGATTACTTTTTCCCTCACTATAAATCTCATAGAATCTGCTGGAATACGATGTATTGCTTAAGCCGGATCCACAACCGAGTTGCTCGGCTTAAGTCTATTATATTCCCATTTTATCAGTAACTTTATTATATGCCACATTTGCAAGCGAGCACAGTTTGACGTGAGTGCAATTCTTATCTAAAACGGCGCTCATGTAGCATCCACTCCACACCGTCGTCCAGCCCGAGGGCGCTACGCCGCATCATAACCTGCCTAATTGAGTAGTCTTCTTTTGTTACGTACTTGAGCGCTAGCGTCTTATGGGTACGATTTACATAATAAATACATTAACCATAATTTAGCCTACGGGACGGTTCGTCCCATTATCTTAGAGGGGGAAACTACACGGCTTCAATCTTAAGAACACGGAACGCAAACGACATAAACGAATTTGATCTCAGGGTATTCGCTTTTCACTTCAGTCCCTCAGGAATAAACGCAAGAACACGTTAAAGGAAACGTGCAAAAAAAAAGAGATACAGTCTAAATCTGCTATACAAAAATAAAATATGGAAAATACACAATGAAAAATGCTGTAGACGCACATAGGCCTTATATGTTAAGAAATCAAAATGTGGATTCAAATTACATAATAGTATATTATGCAACGAGCCCATAATGGTAGTAATTAAGACGCGAGGATGTTTATGAAACCAGCGCAAACGAGCGTTTTAATTACCATTATAATCAAGTTTCATACGACTTTTTATGCTCGACCATATTTCTAACTTGAAATTATTCAGAAGTATTCATTTTATTCTTATGTGACTGAAGTGACCTTGTGCATAGCTCGTAAATTGTGAGATGTACGGAGACGCGAAAGTATCGATTTTTTCCGAGGAATAGATGTCCACATTGACCTTGATATAATCTAGAGAGTAAACTAAATATTAATATTGATATAACACTGAAATTAAATTAGACACTGAAAAACGAGATGACAGATTGATTTTATTTGAATATTATTTACAATTAACGCTAATTATTATAGTAACAGAACATAACCTTCTGCGACAGTATTGGATTTCCAGCCTCCGTGACTTTTCGCTAATTGTCTTCCGATTGCATATCCGATAATAATCGATACTTGCGGTTTTATAATGGTGCAATAAGTACAATAGAGATTTCTCATTGGCTGAACAACTAATGAATAAGTGTACTGTAATGAGGTGCATTAAAGGGCTGCTACCAGGTGTATAATTACTACATTTCGGCATGGTCGAGCATAAACATAATTGGGAACGTACCTATACCAGAATCCCACATCAAATATTGGTACGTATAAAGAGGAATATATAATTTATTATACGCTTTTATCATCCAGTCTGCTGTCAAAAAATCTGAGAGTTAGAATTTATAAAACAGTTATAGTGCCGGTTGTTCTGTAAGCTTATTGTTGTGAAACTTGGACTCTCAATTTGAGAGAGGAACATAGGTTAAGGGTGTTAAAGAATAAGATGCTTAGCAAAATATTTGAGGCTAAAAGGGATGAAGTTATAGGAGAATAGAGAAAGTTACACAACGCAGAACTGCACGCATTGTATTCTTCACCTGACATAATTAGGAACATTAAATCCAGACGTTTGAGATGGGCAGAGCATGTAGCACGTATGGGCGAATCCAGAAATGCATATAGAGTGTTAGTTGGGAGGCCGGAGGGAACAAGACCTTTGAGGAGACCGAGACGTAGATGGGAAGATAATATTAAAATGGATTTGAGGAGGGTAGATATGATGCTAGAAACTGGATTAATCTTGCTCAGGATGGGACCAATGACGGGCTTCTGTGAGGGCGGCAATGAACCTCTGGGTTCTCTAAAATCCATTTCTGAGTTACGCTTTATTCCACCAAATAGCGTTTAAGGCATTACGGCTTTTCTAACTTTGGAAATTCAGATTTAAATTTCTGTTTCGTTATTTCAAAATGCATTTATTTTGGTACATAAAGAGTGTGTTCTTTACAAGATACTATTTCTTCTCCATTTTCAAATGTCAATGATTCTACTTCTTCCCGAATAAAAATATATTTGGTTTTGTTTACATCTATTATTAGCTGCCATTTTGCACACTCTTCTCTTAATTTTCTTGCAATAAATTTGGATATCATTATGATCTTGTGCTAATACTATATGGTTATCTGCGAAATTCAATGAATATATTATGTATTTTGGACTGGTACACCCATTCATTTTTTGACATTTTCCCTTCCAGCTTCTTAACACTTCTTGAATACACATTTTTAAAATGATGTTGGCGACAAGCTGCATTCATATCTACATCTTTTGTTACACATACTTAAACATTCAATTTATTAACAAAAGCAAATGTCTTACTTTTCATTACAAAGGCAACTATTTGTGTGCAGTGCAGACAATGGACAGCTGTATTTTATTAAGGTTAGTAGTAAATTATGTCTCTCTCCTAATATAAGTTCAATAAAATATATTACGAAAGGTAACATAATTCCAAATGTGATAAAATAACGGAATTATTGCGAAATACATGTAACGTACAGGCTGATCCATTTGAGTATGGATAAAATAAAAACACTGTAAAACATTTACTACTGAACTTTATTTGTTGAAACTTTGTGCATACAACACTGAAAGATGGGAGATTCCTCAGAGCTCAACATGACCCACATTGCGCACCCTGCACAACTCATAACGGTGATGCAATTCAGCCCATGTCCGTTGTAACATAAGAGGGGTGATTTGTTGAAAAGCTTGAGTAATTTTTACTCTCAGATCATCAATGTTCCTGGGTTTCTGTGAATAGACAATGTCTTTAACAAAACCCCACACCAAGAACTCAGGAGGGTTAGATCTGGGGAGTTTGAGGCCAAGCCAAGAGATAGCTGCTTCTCCTACTGGGTTTCGCCTGCGACTTCCTGCATGTTTTCTTTTTTTATCATAGAACCTGTTTCTATAAATGTTCGATACTACAACATTATGGAATCGTATTTCGGTACATTACGCACACCATAGTCATCATCTTACTACATCTCGCTGAAATATTGTAAAAATGGTAGAAAATTACAAAATTGTAGAACTGTAAAAATTGTAAAATATTGTAAAAATTTTAATTGTAATAAAGCATTGTAAAATTTTTACTTGTCCCTCATCTTAAAGCATCATTGCTGATGTAAGATCTATGGAATATAATAAAAGAATGAATGAATACTCACGTCGAAATTCCATATGAACTCTTTTAAAACAATCAAATTTAGCATACCAAAGAACACATAGTGCTCGCTGTTGATTTGTAGTAGCCATTTTAATCATCTACGATTTTCATTTTGTTCTTTCCGATTATACATTGTTGTTTGTCATAAATGAAAACTCCCATCTTTTAATCATAATATAACCAGGAACAAAATTTTTCCTACTATCATAATAGCTATATAATAATAAATTAATATTATCCATATCCAAATGGATCAGGCTGTAGCCTATAATAACGAAGGTCATTTACACTCCTTTTTGTAATTGCTAGGTAACCGAAATAGAACAGTCGAACAAGCAATGGTGCTTTTCCACTAAGTTCTCTTATACTATAGGCCTACTATACTTACTGGCTTTTAAGGAACCCGGAGGTTCATTGCCGTCCTCACATAAGCCCGCCATTGGTCCCTATCCTGAGCAAGATTAATCCATTCTCTATCATCATATCCCACCTCCCTCAAATCCATTTTAATATTATCTTCCCACCTACGTTTCGGCCTCCCTAAAGGTCTTTTCCCCTCCGGCCTCCCAACTAACACTCTATATGCATTTCTACATCCCCTGCCCATCTCAAACGTCTGGATTTAATGTTCCTAATTATGTCAGGTGAAGAATACAATGCGTGCAGTTCTGTGTTGTGTAACTTTCTCCATTCTCCTGTAACTTCATCCCTCTTAGCCCCAAATATTTTCCTAAGCACCTTATTCTCAAACACCCTTAACCTATGTTCCTCTCTCAAAGTGGGAGTCCAAGTTTCACAACCATAAAGAACAACCGGTAATGTAACTGTTTTATAAATTCTAACTTTCAGATTTTTCGACAGCAGACTGGATGATAAAAATTTCTCAACCGAATAATAACACACATTTCCCATAGGCTATTTATTCTGTGTTTAATTTCCTCCCGAATATCATTTATATTTGTTACTGTTCCTGTCAGTAAATAATACAAAGTCCAAATACCCAAAGCATAGCAAAGAGCTAGACTGTAAATTATCCACCACACAAGACATTTGTCAAGTACCTATCCCTTCAACCAGGATTATTATGTCAAAACTGTCGAATTCCGACGTGTTTTAGCTGCTAGATATAATTTCCCTGAAGGAAGATAGTTTAAAACATTGAGGGAGAGAGCTAAACTTCATCAGTCGAGGTAGATAAAGAGTTGAGAAGTACATCGCAACCTCTCCCTGAGGTGCGGTATGAAGACGCGTCGTCTGTAACGCAGATATTCAAAGTGGAGCGACGCATCGTACAGTCTGGCGTAAAAACATGCTTTCTAAACAAACATCTTCTACGAGGACTTTTGCTCTTCTAATATTTAAATTATTTTGTCAATAATATGAAAAATGCGCAGTTAATGAGATAGACTCAAACCCATCTCTATTTTGCGTTAACGTTAACTATCCTTGCAAACGAATGCCTCTTTTTCTATATACTGTAAACCTTATCAACCTGGTATCTTTAATAATAAATATCGGTTGAAAGAAATTTCGTTGTAAGGAGGCTAATATCTTGTCTCATCACCAGGCTTCGAGAATTCGGACTCAATAGAGTTGTTCAGTGGGAAATCCGCATAACGGCGTACTGAGTATAGTGGTAAAGCGTACAGTGGGTGGGGGTACTGTAGAATGAATGCCAACAAATACGCAAAGGAAAACGCTCTGGATTTTAAGGTTCTGACGAATAATTTGGTTTTCATACAAACTGTGTCTGAAACTATTACACTGTTAGAAAAGTCAGAGCAAGAGATGCCGGAAGCCCTCAAATTAATTTAGAAAATGATGCAGAGAATTAATGAGACACCAAGTACACCGGGTACTGAGCGTGTAAAACAGAAGTGGAAATCAATTTTATGTAAAAATAACGGATATGGAACATTGTGTAACATAAACAGCAAATTAGTGCACATAGAGTCACCCGAGAATAAAGGACTGTCTCTTAGAGACTGCAATGATGTTAGGTTTTTTCGTTTTGCTCCTATCACGTCATGCGACGTAGAGCGCAGCTTTCCACAGTACAAACTTTGGCAGATAACCGAAAAAGATTTACGTTTGAGACACTGAAAATGTATCTTGTAGTACATTGCAATTCGGTACTGTAATTGCACTTCCTAAATACGATCAATGGGATAAATGAAGAAACTAAAATTTATACATGTCTATTTCCACCATTAACACTCTGTATAATTAAACACAAATTCCTATAAAAGACAGGAGAATAAGTGTTTTTCATATTCTCTTGACATTGTCATTGTGTAATGTATACCTATTTACTTTCAGAATGTACATAGCCTATGTGTGTGTTTCACCATACTACCGTACTCTACTCTAAATAGCAACGTTGTTACCTCAACACATCTCTACCTTTCACAACCTGCAGGGAGTCAACAACCTATAGTGCATGCACAGTAAACTTATTGTATCGGGACCAAAGTCTCGAAGCCTGCTTATCACACATCAGTCTGTAACAACTTTCTCCTAAGAGATTTTCATTACCTACCTACAGTAGTCTCAATAGCAGTTTTGATTTATCTAGAGAAAATCAAAACTCGAGTGAGATTTAACTGACAATTACATGATTAAAGAAAGTATATAAGGTTAGAAGAAATAAAGTACTCTAATACAATAAAATATTAATTGAATTACTGAACTGTCTTGAAAATGTATTATTGTAACCTCTCATCATTACAAATATTCCACTAGATAGCAGTAGTGTGTTATGATGAGCTGTTCTCTTGTTACCAGTTGTGCCAACTATACAATCTTCATTAAACTCTATGGACGATTACTATCAAGAAGACTTCGTTGAGTTTCATTTTTATTAAAACAGTTGCATTCCACTTCAATTATTTACCAAAATATATTAAACAATCTCTGATACGTGACTATCAATAATCTCATACAGCAGAAGCTATAACATCACCTAAATAATATAAACAAGATAAATGATGGAAAAGTTTTAATTAAGGATGATGAAATAATCATGAATCATTTTAAAAGGTACAATTATTGAAAGTACAATGTTGACAAACAAAGAAAAAATGGTAGGGAGGTGATAAAAACAAATAAATGCTAGGGACGTGATAAAAATTGTAGGATAAGCAGCCATGATTGGTTGAACCACGTCGTTCTATACCGTTTTATTGGTCAAAAGTGGTATGTCGTAGTAAAAGTATAATAGTCAAAATATCTTATTTCCTTGACAAAAATAGAGTGAAATTATTATTTAAATTTATTTAAATTATTTAATTTAAATTCAAATATACAGAATAAAGAAATATAATTACAAAACAAAACAAAGAGAAATACAAATAAAATAATACAAGCAATATAAAAAGAAGATACAGTAGTATTAACAAAATTTGAGACCGAATGAGCAGCGCTCGTGCTCGGTCGCAGTTCAGATATAATTTTAAAATAAAAATAATAATAATATAAATAAATAAGTAAAATAAAATAGGAACTAAAATATAATTACAGCGGCGATGGAATTATATAATATAATATTAACACTAGAGAAGAATAATATCGCACGTGAAAAGTAGGACTAATATATATTTCAAAATTATAGAATACAAATATAATATAGGTTGATTAATTCATACACATAGGCTATAAATTTATTTAATCAAATTGAAGATATTAACACGTTTCTAATTTTCTTGTTATATGTTAGTGGGTTACATGTTAGAAGTTCTGGGTGTAATTTAGTTAAAGCATTGTACAACCGAGGGCTAAAATTAATGCTATGCTTTAGACCAGCAGATATGAGACGTTTAGGTTCTACTAATGTTGAATTAATATTTCGTCTTGTGTTATAATTATGTGTCTGTAATACAAACTTATTACGATTTTCATGATAAAATTTTAACAGCGTATACTTATAAATTATTTCAATATTAAATACATTAAATTCAGAATAAGAAGCAGTCTTTCTGCTAAATATCGTAGAGTTAATAATTAATTAGAATGTTATGATTTTTTTAAGTGATTGCTTTTTCTTGAAGGCAAAATTTGTGTGAAAGGTAATGTACTGTTTTGTAACTGCTTCTCTTTCTTCCACACCGCCCTCTCAACACATCTTGCACCGTCCCGTCGACTTCAAACTTGTCTCGAATTCTTGTGATAATAATAATAATAGTAATAATAGTTAGATAGTTAACCTTGTTGGTGGTTGTGTTCCAAATTCAACCCTCCAACGACGTTGAACCTCAACAACATTCTCCACTTTCCAATAACATTTCAGTATCCACTTACGTTCATCGAACGATAATTGCACAGCCATGTTATTTTACAAACAGATGAACATGTTTCCATGCTTTCCACTGCCTTCCGAATCATAAACCGCAAAAGTCGTATTTCTATCTCATTTCTTTGCTGTGAAATATATTTAAAAAATGTATACATGAATTTGGGACACCCTGTATATGATACGTACATACTTGTATGCATACAGGCGTGCTTGTACGTGTCTGTGATGAAGCTTCTGTCCTATTTTTTGATGTCCTGAATCTTCGAATATCACACCTGACATTTTCTTATGTAAATATAGATACGTTCTTGTTTCTTTATTTTTGAGCATCTCTGTACTATGTGCTGCAAGTTGCTGTAGAGACGTCGTTCGGTCTTATGTAGCAGTATTCCACTTCCTAAGGTCTCGCATACCATAGATACTTGTGTAGCTGTTTTCCCTGGAAGTTCTCCCTAGGCGACACCTACTATATGCGCCGTACAAGGGAAGCCCACAGCCTAGCGTTTTGCTATACTCGCTGGGAGATGTAGCGCGTCCTATGTTATTCTATTTTATTAGGCTGAACCATATTACGCTTAATTATATCTCTAATTGTTACGACACATACAATTCCTCCTACCAAAGCAACTCTGTAATAAAGACAGTGGTGACATCTCTAGACTTTCTGCCAAGCTACAGCAAATAGGCAAACTTTGGACGAGTGGTATAAATACAATACTTAAAAGGAATGTATTCAGGTATTATTATTATTATTATTATTATTATTATTATTATTATTATTATTGTAGTATTGTATTGTATTTATTAACATTCCATGGTATTCATACATTAATTTTACTGGAAGCAAGTAAAGCGATCGGTTTGGAAGTAAATCCCGAAAAGACAAAGTATCTGATTATGTCTCGTGACCAGAATATTGTACGAAATGGAAATATAAAAATTGGATATTTATCCTTCGAAAGGGTGGAAAAATTCATATATCTTGGAGCAACAGTAACAAATATAAATGACACTCGGGAGGAAATTATGGGAAATGCGTCTTATTATTCGGTTGAGAAGCTTTTATCATCTAGTCTGCTGTCAAAAAATCTGAAAGTTAGAATTTTTAAACAGTTATATTACCGGTTGTTCTGTATGGTTGTGAAACTTGGACTCTCACTCTGAGAGAGGAACATAGGTTAAGGGTGATTGAGAATAAGGTGCTTAGGAAAATATTTGGGGCTAAGCGGGATGAAGTTACAGGAGAATGGAGAAAGTTACACAACGCAGAACTGCACGCATTGTATTCTTCACCTGACATAATTAGGAACATTAAATCCAGACGTTTGAGATGGGCAGGGCATGTAGCACGTATGGGCGAATCCAGAAATGCATATAGAGTGTTAGTTGGGAGACCGGAGGGTAAAAGACCTTTGGGGAGGCCGAGACGTAGATGGGAGGATAATATCAAAATGGATTTGAGGGAGGTGAGATATGATGATAGAGACTGGATTAATCTTGCACAGGATAGGGACCGATGGCGGGCTTATATGAGGGCGGCAATGAACCTTCTGGTTCCTTAAAAGCCATTTGTAAGTAAGTAAGGTATTCATACATTGCTTCACAGCTAGAATATGGAACAAGTCAAAAAACGTAATACTATTATAAAGTCTTAATTTATAGTTGCAGTCTAGATGAAATATATACAGACGAGATTTACAATATAGTCTACTAGAACAACACAGAGTTTTAGTATCAATTTCATGAAGTCTTATTGAATGTCATGAATTCACCTACAGAATAGAAGGCGTGAGAAATTAGGTACTTCTTTAATATGGCCCTAAATAATCTTATGTTTTGAGTTTCATTTTTTATATCGATAGGGAGGCTATTAAAAATCTTTACTGCCATATAACGCACTCATTTTTGATAGCATGATAGACTTGCCGATGGAGTATGAAAGTCATTTTCTGACGTGTATTTATGCTATGAACTGTTGAATTAGTTACAAAGTTTTCACGATTACATACGAGGAAGTTTATTAATGAAAATATATACCGACAAGCAATGGGCATTATTTGTAGTTTTTTTTTTTAAATAGTCCTACACGGTTCCCTAGATTTGGCAACTATCATTATTGTAATTATTCTTTTTTGTAATAGAAATATACTATTACTATCTGTGGAATTTCCCCAGAATATTATTCCAAAACTCATTATCGAGTGGAAGTATGCAAAGAATAGGCTATTGTTTTTAAGGTATTGATATTTACTATCTTTTGCATATATCTAATAGCAAAACAAGCTGAATTTAGTTTGGGGGTAATTTCTTTAATATGATTTTTCCATTTCAACACATCGATTTTTAAGCCAAGAAATTTGGTTGTTGTTGTTGTTTCTAATAGGGATCTATTGTTAATTATTGCGCTAGAAATTTGCGAGGTTGGATTTGCACAGGATTTAAATTGAATTATGTTAGTTTTGTTACAATTTAATACTAATTTGTTGACTGAGAACCAGTCACATATTTTGAAGAGAATTTCCTCTGTTGAAGATTGGAATGTGTTGGAGTTATTGGCTGTAATTACTATACTTGTGTCATCTGCAAATAATATGGGATGACCTATATCTTTTATTAGGGGGGCAAGATCATTTATAAACACTAGAAAAAGTAGGGGACCTAATATTGATCCTTGAGGAATTCCGTTATTAATAGTTCCCCATGTCGATGCAGATTTCATAGTTGTATTGATTTCAACTTTCTGTTTCCTATCTATGAGATATGAGTGAAACCATTGGTGTGCTCTTATATTATTATCATCATGATCATCATCTTAGTGTGCCGTAGGACTCTACTTTAGGACATCTTTTAATAATCTTCATGGATAAAGAGTATGTTTTTTGTTCCTTTTTTTTAGTAGATTATCTTACGGTGCTGTATCAACATCTCAGGTTATTTAGCGTCTGAATGGAATGAAGGTGATAATGCTGGTGAAATGAGTCCGGAGTCCAGCACCGATAGTTACCCAAGATTTGCTCATATTGGGTTGAGGAAAAACCCCGGGAAAAAATCTCAACCAGGTAACTTTAGCGTTCAATTCAAATATTATTTCACAAAATCAACCATGAATGAAATGTATCACTTGGTTTTATATTGTTTATATTATGTCAACCAACTGTACTAGACAGTCAGTGGAATGCATTTGTTACATTTATACAAGATTCACCATCTTGTTACAAAGCCGCGTTTCTATTTAACGGGCGTCGTGGTGTGAACTTAGTCTTGGTGTTTGCGTGAGGGCAACTTGCAATTTTTGTAACAGCGTTCCGGTCTCTGATAGCCGGATATCCAGTAATATCCAGCGTTTAATTCTTAGAGGAACTAGCTTCGGATCCTTTCACGATAAGGAATGGGGTGGAATGAGATTTGAAATTATGATTTCTCAAAGAGATTGAAATATTGTATGTGAAAATACCAGGTCACTGCTAAAGACATCATATAAGACAATCCTCTGTAGATGAAATATACGAAGTTATTCACGTATTTTAATTGCAGTATGCGTATATGTATATTTATAAAGAAGAATATAGCTCAGGTTTCAGAATGCCTATTCTTCTGTGAACAAAAACGAAATTAGTGGCGCAGGCAGGAATACAGGCAAATTTTTGATTTTCTGTGCCAGAGAACAGAGTTCTGATAACGATACAACGTAATCTGTGGGGTATATAGACGGTGTTTGTTGAATGATAGAAGTAATTACAAAATACTGACACCTATTCTCCGAGAATTTATTCAATACTTGCTTAAGTATGAAATTGTACAATTTTACCTTAGATTACATAACTTATATTTCAGTATTCAGAAAATCTTCGTGTTTAGCATAAAGACACAAACAAACGTAGTAGTATTAGTAGTAGTAGTATTTATTTATTTAACCTGGTAGAGATAAGGCCGTCAGGCCTTCTCTGCCCCTCTACCAGAGATTCCAACTATAATATGAACAATAAAATTACAATTAGTATTAAATTTATAATTACAATTACCAATAACATTACAATTAGTATTAAATTTACAATTACAATTACAATAAAATCAAAGTACGAAAAGATTACCTGACTAATTAAAGCTAGATAATTTATCATAGATAAAAACAAAGAATATTTTATATTTATTGAATTACAAATTAAATCTAGAATAACAAAATTGTATAGCGATTAAATTACTGAATATTGAAATATTTTGTGATAGATTAAGGAAACTATTTACAAGAAATCAATTACTGACCAAGTGCCTAGTAAGTTTGCGTTTGAATTCCATTTTATTTCGACAGTCCCTGATGCTAGCAGGTAGCGAATTCCAGGGTCTTGGCAGGGCTATTGTGAAAGAGGATGAGTATGAGGAGGTGCGATGGGATGGTATTGTTAGTATTGTTTCATGACGAGAGCGTGTGTTCAGATTGTGGTGGGAAGAAAGGTAAGTGAAGCGAGACGACAGGTACGAAGAAATAGAAGAGTTCAAGATTTCGAAGGGAAAGAGAAGTGAATATAAATTTATTTTCTTATCTAGTTTAAGCCAACCTATTGCTTCTAGGGATGGGGTAATATGATCATATTTACGAACATTGCTTACAAAACGTACACACAAATTATGAGCACGTTGAAGTTTCGTTTTGTTGTCGCTGGAGAGGTCAGTCAGTAAAATGTCCGCATAGTCGAAATAGGGAAATACAAGTGTCTGCACAAGGGACTTTTTTAAGCAAGAGGGGAGATGAACATTTATCCTTTTTAGCACATGGATAATAGAATATACTTTTCTGTAGGTTTCTGTGTGAATAGACCAATATTGTAGGCAAACCGCAATGCGGCAGCCTGGATCTCAACCAAACAGTTCCCAGATTGGTATCTGAGATGAACGGTATTGTTATTTCGACATACTACACACTATTAACGTAAATTAAAAATATTACTGAATATGATCAGTTAAAACATCACTTCTTCACCAAAATTAAGAAAAGCGAACTACAAAATATCACCCAGGAGAACAATGCCAAATTTCTCAACGGAAATTGCAGTGAACGATGCAACACTTCTTAAACAGTTGGGAGAAATGTTTAGAACTAAAAGGCAGAGAGTTTCAGCTTCCCCTTTCTTCATTTGAGTGATTAAATTTGTGTTTTACCTTGCCCTCATCATTTTATTACCTTCTGAAATATCGTAGAAAATAATTAGCTCTCAATCGCTTTTCCATCAAACTTTTAAGTAACAGCGCACTGGAAATGGCTTCAACATTTCCGTAGCTATGGAACGTAGTTGCTAGGGCTTCATTTTACCTACGTACATTTCCCAGGCATCATATTAAACTTCATTGCAGCTGAGGATCAAAGTCCAACTTGCTACGCGGTATCGTGCAGTTATCTACAACGGAATTTGCCCAGCCTTTTAGCTGCAGGCAACCCTTCACAAAGTGCAGTTAATTCTGCAGAACTCTGGAAAATTACATGGCATAGAAAATACACAAATGTAAAGCAACGTCTCTTACTGAAAGTACACGCACACGCACTGTAAAAAAATGCTTTCCGTAACATCTGTACTGCAACACGTGTTGCTGAAAACGTCTGCCAACTCCTCCATCATGGTTGAAATCCCATTAAAAGAGTGACAGAGTGTTCATAGGATTCCTGAAGTTGTGTGAAGCGTTCTTGCTCTCGGTTGGCTATTATTGAGATATTTAGGATTTTAAGGAATAGCTTCTTATTTAGACGGGTTGTGAATGTGATTGAGAGTCAAGTAAATTTAATGTTATGTCCTTTATTAAGGTGCTTACGAAAATATTTGGGGCTAAGAGGGATGAAGTTACAGGAGAATGGAGAAAGTTACACAACATAGAACTGCACGCATTTTATTCTTCACCTGACATAATTAGGAACATTAAATCCAGACGATTGTGATGGGCAGGGCATGTAGCACGTATGGGCCAATCCAGAAATGCATATCGTCGGTTTCTTGGTAAAAGTGACCAAGTCCAAAATGCAAAATTGTTGGGAAAAGCCATTTAAAGGTTTAATGATCCACCCAAAGATAAGTGTACTTCTTTAGATGTTAGTAATGAGTTATTTTGAAGGTAAATGTGCTATATTATTAGTTTTTAGTACAAAATTATATCTTATATTTCATAATGCTTGGAAGCCTTGGAATGTGGCTTGGTCACCTTTACCAAGAAACCGACGATATAGTGTGTTAGTTGGGATGCCGGAGGGAAAAAGACCTTTCGGAAGGCCGAGACGTAGATGGGAAGATAACATTAAAATGGATTTAAGGGAGGTGGGATATGATAGAGACTGGATTAATCTTGCTCAGGATAGGGACCAATGGCGGGCTTATGTGAGGGCGGCAATGAACCTCCGGGTTCCTTAAAAGCCAGTAAGTAAGTAAGTAAGTAAGTAAGTAAGTAAGTTATGTCCTTTATTAAAGAGTAGGCCTATTTATCTTTTATTTCCTTGTTGAATGTAGTACCTGTATCACATATCTATGCAAGTATTTAAGATGTAGGTACAGTAATGTGCGACTGGGGAGCCCTTAGTACAGGTCTATGATGAGAGAAATAAGAGATATCATTCATGCAAGAACGTAATCAATGCTTGCAGCAAGTATAAATGTTACACGTTAAGGAAAAAGTTAAACTTATTCGAAAACTGAATTCTTTAATTTTGGAGTTTTAGGTCTACTCAAAACTTAAAATGGAATTTTCATACTAACTACTTATGTCTTAAATTACGTAAAACTCTGTACAAATTTTGCAAATCTAGTCTTTCAGGTGAATTTTCCTGTAAAGCAGATTTGAATAATTTCGATACCCGGTCCCGGAACAATTTTTCACTTGAAATTATTCAAATCTGCTCTACAGGAAGCTTCACCTGAAAGACTAGATTTGCATAATATATACGTCACTGTGTACGTTAACAGAAAACCACAATTCCAAGTCACACAGAGTTTGTGTGCACTCGATGTGGGTCTCTGGCATTTCGTCAGCCCACGCGAGTTGTGTGGATATAAAGGGAAAAGTTGAGACGGTGTCGGGTGGAGTTCCCGGGTAGCTCAGTTGGGAGAGCGCTGGTACGTTCAACAAGAGGTCCCGGGATCGAACCCGGCCCCGGAACAATTTTTCCCTTGAAATTATTCTGTACAAATTTGTTCAACTGCGTCGCTTTATGCCAGTAAAACTATTGAGAACAATATTTTTAGTCCTAGTTCAGTCTATAATACAGTATGGAATTATAGGATGGGGAGGATTATCACAGAGTACCATTCGCCCATTAATATTACTACATAAAAGAATTATTAAAATATGTTTAAGAAGAAAACTTGATCATCCAACTCATCTCATATATAAAGAATTTAATGTTTTAAATATCAAGCAAATTTATATGTATAATATTTTCATAAATATCAAGCTAAATTCATATCATCCGATCATGACCACAACACAAGAAGATACAATATTTCGCTCCCCCTCATTGAACCAAAATGTAAGACTGAAGCAGGTCTAAGGCACAGTTCTAATTACGGCCCAAGATTGTATAATGATTTTATAAAGACGAATCCTAAACTAAAATTATTAAACAATACATTATTCAAAAAACAAGTGCTTGAACTGTTTTTAAAATTGTAATCATGTAAATTTTTATCCTTTATTTTTTGTCACTTTAACAGTGTCGTATTATTAACTTAGTATGTTTATGTATATGTAACGTTTGTTTGTTTGTTTTTTTCTTTCTTATTCTTTTTAAATTGTATGTGTAATTACAGTTAACAGAGTAATCACAGTTGTGATGATTATTATTTTTTTCTTCTATCCAGTTTTCATTATTGGTCACACCCGACCTCAAGCATCTTACTTTTTCGGGTGTGATCTAGTTACAATTATATTTATAAAACAATTTGTAATGCATTTGAATATGAGATTGCTAATCAATTTCGAATTTTGAAAAATATTCATATACCAGTACTAAAATAGTGTTGTAAAATCTTTGTTAATGTATGTAATTTTTGCTTTCAATAATAAACTTCACAATAACTTAAAAAAATAACAACCTAGCAAAGATTCAGACCTTAAATCCACCTAGAATAGCCTTTAAGGGTGGTATTCATAGACATTTCGCAGCACGCGCTACGAGCGTACTAAACTAGCCCCGGCTATCCACTGGTTACTAGTACAGAATTCAAATCATATCCTATCGCTAACACTGGTTTATGAATACGAAAAACGCTGATAATCCACCGAAAACCCGCGCTAAAAATGTCTATGAATATGGCCCTTAAAATTTAAATACCAACATGTTTCATTTATTTTGACTAACACAGGCTACTGTCATCACCGCCACAAGGATTAAACCTCTTGGACCTGTTTGGTCTCAAGAAGATTGACAAATTATTTCCTTCATCTGCCATTTAGTTAATATTTTCCGTACCGGTTGTCTTTAATGCAATTTATTGCCAGTCATTTCTTCAATATGTCTTTTCATCTTAATTTATTGCGTTATTTTATAGACTTAAAAATTATTTGTTTTTTTCTCAATATCTTCATTTCAGTCATCCAGAATTTCGCATCTGCGGTTTTACTAACAATCTCATCATACTGTTTCGATTTATTCTCTTACCATTTATTTTAAATTTGGTGTAAAATTCGAAGCCATGAAATGAGAAATGAGAAATTTGGCAGATTCCCCCCCCCTCCCAGATTTCATGTTGTCCTTAATGTTTTGACGTACACATCTTTTATTTTTAATTTGAGGAATTTATGAAGACAATTTTATAGACTTAAAAATTATTTGGTCTTTCTCAATATCTTCATTTCAGTCATCCAGAATTTCGCATCTGCAGTTTTACTAACAATCTCATCATATTGTTTCGATTCATTCTCAACCACTTATTTTAAATTGGGTATAAAATTCGAAGCCATGAAATGAGAAATGAGACATTTGGCAGAATTATTTTTTCCGGATTTCATGCTGTCATTGTTTTGACGTACACATCTTTTATTTTTAACTTGAGGAATTTATGAAGACAATTCTAACCCTACACAATTTCAAGGAAAACAGTATCAAATAAGGTGGGTGCTCCTGTTATGGCAATGTTCCTGATATGGCCACCCCCAACTGTGAGTTAGTTAACCAAAAAATCCGCTAAATTGCAGCAGCATCCAGTGAAAGGACATCCTGGTATGTCACTTGAGCGTTTTCCATCCAGTTAGGTTGAGCAATATGGCGTCAGTTGCCTGTTTTGCGGTTTTCATGTGGCCTCTTCTTATTTTTCTCTGATAAGTCTCCTTTGTTTTATGCATGTTTTTCGTACTCCATTCAGTTTTTAATGTTCTGTTGATTGGTGTTGTAGTTGATGGCGTATCTTTTACGAGTTCTTAATAATCAAACGATTTTCGTGAAAGCTTACCTGCTCCTGATATGGCCATATCAAATGCACCATGGTCATATCAAGTTCATTTCACTTTTATTTTTTCACCTGACAAATTTACATGCCTTATAGCTGGGATTACGCAAAAATTTTGTGTTTTAAGAAAAACAACTTAATTTTTATGGAAAACCCTATTTTGACTACACTTTTGAATTATAAAAAAGATTATTAAGTGTCATTTTTATTCATTTTACACCAAAAGTATTTAATTTTAACACAACTGCGCTATCAAACTGAAAACAATCACGATTCGTAGAACATGGAACAAGGGTGACCATATCATGTGCAGATGTTCCTGATATGGCCACTAGGTAGACTTCTGGAATTTGGAACTTTTTGGACAATTAAAGCTATTTTTATGGGGAAAGAAAATTGTTTTAAGAAAGTCCATTAGACTGGGAACGAGTAAGAAATAAGTGGTTTACTTTTTTTTTTTCAAAATGGCGGCTAGAAAAATTCTCAAACCTTAGCATGGCCATATCAGAGACACCTACCTTACTTAAAATGGTGCAAGGTTTTCTGTACCAATATTTCGATGGCTCAAAACCAGACTGTTCCAAGACCATTTTACAATTTTTTTTTCAGGAGCGCTATTTTAAAGATCTAAGCTTCATGAAACAATTTGTAATAGCTTCACAGCAACCTTATGTAGAGGAATATTTACAATTTTGTTCGCTTCATATATGCAGACAAGAACTGGATCACAATGAAACACAGATTTCTTTCTTATAAGAAATTGGACTTAGAACAGTCTGGTTCTCAGTCATCGATTTAGTAACTTCCAGCTCAGCTCCACTTCTTGTTATCTACGTGACATTTTCAACTGTTGTTACTAGGAAAACAATCATATATCTCACCTAACACGTGAGAGTGAAAAACGTGTTGATTTTTCGTAGATTATTAGATTATACTGTTGAATGTATTTACCACTCGTTAATGTAAACACAACAGTTTACACATTTTCCGCAACAGAAAACTAATGCAACATGAAGGAACGTGTAGTTACACGAATTACATTGCTAGAAGCGAATCCAACAGATCTTGTACACAAACAAAGCACAACACGTTGGTTTCTGCATTAGAAAAACTGGTACACAAAGGTAGACCAATTAACGCCTCTAGCATTTTCACATGAGTTAATATTC
Organism: Periplaneta americana; assembly: GCA_025594305.2. Taxonomy (NCBI): domain Eukaryota; kingdom Metazoa; phylum Arthropoda; class Insecta; order Blattodea; family Blattidae; genus Periplaneta; species Periplaneta americana. The sequence goes on from JAJSOF020000005.1 coordinate 1,362,101, forward strand.
TAAGACATCTTGTAGATACGAGAATCATTTCATAAGTCATGGCAGTGTTGCCACATTTAGCGACAAGTCGCTAAATCTAGGGAATTTTAATCAGTCTCGGCGACAAATTTTGAAAATACGATTAGCGACTTTTCTGCTGATTTTTATATTCTTCCACTTTTTCCTTTCTTTCAAGTTAAAACATTCAACTGAAGTCATGCACTTCTTAGTTTTAGAACAGGCATGGGTGCATGACTGAGTCGTCTAATGATTCATACGTGAAAGCCCTGATCTCAGGGGTGAAAGATGCTGATTCAATGATTCTCACGGGTTAGGTCTGTCTCTCAATGCTACTGCTCCAACACCCATAAACGGTGGCAACTTTGATTGTCACGTGACGAGTCGCTAGCTCCAGCTAATTCTTGGTTCTTCCCCGCAACGCGGAGATTTTCCACTCCGAACCGACCCGAAATTTTGTGCCTATAGTTCGTGTGAAGCAAATGAGACTGTAGTTTCTGCTGGTTTTAATAAATTTTGATATATAAGACTTAATAAGTGTTAGATTTCAGAAAAAAATTGTGATCAAACGCTTGGGCGAAAATTTCCACACTTACAATTTGCCAGAAATTGTAGTGTCAATGATTGGGTCAAGGGTAGTGTATTCACAATCATCTGCTCCCACAGCCGTCTACAATACAACCAGACTCGGCATAAGAAGGTGATGACGAGGAAATTATTTTTTTCTCCGCATATGTATGTTTTTCTTATTTTTATAGTGATATTTATTATTAATTTTAGCGACATTTCTGGGGATTTTTTAACAATCTTTCGAGAGATTTAGCTACTTTTTGTTGAAAAGTTAGCGAGATTGTAGGGCGATATGTTGGCAACAGTGAGTCATGGCAACTATATTATCTCAGTCAATAAAGCTGCAGGAATAGAAATTCACTATATGTGATTGAAGGTCACTGGAATGTGCTTCACAATACTAGTACTAAATTGGGTCCGGGTACGGGAGGCAATTAGTAAGGGAAATTGAAAGATGCGTAAATAGAAATCTTTGTTTCGTCAATGAACCCCAAACCAAAAAGAAATTTTGATAAAATGATACATACACATATTTACAAGAAGAAATTAATATTACAGTAATAACTATCATTATTGAGGATGAGCTACAAAGGCAAAGCCTTAAAAAAAAAAAAAAATTCAGACCAATATAAAAGAAAAAAATCTTCACTGAAAACATTACAGGACAAATTGTATCTCGTATGTTTACTCAACAACCTGAAGACTGTTAGGAATATCCATAAGTTCCATTAATAAGGAATCACTCATGAGGAAACTAAGCCAGGAGATAATGGGTTAGGTCCACACCTGTGGAGTAACAGTCAGCGCGTCTGGCCGCGAAACCAGGTGGCCCGGGTTCGAATCCCAGTCGGGGCAAGTTACAGTTCCTTTCGTCCTCTATTCGCTTAATAGTAACATATTTCACTAATCTGATTTCAGATGTGTGCAAAAATGTTAGGTCTACTGTTCTTCCTCTGATACATATCCTCAATTGAGATGTAGGGCTACTGCCTGATAAATAATAGATGTATCAGCTAGAATCTCAATCAGAGGTAAGAACAGGTTAACTCATTTAATTACCTACGCCACACAATATCATTTGTAGAAGAAAAATAAAAATGAATCAAAATGAGCAACCAACCAAGATTTCAGGTCTTCTAAAAGTTCAGAAACACACTAGTTTATAAAATTCTAACTCGACCTATTCTGACCTATGGGAATGAAGCATGGACTGTCAGAAAAAACGTGAAAGACGACTCACAGCATCCGAAATGAGATTTCTGAAAGGACAGCAGGATACACATGCAGGACCTCCGTAGAAATGAAGGCGCAGTCTAGGATAGTGTTTCTCAAATTGGTCGTGTAAAGAGCTGAGGGACGTCGCAATATGAATTACAAATTAAAACAAAAACCGCATTACTAATATACCGGGTTGTTTCCGATCTCTGATAACGAATTTGAATGACATCATGTGCGTCAGGAGTCACACGACAGCTGAACTGTGGCGCGAGGTGACAGACCAGTAGTGAGTGATCTCATAGTCAGAGTGCACGGCCACTCACAGCAGAAATTCCCAACAAAATCCAGCCTTTTAGGAAAAGGTACATAAGAACCTTTTCCAATGCCATTAAGTGAAAACAAAAGAAGCCTGCAATAAACGAGGTTTCGTAATTTTCGATTTTCCAAAAATAATTGGTCCTAACATACATAATTAACCGCCCTGACACCGAAAATCGCTTTTTTGACATTTTTGTTTGTATGTCTGTCTGTATGTTTGTTACCTTTTCAGCGATAATGGCTGAACCGATTTGGATGAAAATTGGAATATAAATTAAGTTCGTTGTAACTTAGATTATAGGCTATATGGCATTCAAAATACGTTATTTAAAAGAGGGGTTATAAGGGGGTCCGAATTAAATAAATCGAAATATCTCGCTTATTATTGATTTTTGTGAAATATGTTACACAACAAAAGTTTCTTTAAAAATGATTTCTGATAAGTTTTATTCTCTGAACAATTTTGATAGGACTGATATTTAATGAGATAAATGAGTTTTAAAATTAAAATAACTGCCATCTAAGGCGGTGTATTGAAATAAAAAACAAATGACTTCGTCTATAAGGGGCCTTGGACACAACAATCGAAAGCTATGAAACATAGCCTACAGACAATGTTTCTGTGTTTGTATGAAGTAATATCAGAAGCTAAATTAACCGATTTGTATAATTAATTATTATTTCATCATTGGAAAGTGTAGTTTCTCTGGATGGACATAATGCTATAATGTTATTACAGTAACTTGTGAGTGAATTGTGGACAGGTAAGATTAAAATAGCTTCTTATGCACAGAAAACTTGATAGGTTATTCTGTATATTCATTTCCTGTATTTCTTATAATAATGTTTATGAACATATTCATTTTTATCTCAGAGAATTAACGAACAACGAGAGTGTATTGATTTCGTATGCAGTACTAGTACGTTAGCTTAGCAATCCATTATTTTATAATTCAAATTTTAACTATGCTCAATTGAATCGTGTTAAAATAAATAAAATACATATGCAATAAATGCAATGCAAAAAATTGGGTAATGAGCCAAGCAGATTATGTTGCGCTTTTGTAAAAGTTGTTCCTCCTGAGATTCAAGAGCTCCCACAACAAATTAAAAACTTTCTAATTAGAGTACATCAGTTGTCAACACACTTTTTCATAACATAATATAATATAAACATAATAACAAATCTGTAGCAAAAATTGTTCTGTTAATTTTCGCTTTTCCAAAAATAATTGGTAATATCAATTAAGAAACATGTTAAAGGAATTGTCATTGCACCAAATGAGTGGTCTCTGGATCAAAATGATCGCATTTTAATATTTTAAATACAATTTAAATTAAGTAACGTATTAAACGATTTATCCTTCTATCAAACACGAATGTTCCCTGGATCAAATGTCCTATTTTAATTATGTAATTACTTTATATTTATTTCTAACGGGTGCAGCGGAGCGCACGGGTACGGCTAGTAATTAATATTGCAGTTGTAATCCCCTGGTAGAGGGGAAGAGAAGGCCTAACGGCCTTATCTCTACCAGGTTAAATAAATAAATAAAATTATTTCATACTATAATTGAAATCGGTTAGTAAATCGCAGCCAGTTCCGTAAGTTATTTATATCTACAACTCCTACACGTTCATATACTGTATAATCTTCCCTCCCCACCCTTTCTCTTATCAGTCACCGTTATCAACACAAGCCTTGGCACTTCTCTGTATAAGTCAATCTAAAATGAGAGTAGAGTGCATCAAACTAGATTTCACTTTGGAAATTCATTACGCTTCCTACTCATTGATACGCGAAAATGTACACAATTATTTAACTGTGGGCAAGAGTGGGAAATTATTTGTACTATGATACAATTTACAATCCATTTGTTGTTAATAATTGGATGAAAACTTAAATTAATTTGCCTGTATATTACAAACTACCGTCATTTCCTCTGGCTTCTACATATATCTGTGAAATTTACTATTAATTACAGCGTATTATTACAACAATATATGAGAGGATGTCACACAGTTTATACACTAAATCTCTAGGGGCTGTTCGCTGCAGGGTGACATCGGGAACAAAATTGTCGCAGCGCACAACAGTTTGGAAACATCTCTCTAAGTTGTAGAGCCAAAGTGTCGTTCTGTGGAGCCGAGAACGTGATATAAAAGTTTCTTTAATACTATGACTCCCATAGGAATAAGAAAAAATTATGGGACATATAGGAAAGTTTGTCATTCTGATGATGTACGGCCAATTGAGCCCTGACAGAGAGTATATTACGGCTTCTGGGCAGGCTTGAAACTGGACTCCATGGCTACGCAGGCAAGTCCTTCCGTAACCATGGAGATTTCCATGTCAAAGCGGCGTAAGAAGAAGTTTATATGGATTTATCTATTAGTCAGTAATGTCACAAGAGGTCTTAGATTCCCCGATAAATCCAGGGTAATCTTAGACCTCGAGTGACATTTATTAGGACTATTTCGTGAACAAAATAAAAATTTGTATGTATTTATTCACACTGCAGTGGGTATATACCCGGTGGCAGTGGTAACTAATTACACTCAATAATGACAATTATAAACTTATTAATTAAAAATACAATTAATAATAATACTAAAAATTAATACTAACAATAATTAATAATAATAATAATAATAATAATAATAATAATAATAACAACAACAACAACAACAACAACAACAGGGAATATACTAAATTAAATGAAACGATCACTTAAAATAACATTTGAAATAAATCTCATTTGTATCTTAAAACTAAGATCGAACTAAAACCCACGAGTATGATATGTTCATATCTGCACAAGTACCTTTCAAATTACACTCATTTCGCTGTCAACTCACTCACTGCAATGGAACTACGACACATTTCACTGATTCTATCCTGATATCACTAACACTTCAAAAACATTTCACTGTTCAAATACTATGCACTGCCATCGCCACTGACAGGAACACGTTTCACTTACACAGCACACTTCACTGACACGACATACTTCTTCACTGATACAACACACTTCACTGACACAACATAATTCTTCACTGATACAACACTTCAATAACAACATATCATTTACACCTTTAAATACTGTGTATAATTACCGTCTATTAGTAAGGTCCTTAAGCCTATTTTTAAATACATTTTTGGTTGTTGGTAAAGCCTTTAGTAAGTCTGCAGGTAAAGCATTCCAGTCCCTGATAGTACGATTGAGAAAAGAAAACTTTCCAGTGTCCGTCCTCTGCCTTCTTTCCCTCAATTTATATGAGTGGTCGTTCCGTGAAGAGTAATTTGGCGGCTGCAACCTATTTTTTATTTCTCCCCAGGCAGGCTCACCTCAGTATGTTTTGAACATTGCGCATAATCGAATTCGCGTTCTCCTGTCCGTGAGTGTGTCCCATTTTTAATGGTGAACTTAAAGACTCTGTTTCCTAAAATCAGTGACGCTAAATTAAAAGAAGGCATATTTGTCGGTCCACAAATTGGAAAACGTTTTAAGGAGAGCATTTTGGAGAAAAAACTTAACCCCAAGGAATTACCAGCATGAAAATCTTTTGCATCAAAGGGTTTTTAGGGATCACAGGGCAGAAAATTATCGCAATTAATAGAGACGTTACTAAGAAACTAAAAAAAAAAATGGCCTGCAATATGTCACTGAAGACACAATTCTTACATTCACATTAGGACTTCTTTCCTGAGAACTTGGGGACTGTAAGTGATGAACAGGGAGAGCGATTTCACTAAGACATTGCTACAATGGAGCAACGGTATCAAGGAATACGGGATCCAACCACAGTCTACTATATACAGTTGCGAAGCTCAATATGTAGTAAAAATTCAAACATGGATAGTTGCCCACCACTAGGATCGCTACTATCGCCTCATCATCGCAGATCTCTGTCCTAGTAGACGACAAAATATGTTACACTTTCGTTGTGTTCTTTTGGAAATATTAACACCTTCCTTCCATTATTGAAATATTAAATGCATAAAGTTAATTTTATTATTTTAATGAAGTATATTAAATTCCACCATAAACTCGAAGATACCTGCAAGAAATAGGTTAATATTATTTTTGTTCGTGCAAAACGAACTGAAATTTACTATAATCGCTTCACTCATTCAAGATTATAGCGATAATTAACTATGAAACCAATAAATATTAAATTTCATTTCCCTTTACAACAATAATAATGGAAATATGAATTAATGCAGTAAATTACATGTACCTGTACTTGTAGTGTAGGCTTACGTAGTTAACAAAGTGGGATGAGGTTAAGCAATAATAATCACACCAGAATTGGAAATAAAACGTGATCAATAAATTTTATCGTAACAGACTTTTTCTACGTCTCTAGTAAAGTAACAAATAAAAATAACAACAAAATTAACAGATATAATTAAAAACATATCCTTTGAAAAAAAAAAGTAGGCCTAAGCAATAATAATCCCACCAGAATTGAAAATAAAACGTGATCAATAAATTTCATTAAAACAAACTTAATTTTTCTACGTCTCTAGTAAAATATAATTATTCCAATTATTGTAGTTTAGCCATTAACATTTTCATTACAACCAATAACGAACATTTCACAAGCATCAATGTGAAATACGCAACGAGCTAGCACTCGATGGAAATACGACACAGTCCAAAGTTGACCGTAGACAGTCTATTGTTTCTAGTTGCTAACCGCTTGGAGCGCTTTATCACGAGATTTGCAAAAAATCACCTCAAGCTTCGCGACTGTATATAGTAGACTGTGATCCAGCTATGATGAGCGATTGTTGCTAGTTTTTAAAAAGGGAAAATTCCAGTTCTCATAAGAGAAAAAATGAAGGTATTTTCTTATCTTTCTCTATTTTATAGGACGAAGAGTGGTTTTTATGCATCTTAATAGCTGGTCAGTTCTTGATGTATCAGTTTTATCATATCTAAGGTAACCTTGGAAATTTTCACACAAGAAATGATAACAAAATAATTTTTAATAGGTCAAAGATCCTGATTTCTCAATGTATCAAGTAAGTATCTATAACACAAAAACGTGACGTGTTACGAACTTTTCACAGCGCATGCAAATTAGTTAAGATCAGCCTATTTCATTAATGTTATGAAAAAAAAGTTCAAATTTGTTGAGAAGTGTAATTGTACACTTATGAATACTTAACCTATTCAGATATTGTAAAGTTGAAATAGATGAATAACGATTACTGCGATAAAGAAATTGAATGTTATTCAGTAATCCCAGGTTTTAAAATGTTAATTACATTTACTGCGTTTTTCTCTCGTTATTACAACAGAAATGCGTTTTCATTATCTGCTGAAATCATAATTTAATTTAAACATTTTATAGTATAATTAAAAATAACCTGATTAATGCATTAATTAAATTAACAATTGTTATGAAGGAGTGTCATTTCCTTTAGATACAATGGACATGGAACTAGAAGATGAAGATGTAGATGTGGAAGTAGGATTTCCCACTTTATTTAGTACAGTGGATTCATGCTCATCGATTTACGTGCAAACAGTAGGCGACACTGACTAAACAAAAGAACGACCATGCGATAAATTGATAGTGATAAATCGAGCTGCAGAATTATCGCGATTTATGACTGTGATTGGCTGGAATTCAAAATTTCATTACACTTCATTGGTCGAAAGTGGAATGACGTCATATAATCGAAATAGTCTTTGTAAACATTTGCTTAAATGTATGTTAATATAAAAGAGATTTCGATATGTTACTGGTGACACTATAAGATAACATACTGGTACAAAGTAAATTTAAAATTCCCTCTCTTCCATTTCAAGACGATCTCCTCGAAGCTAATTTAGTTTTGACACAGTTGCCAACACAGCTACAAGCTATGAATGTCACAGTAACTACCTACATAACAATACCGTATAAATAAATGGGAAATCATTTGATTTATTTGTTGAAATGTTAATATTGGATTACAATCATACAGCCATGAACATCTTTAAAAAACAAGTCTTTATAATAAAATAAAATTGTAGAAAATTCATAAAAATTTCTAAAAATACATAGGTTGGATAAAAAGTAATGGCAACACTGCTGTCACGTGACGATGGTGCGTTCGAGAGCTGCCAGCTGTGTGGACATGAACAAGGACTGTTAGATGAGTTAGTGCAGCCAGCGGCAACAGTACTCCATCAATCTACTGCAGTGTGTAGAACGTTCACTTTCATAGGGATAGTGCGAGCGCCCTAAGACCATCCTTACAAAACTAGAGCAACGTTCCTGGATCAAAATTGAAATGGCACGAGGTCACAGTGCACAAGAATGTTATCAGGGACTGCGTGAAGCATGTGGCGATGCAGTGTTGCCATATCGCACAGTTGCACGATGGGTTAAAGCGTTCCGGGAAGGCCTTGTTGCACCGGTACCAAAGGGAAGGTGACGACTTTCTTGGACGAATCGTCGCTATGGACGAAACCTGGACTCGCTCGTATGAACCAAACTTGAAACGCCAATCAAATGAATGGAAGCATCCCGATTCTCCTCGTCCAAAGAAAGTGTGCCCTACACAAAGTGCTGTGAAGGAGATGTTCATTGTGGCGTATGGCATTGATGGGGTAATACTGCACCACGCTGTACCTCCAAGGCAGACGGAAAACGCGGACTACTGGAACATCCACCGTACTCACCCGATATGATCCATGCGATTACGATCTTTTCACCAAAGTGGAAGAACCACTGAGAGGGACCCGGTACAATACCAGAGATGAACTTATCCGTGCTTTAGGGCGGTCAATACGGAATATCAACAAAGATAGACGCGCTGATGGTGTACGACGCCTTCCAAACATTTGGCAAAAGGTTATAAATAAGGGGGGCGACTATATAGAAGATACGTAAATGTTGTACCCCTGTGAATAAAGCCATGTCAGAAATATCGAACTGTTGCCATTACTTTTTATCCAACTCATTTAAATAAATAAAAATAAATGTAATAAAACAAATTTTAGTTTTTTTTTCTGAAATTCAAGAATTCGAACACCACCTCCCCTACAATTGGCATTTTGGAAGATAGGCTTCACTAATAAATTATTTCTAACAAACTAGATTTTAGGATAACCACAACACACAGGAATAAAAAAAAATGGAAACCAAAGATCATGGTAATATAAATAACAATATGAATAATGATATAAATAACACAAAAGAAGACAATATGGAACCCAACAAACTCGGAAATGAAGAAAATTAAGCTGCAGATTAAATTTCATATCTTGGAATTTTCATGACACAAACTACCAAGGGGGTAACAAGATTACCCCACAAGAATAAAGCGAACTATTTCTTAAAGTAGATGAATTATTTATGTTATTCTTATTTTAAAATGTTAGTAGATAACCTATATAAGTAACAAATACATAGAATTTCAAGAATAAATACGGAGAAAAATGGAAACAATACTCAAAAATCATCAATGGGCTAATCCTATTACACCCCTTGGTAGCACGAGGGTTAAAAAAGAAGAGAGAACTGCTGGGAGAGATTAACTTATGCACACCCTTTCCGAAAGAGGCATAAACAGTGACGATTTTAACTATCTTAGGACAGTACTGCCAACCTGGAGGAACAGGAAGGACTAAATGACGAGGAATTAAACTCGCGTCCTCGGGAAGCGGCCTAAAAATCGAGCACCGGTCCGAGTCTCACGTGCGGGTTACGTCACCAGTATTGATCAGTCGCTTATGCAACACGCACAGCGCGTGGCTGAACACAGGCAACCGAGTGAAGGAGCTTTACTCTTTATTTTGCATCAGAATTACGCAAGTACGGCTACTTCAAGCCTGAAATATCAATTGCAGATTGTCTCGATGAACATGAGAACTTAACACCTACAACGGTGAAAAAATCTATTCTGAAAGCAGAACGTTTTACACTATACATTCAACGTATAGGAATTCCGAAACTAATCTCTACTTACACCAGTGCTAGTTACATAAATTACAAATATGAAAGGATACGGTAATAATGCAACAGAGGTTGCAGAAGACCAGAAATTATGATAGTAGTAGTAGTAGTAGTAGTAGTAGTAGTAGTAGTAGTAGTAGTAGTAGTAGTAGTAGTAGTAGCAGTAGCAATAGCAGTAGTAACAGCAGTAGCAATAGCAGTAGCAGTAGTAGTAGTAGTAGCAATAGTAGTAGTAACAGTAGCAGTAGCAATAGCAGTAGCAGTAGTAGTAGCAGTAGCAGTAGCAACAGCAGTAGTAGTAGTAGTAGTAGTAGTAGTAGCAGCAGCAATAGCAGTAGTAACAGTAGCAGTAGTAGTATAGTAGTATTAGTAGCAGTAGCAATAGCAGTAGTAACAGTAGCAGTAGTATAGTAGTAGTAGCAGTAGTAGTAGTAGCAGCAATAGCAGTAGTAACAGTAACAGTAGTAGTACAGTAGTATTAGTAGCAGTAGCAGTAGCAATAGCAGTAGTAACAGTAGCAGTAGTAGTATAGTAGTATTAGTAGCAGTAGCAATAGCAGTAGTAACAGTAGCAGTAGTATAGTAGTAGTAGCAGCAATAGCAGTAGTAACAGTAACAGTAGTAGTACAGTAGTATTAGTAGCAGTAGCAGTAGCAATAGCAGTAGTAACAGTAGCAGTAGTAGTAGTAGTACCAGTAGCAGTAGCAATAGCAGTAGCAGTAGTAGTAGCAGTAGTAGTAGTAGTAGTAGTAGTAGCAACAGTAGCATTAGCAATAGCAGTAGTAACAGTAGCAGTAGTAGAGTAGTAGTAGTAGTAGTAGCAACAGTAGCAGTAGTATAGTAGTATAGTAGTAGTAGTAGTAGTAGTAGTAGCAGCAACAGTAGTAGTAGTAGTAGCAGCAGCAGTAGTAGTAGTAGCACCAGCAGCAGCAGCAGCACCAGCAGCAGCAGTAGCAGCAACAGCAGCAGTAGCAGCAGCAGCAGCAGCAGTAGTAGTAGCAGTAGTAGCAGTAGTAGTAGTAGCAGCAGCAGTAGTAGTAGTAGTAGTAGTAGTAGTAGTAGTAGTAATAGTAGCAGTAGCAATAGCAGTAGCAGTAGTAGCAATAGCAGTAGTAGTAGTAGCAATAGCAGTAGTAGCAGTAGTAATAGCAATAGCAGCAGCAGTAGTAGTAGTAGTAGTAGTAGTAGTAGTAGTAAGGGCTGGGATTTTTATGCCTCAAAATTCGCCAAAACATGCAGTATAAAATATGCACTTATGACGTAAAAATTCAAGAAATATGCTCTATATTATAAAAAATATACCATAAAAATTCAATTACTTTTTATAGTTTACTTCGCCGGTATAAACTCTACCTAAAATGACAACCAGAAGAGGAAAAAGTGAAATTTAAGGGATTTCAAGGCATATAAATTTTATTCAAAACAGAAAATGCTAACTTTTTTTCAGAAACTTTCATTACATCTATATTATGAAACTTCAGTTGAAATGTACAATGAATTTTTTTAGGTGTTATTTAACGACGCTGTATCAACTACTAGGGGACCATAAAAAATCTGGTCAGCCTAGTTCCAGTTGAGTAAGTGGTATTTATGATGGTCGAAGAATGTGTTTGGACAGGTTTTCTCGGGTACTCTAGTTTCATCTTCCATCATTCTCACTTCTTCACTTACAATAATCCATGAAATTAAGATATGAGCAAAGTTGTACTGGTGGAGGCAGACGAAACAAGTAACCTGTCTCTGATACTCTGCTCTCCACGACGCAAGTCACATGGAGATCTTTATCATCGATTTACTAGTGTTGGCGTCGATCTTGCACTTAGTCTTCGTTTTATGATAAATCGAATTAAAAAGGAAGAATGAAATTTACAGAATGGTTGGGTAAAATACTCTCATATTTCACTGTCAACGGAATTCGAAGTTGTCATTACAAAATACTTCATTTCTTCCAGTCCGAAGTTCGAACGTCTAGCACATTTCCTGAATTGATTCGTCTTAAAATAAAAAAGAAAGAATTCTTCTCTCATGAAGGAAGTGAAAAGTGTAAAAAAAAAAAAAAAATGCAGACGGATGACAATGACGTAGTTATCTTTTAAAACGGAACAACTTACCAATCTGCGCCTAAAATGTCGCCGCACGCCTTGAGTAAAATAATTTCTGAAGAAGACTGAACTCTTTACAGGAAATTGAAAACTAATACAGTAGAACCCCGGTTATCCGTCTCCCTATTGGCGGATTATCCGACTGACTTATTACAAGTTATTACAAGTCTACACACTTACACCAGTGAATAGGGATTATAAAGAATGGACACTGAGCGAATTTTCCTGTGTTTTGTTTCTCTGTGCGCCAGCGTTTAGTTCTACTTCCGAGCGCTAGAGGTTAGTGTAATCGAGCACACGCTAAGATAATAATTGAGAATAGAGTTGAGACACAGGATCCAAACATCGCCTACCTTATTGCATAATCCAGTAACGCTTTGCTTCAAATAAATTCAAGTTAACAGCTTTTCTTTATTTCTCAGTGTCGAACTAGTTGTAATAATATATTTTTTTATATTTCAGATATAATAAATTATATTATAAAATAATATAATACATTATAAAATTATGTATCAAATTCGTTTAATATTTGTATATAATATGATGTAGGTATATGGTTTTACTTCTCGTAAGAGTTTTGTTTTTCCATTTTCAGTGCTATCAAATCATTACATATTTTAATTGTTGTTGGGGTCAACGTCTCAACTCTCGTTATAAAGGAACTCTGGAGTCTAGACATTACAGTTAATGACGTATTTATTATTTTATGGATCCAATTTATTTTATTTGAGTACATAATGTACCTAGATGTATTAATTATATGTGTTATATTTCCGCTGTGTCGACTGCTAGCTGGTGTGATGTCAGCGCCGACTCTAGGGAGAAAGCAGAATCTCACGCTGTAGCTGGCTTGAAGGTCATTGAAATCAGTCTGGCTACATCAAAGGTACCGACGTGAAGTGTCCATTCTTTATAATCCCTATTCGCTGCTTACACCAGCCGTGGCGAAAATGCAATCGTACGCCGAACCAGTGTTTAATCTGCAACGTGCATAGCACCTATGCAAGGAGGCGGGCACCTGAAGGGGAAGTGAAGCAACTGTCTGACTGATTAACGGATTTTTATTTTCCTTACGTCAAGCACTTAAATATAATTTTATACAGTACAAGGCTACAAACTAATGTTTAGTACGTGTAACGAAGAAAAAAATGAACAAGAAAACATAGGACACATTATCACAAACTAAAATTAACTGTCTTCAGAATGTCTGTGCGACAGAGTTTCAAAATCAGGAATTATGTCACTTACTGCCAGTCGTAGTTGATCACGAAGGTATTTGTCTGTCAGTCGTGATCTAAATTTGATTTTTACTGTTTTCATTGTTGAAGATGATTTTTCACAAACGTAAGTTGTAGCGAACATGGCTTCAAAAGAGCAAGCGAAAGAACGAAGGTTTAGATATTTTTTTGGAAAAGATTTGAAAAGTTCAACATTTGTCAAGTCCTTACATCTAGCTTTCATTTAACATCACATTGTAAATCTGTGAGTTTAAATAGAAGATCTAACCGCATTATTCGTACATCTGCTGAAAAAGGATCGACGTACAAAGATAATAATAATAATAATAATAATAATAATAATAATAATAATAATAATAATAATAATAACCTTTTAATGTTTCATCAGTAACATGTAGTATAATGCCGTTTTATGTTATACAACCGTTTTCCTCGTAATACTTGTGAACAAATCATACATTTAATATTCTCATCATATTGGCAGCAAAAAAATGCGTCCTCCCATCCTACTTGGAACTTTCGTTTTTGTAGAGGTACATGGTTTCGAGAGAGACATTGCGACGATACGCCGCTCTCAGGTCAGAGACAAATACAAATGGAACAGAGTTTGACTCCAGTGAGTGAGAGGGTGGGGGTTGTGGGAGGTAGGAAGCGCATAGTTATCATTCAGCGTATTCCGATTCTCACCGGTCCGGTGGCATCAATGACGTCACGTTGCAACGAAAATAAGGAACAAAACTGCTGGAAGAATCGATGCTGTCATGGCGACTGTGTAAGTGGTTATCTGTGCTACGCTAGCAAAATTTTGCGAAATTTCCGTACTGCCATCTCGTTCAAATAAAAGAGATCATAAACAACTTATTTCTTGAACCGGTAGTAATAACGGGTCCGTTGACATGTTCGCTCATAAGCCATTAACATATTGTTTTTACGTTGTGCTCATTACAAACAATACAGCAGAACACACCGCCATGACACAACAGTGCACGATGTCATTCGTCTGCTAATTCCCGCCCTATACAAGAACCAATCAGATTCACTGATGGCGGCTGATGGAGCCTTCCACTACCTCTGCAAGTTGATGGCACCGATGCGACACCGGTGGAGCATCAATGACGTCATCGGTGGAATTCGGAACACCGTGATGCCATCGGATTGCTCACCGGTGAGATTCGGAATACGCTCATTGCGAGCCACAATGTGCTCGTGAGTCACATTTTCGCCACGGCTGATGTAAACACAAAAATCTAAGTGTATGCAACCCGCTTAACTTCTCGATATTTCAATTACGGACACCGACAGCAACAAAGGCAGAAGGACTTCTGGAATTCTTGACAGATGGAATTAATTTGTTAGCCCAAAAGCACCATGTCGTGTAACGTTCATACGGATTCGTTCTGGTGGCGGTATACTTTTTTACTCGGAGTTGAGACTTTCATAAAATTGTAATCCATCGTCACTTGGTAGAGTTTACGAACAGAAAAAAGTTTGGAGTTCGTGCTCAGGTACTATGAGAAAACATCATTAATCTCGTGGCATTATGGCTAAGAAAAAGTATAGTTTCTCTTTTGTGGAAATTCACCAGACAATAATTACTCTTAATTATCTAAAACTACTAAGTATTTAAAACATTTTGCATTACTCAGTTTTATGAACATATCTGAACACTCCATACTATTACAGAATAATTGCCAAACTTATCACATTTAAAACTTTAGAAAATATTATATATACATTGAAGTTTCTCAAGTACGTTCAACTCATTTACAATCGCTGTCTCTTGCCTCATTCTGAAGGAATTGATCGCAAATGGAACTCTAACCATGGACATTTTCAACATTATCTTACGGGTGAAATAAAGTACAACAGCACTAATATAATAGCTCTTCTGAGATGGTGATGATGATGATGATGATGATGCTACACACTATCGTTCTATTTCAATATTGCCTGCTATTTCTAAAAATGTTGGTAAAATGTATGAAAAAAAGATTATTACAATTATTTGACAAGGATGGAATTTTTCTACACTCATCAATATGGTTTCGGAAATCATCATCTACTTTAAATGCTGCTGTTGACATGGTTACTTGTATAGAACAAGCTGTGGACGAAAATAAAATTCCAGCAGGTTTATTTATTGATCTTAGAAAAGCATTTGATACAGTTAATTATTCAATTTTGTTGCGTAAACTGGAATCTATTGGTATTTGAGGTGTTGTTTTACAGTGGTTTCAGAGTTATTTAAGTGAACGGTATCAATATGTCTCAGTGAATAACTTGGAAAGTGGACACAGCGGGAAAGGCATGGAGGGCGTTACACTTTGTGATGAGGGTACTAAGGAAAGGCTCTGATAAATCCAAAGAGATTCCATATAAATCACTAGTACGTCCAGTAATGGAATATGGTGCTGCATGTTGGGATCCTTACAGATTAGAACATATTAAGACACTGGAAAAGTTAAAAAAAAAAAAAAAAAAACGGGCTCTCAAGTGTTGTTGTAATAATTCACCATTAAAATGGGACACACTCACGGACCGGAGAACGCGAATTCGATTATGCGCACTGTTCAAAACATACAGAGGTGAGCCTGCCTGGAGAGAAATAAAAAATAGGTTGCAGCCGCCAAATTACTCTTCAAGGAACGACCACTCATATAAATTGAGGGAAAGAAGACAGAGGACGGACACTGGAAAGTTTTCTTCTCTCAATCGTACTATCAGGGACTGGAATGCTTTACCTGCAGACTTACTAAAGCTTTACCAATAACCAAAAATGTATTTAAAATAGGCTTAAGGACTTTACTCATAGACGGTAGTATATTATACACACTACTTAAAGGGTGTAATTGATATCTTATTATTTGAAGTTTTATATCAGTGAGGAAGTGTGTTGTGTCAGTGAAGTGTGTAGTGTCAGTGAAGTCTATTGTGCAAGTGAAGTGTGTTAGTGTCAGTGAAGTGGCTGTGCAAAGTATTTGAACAGTGAAATGGTTAGAAGTGTTAGTGAAATCAGGTAGAATCAGTGCAGTGAGTGAGTTGACAGCGAAATAAGTGTAGTGCCGAAAGGTACTTGTGCAGGTATGAACCTGTCACACTCGTGGGTCTTAGTTCGAACTTAGGGTTAAGATACAAATTAGATTTACTTTAAATGTTATTATAAGTGACCATGCTTCATTTAATTTAGGATGCTCCTTGTTATTATTATTATTATTATTATTATTATTATTATTATTATTATTATTATCACCATCATCATCATAAACAATATCAGCCTTCGTATTCCTACAAAAGGTGTAAGATTTCAAAAAAAAATTTATAACAGAAATTCAAAATCACTTTCTCCAGGCTGTAGATGCATAAAATATGCCAATTTGCATGGGCACAATTCAGATCCTTTTAAGGTTTAGTTTCGTTCTGATTATTAGTTTTTACTGTTATTGTTCTCAATTTTATTTGTGTATGTTTTTGCTTATTTAAGATATTATTTATTTTGTTTTGCACTTTTGTATCTTCTGTTTGTGTATTGTGCTGAACTATAATTGGCCTCTGGCTGTTGTTCAGCACACAAATATTAATAATAAATAAATAATAATAAATAAATAAAAATAAATTATTATTATTATTATTATTATTATTATTATTATTATTCATTATTGTTTTTATTAGTTGTGTTTATTATTAATTGTCATTAACCAATGTTTTACCTCTCAGCCTTAAAAAGAACCTGAGCCAAACTTTAGTGATGCCCCACTTCGATTATTGCGATTCTTTATTCACGAATCTAAATACTGATCTTGCCCATAGACTACAGCGTGTTCACAATATCTGCGTTCGTTTCGTTTGTAACATTAGAAAATTCGATCATGTAACACAGTCACTAGAATTGTTGTCTTGGAGTCCACTTAAAGAAAGAAGATTCTTCAACTCTCTCTTATTACTATTTAAAATCATCCACACCTCCATACCCTCTTACCTAGCATCTCGTTTTGTTTACCTTTCACTACCTCGAACCCGGAACATGTACCTTCTCTCTATTCCTCTGCACAGAACATCCTTCTACTCATAATCTTTCAGCATATCTATTCCACGCCTCTGGAATTCTCTTCCTGACCACGTCAGAGACTGTCGGACAATATCAAAATTCAAATTTAAATTAAAAATCACATTCTAGTTCGTGGAATTGTTTGTTGAACACATGTCTGGTTGCGCAACTTCACCTTAACCCATGACATATAGTAAATATTGTAACTATGCTGTTGTAAAGTTGAAAATTAATATGTAATGTATTTATTATTATTATTATTATTATTATTATTATTATTATTATTATTATTATTATTATTATTATTATTGTCAGTTATCAATATCATCATTGCTATCTCTGTTTTCTTTCTTTGTGTTGTATTAGCTCGATGAGAGCTCTATAATGTACTTTTGACTCTGTTGACCCTCTACAGGGCTTTAACTTAATTTGTATCATTTTCATCAGTGTTTGTATTTCTTTTTGTATTTATATGTGATATCTGGTAGGATGGAAGAGAAGGCCTTATGGCCTGAATCCTGTCAGATTAAATAAATAAATTATTATTATTATTATTATTATTATTATTATTATTATTGCTATTATTATTATTATTATTATTATTATTATTATTATTATTATTGTCAGTTATCACTATCGTCATTGCTATCTCTGTTTTCTTTCTTTTCGTTGTATTAGCTCGATGAGAGCACTATAGTGTTCTTTTGACCCTGTTGACCCTCTATAGGGCTTTAATTTAATTTGTATTATTTTCATCAGTGTTTGTATTTCTTTTTGTATTTATATGTGCTATCTGGTAGGATGGAAGAGAAGGCCTTATGGCCTTAATCCTGTCAGATTAAATAAATTATTATTATTATTATTATTATTATTATTATTATTATTATTATTATTATTATTATTATTATTATTATTAACTAGTTACCACTGCCACCGGGTATATACCCATTTGCAGAGTGAATAAATACATACATGCATACATTATCATGCGATGTGCCGCAAGGATCAATTTTGGGACCTCTTCTCTTTCTAATTTTCGGGTTTTCATCCCGAAAACAAATTCAAGTCCCTTAAATGGACTATATAGTGAAAAGAGAAGGAGACAAATGGCCTTATATAATTCTTAAAATGAACAAGTCCCAACCCAAGTACTCTTCAAAAGACGAGAACTCGTGTACAGTCTTAGAAATAAGTATTGAACGCATAGATACTCTTTATTATAAGTCCTAGAAAGGGGGCAGTGCCTATGATAAGACATACAACGAAAAAAACTACTTTTATAATTTCAACTAGTCGTTCTCCTGTGAACCAGGTCGCTCGTTCTCTAATGATGTGCACTGCCTCCTTTCTGTGCTACAAAACGTTTTTCTAAGGCTATACATTCCGGATTATTTATCTTTCGCCTTACTCTGACGGATTGATAGGTTCTCCAAGTCGATGGTTCTTAGACCTAATTAAAATGGGGTCATCGTAAGCTATAAAGAAAATAAAGACAACCTTCATCGACTATTTGATCTCTATATAAAAATATATATGCGTTAGTAAAAAAAAACATCTTTTGGTTCCAATGCAAATAACTTATAATCCAGCCAACTGTCAAGCATTCCACAGAATTTCCACTAACGACATAGAAAACTATGGATGTTACCCTGACAACTGAGGACGTTCATTTGTTTTTCCTGTTTACCAAGCCCGTCAGACAATAATACCATAACACCAATGTTATTGCAGTTCTAAGCCGATCAATACTCCATTATATTAAAGACATGTCCAATGTTTGTAATTTGCTATTGTAACGAAAGAGCTGTCAATATCTTTCAAGTCTGACACCTGAGGGGAAAGGAAACGTCCTATCAAACTAGTACACTACAGCATTGTACCGTCTGACACAGTCTAGAAACATTTCTGTCACTCCACTATTGTGTGAATAGATCATTTGCCTAAAGTGTTAGGTTAAAATCAATATGAACTCTTAGTAACGAACCAGCTGGAATAAACAGAGAGAGGGAGACGTAAACAAATGTGTCTGTTTTCCAGATCGTGCGCTACCAATGAGCTACACGTCATGTTAGGGATATTAAAAGAGAATTGAAATAGTAATATGCGTTACAAGAGCGGTATGTTCAAGTTTTCATGTTCGAGGAAAAGATTGAAAAAGCGAAACGTAGTTGAGCTTTTTAATTTCCGAGAATTGAAAGAAAACATACCGCTCCTGTATCGTACATTATTTTGTGCGAAGATCGTTTATTACATACCTGAAAGACGAATTTCTAATTAGTTGCAATGAAATCTCCATCTTGGTTTCTGTTCAATGACGGCAAATTTGCAAAACAAAAATATATATCTTCAAAATTGTTGCTTTAAAATGTTTTCTGTGTTTACTATACTCCAGCAGGCCGTGATATACGTCTGTCTTTTTTTCCCCCCGTCTACAGAGGTGTGAAAATTATTAGAATAATCTTAATTTTAAAGGTTTTTTAATAGTTCCTTCACAAATATTCATTGAATTGATGAATATTGGTATATAATATTACTATACTGATGTAGAATATATTTACTACTAACAATGCCGGAAAGCATTGTTGTACATTGGTATTTTTCTTATTTTACAATTGTTATGGGAATTCAGAAATTATTATATTATGTTGGCGGAATTGGAAACATCAAAAATTAAATAAGAAATGCTTTAAACAAATTGTTCTTTGCGTTTACATTGTTGTGACGGTTCAAATGAACGTATACATCTGTTTTGTGCATATAATTTCTTATGTCTCCACGATCTCGCACAAACAAATGTATCTATTTCTCAGCTCGTGTACTACCTACCACTGAACTATCTGAGTATTCTGTTTACCATTGCACTCTAATTTTATCAAAGAGAAGTATATCTATGTTTATTTTTCACAAAAAGGGTCGGTTAAGATGTTAATAAATTAACTGAGGATACAGTTAGTTTACAAATTATGATAAAACTGAACAAAAGATGTATTAGTTGTGATATTTGTAATACATTTTAAATAATAAAAAAAAAAGATCTCGTAGCATAATATAAAAAAAATGTTTTGTCATTTTATATTTAAAAAGGCTATTGAATAATTTATTTCACTCTGTACTGTAAATTTCAGGCTTTCGTGTAATTTATTAAACGAGTGTGCAATTGTATTATGTATTGATTTATTTTCATAAATTATAAGTGTGTCATCTACAAATCTATGGAAGTCTTTTATGTATGTTTAAAAAAAATGTTTTTATTTAACGACGCTCGCAACTACAGAGGTTATATCAGCGTCGCCGGATGTGCCGGAATTTTGTCCCGCAGGAGTTCTTTTACATGCCAGTAAATCTACTGACATGAGCCTGTCGCATTTAAGCACACTTAAATGCCATCGACCTGGCCCGGGATCGAACCCGCAACCTTGGGCATAGAAGGCCAGCGCTATACCAACTTGCCAACCAGGTCGACTATGTATGTTTATTTATGATGTCACTGATAGGTTCGTTCCACCAACAGTCAGGAACCGTCCGTAACTATCGTGAGCATGCGCAGTACAGAAAAAGCGTTCCAACACAATCCGAACCAGTCCTGAACCGGAAACATGTACTGCAGTCGGGCGTTCCAACAAGCTTTGGACACGGGTTCGGAACGGTCAGAAATAGTCCGCGGATTGAGGCATGTACGGAAGAGTACGCGAGACGCGCATGCGCATAAGCTCACGTCTCCTGGATACTGAAGAAAGACATGATCGACTGTTCACATCAATGAGGTTAAAGATGAAAAGTGACAGTACAGACGAATAATAAAACTAGAGATTTAATTTAAATTTTCGCCAAAAAGAAAGGGAATGGAAATTATTTGGGTATTGAAATAGTTAGTTACAATTTCAACATGCAGCTTTGATTTATAGTATAATAAATAACGTACATAAATTAATAATTAAAAAAGAACTATTTTTAGGTGAGAATCCCCAAGTACACAACATTGAATTATCGGAATTCTTGCCTTCCATATTTTTTGTCATATTTTTATAGAAAATGATCGAAATTCTATTTTCTGCAATTAGAATTAGCTGCAAAACGATGATAATTAAGCATCCCGTTCTTAGCAAAGATGATCACAGTTATAGCATCTCTGGATTTAGTACATAACGATCCGCGAAAGCGTTCCAACAGCGTCCAGTCCAGTTTCAATCCCATAGCAGATGCCCAACTAGCGCATGCGCATAAGATGGTACAGGAACCGTACATGAACTGATCCATGAACCGCTTGTTGGAACGAACCTAATATCTTCTATGTTTTATAGGAAGGTATCGGTTTGAATTCCAGATAATGGATTACCCATTGCTAGGCCAACATTCTGTTTATATATTTTTGATTGAATGTGAAGTAATTTTGTAAAGTAACAGTATTTATTAGTCTTATTTTTTGTTGGATTTTATTCATTGGTATTTGAAGGTTATTTAGTTTTGTTTCGATAATATTTATAGTTTCTTGAATTGTGATATTTGTATATAAGTTTTCTATGTCTAAGGACATTAGTTAATGTTCAGTTTGTTTAGATTATCTATTAGATGTTTCGTGTTGTTTATTGTGTATTGATTTTGTAAGTGTAAGGTTTGTTTTAACCATTTGTTAAGAGAAAATAAAAAAAAAACTACACGTTATTTTAGGGATATTAAAAGAGAATTGAAATAGTAATATACGTTACAAGAGCGGTATGTTGACGTTTTCATGTTCGAGAAAAAGATTGAAAAAGCGAAACGTAGTTGAGCTTTTTTAATTTCCGAGAACATGAAAACAAACATACCGCTCGTGTATCGTACATTATTTTGTGCGAAGATCGTTTATTACATACCTGAACGACGAATTTCTAATTAGTTGCAATGAAATCTCCATGTCGGTTTCTGTTTAATGACGGCAACTTCGGAAAACCAAAATATCTTTCTTCAACATTGTTGCTATAAAATGTTTTCTGTGTTTACTATACTCTAGCAGGCCGTGATATACGTCTGTCTTTTTTTTTCCCAGTCTATAAATGCGAACTTAAAACAAACGGTAAGGTTATGTAATGATTTATTTTTCATTTTAATACTTTAACAATATTATTTATATAACATATTGCAGTAATAACATCAGCATCTGGAATCTTGTTGATTTTTTCACGGCTTCCTTAATGTTACTTGTATCAGGAATGCAATAAGTTTCGTGCAGTGGTAGACTTTACTTAATTTTTCCTAATATTTAAAAACAATAATTAACATAGCAATTTAGGTGAAGTTGCAGTGGTAAGTTTCCAATTTATAATTATTACTATGTTAAACGTCTCTAAAAATAATATGTTAAAAGTCTAAAGCAGTAAAATGAATGTCGCGCTTAAGCGGTAAGAAGAGGGAAATTGTTATGTGTGTAACGTTGGGAATACTGAATGTGGTATTTCACACTTACCGCGTATTGGTTCTGTGCGGAAAACAAGCAAATGCGCACGATCTCGCACAAAATCAGTTACGAAGTTTCAATAATAGCAGTCATGGGCATGAACTGGTTCACACACCAGGACCGATTGGAGACCTTCCCCCAAACGTGGAGAGGTGGGGCTGTAATTGACAGTGACGTAGAACTCTACAGTTCTTCTCAGCACTCTTTCTGTACCGTACAAATCAAAACAAAGTGTGGAGGACTTCGAGTGGCAAGTCGTCAAACCTTCCGAAGTCAGCGACTTAAACCCAAATTTCACGATGAATGGGAAGAACAGCTGTTCTTCTGTGTTCCCAAAGTAGATATATTCTTTGTATTTTATACTCAAAAATGCTAATGGATGTCCACAGTGGTAATTACAAAAGGCATTGTGAGCAATCACGAAGAACACGGACACATTACAGGTTTTATTATTTTACTACTGCTATTAATTTTGAAGCTATATTAACGCTGAAAGCATTAATGTCTTTAAAAGTCATTTGCAAGAAACAACGTCTACAGACTGAAGAAAAATCAAAATAACATACCCCTTGCATGTTACATTTTATTTAGCTTGGGAGATATCTTTGCCTCTAAACACTTTCGGTGATAGCGAATTCATTACAGCCTATAATACTTGGTGAAAGAGGCGGCAAAATATGTCCGGAATATATGATTTTAAAAGAATTAAGCATACCACACGTACTTCTTTTACACGTAGATCAGGTATGCTCAAAATTGTAAAAGCCCCGATTACACGGATGATGCTGCACTGCATAACACACACAGTGTACGGACTGGGCTCCGCAACTACATTGCAGCACCGCCCGTAGCATAGTTCTCACACTCTTACAAATACGGATAATAAACTGAATTTGAAAAAGGAAAAAGTATACACTTCAATATTCAGTTATTAATATAGTTATGATATAATAATATCATAGATAATATCATTTTCATATTCCACCATATAGTCTACTTTGCGGTCTATTCAACATCTGCATTCTTTTCTGCAAGTAATCGGGAATCTATTTCCAACGAATTTACTGAAATGCGCTAAAGATGCTCATCTGTTAATCGGGACTTATGTTTGGATTTAGTGACCTTCATTCTCGAAAATAATTGTTCGCACACATATGTCGAGGCGAAGGTAGCTAACATGGTGGCAACGAATAAGCTCATCTTGTAATATTTAGTTTGGTTCATTTCTTAAATAATTCTATGCTTGTCAAGTCACATTCTCTGCATTTAGTTCTGAATTCTACGTTACTTTGTAAATCAATTAACTCGTCCTGGAACTGCACTCTCACGGATTGTACTACATTTTTGAAAAGATTAACAAAAATATTAATATCACTCTCCATACGTCTAAAATCACTAAATCTATGTTCTGTGAATTCACATTTGAACTGTTGCAGTACAGAGACATAATTAACTATATTTTGTTCAGGCACCATACATCTCTTTACAAGTTCACCATCCGTGAAGGGTTTTAGTGCCTTAGCTAATTCCCAACATACTACATAGGCTAACTTGCTCCAAAACATAGACTCTGAATTGTTCGACTCTCTTCAATGTTTGACCTTTCATGAAGTGCTTTCAATTCTTGAAGCTGTAGTGCACGTTGCACCCTTGAAAAATTATTTTATCAAAATATCTATTTCTGCTGGAATAAAGTCACCACAATAACAATAATAATAGTAATAATAATAATAATAGGTCTAATAATAATAATAATAAAAATAATAATAATAATAATAATAATAACGTTAGTACATGAAAATAGGCTATATTACAGAAAACCACTTCTCTGTCACTTCGGCATGTTCTGGGTAGCAGAGCCTATAATGTAGTTTTATGTTGCTCAGTAGTATTCTGATAGTACCTTAACAATATAGTAATCACCAGGGAAAGGATTTATATGTAAATACATATTTACTTATAAAGCTAATATAATTTATATTTTGCATTATCTTTATGTTTCACAATGTGTAGGGTTGAAAAATCCTACTTTTATTTTCCATATTTTTCCATATTTTAGAGTTTAGTACATATTTTCGTTAATTTCCATATATTTTCCATATTTCATATAAAACAGTCCATATTATATTAGGTTTAACAATAAAACAAAACAAAATTCCATTAACTTTTAAAAATACATTTCAACAATAGAGATTTAAACACATGTTCAGTAATCCCTTTAACATCAGAGTTATTTGAAAATTAGCAGTCCTATCAACAATGGGAAAGTAAGTTACAAAACTGTATTAATTTAATTTAAAATTTTTAACAGACTTCAGTTGTGCAGCTCAACAGTTAAATGCCAGTCAGAGTACACATAGGTTCAGTTTTTTAAATCATACTAAAAAGACGGTAAATATGCCAAAAGTACGTCATTCAGTCAATTTAAAATCAAAACTAACAAGTTACATTTCAGAATTTAAAGAAGATGGTTTATCAACTGACAATAAAATATTATTTTGTAATTTGTGTCAGTGTGCAGTATCATCTACACAAAAGTTCCTGGTGCAACAACACATTACAACTAGTAAACATCAGGCCAACAAACAACTAAATTCCAAGCAGAGACAATTGTTTTTAACACAACCAACAACATCGAATGTAAGATCTGAGTTTAACATCGACCTGTGCCGTTCTCTCATCTCTGCTGATATTCCTCTCTACAAACTAAAGAATAAGGTCTTCAGGGAATTCCTTGAAAAATATACTCAACATACAATCCCGGATGAGTCAACACTTAGGAAGACGTATGCTCCATCCATCTACGATGAGACAATACAGAAGATAAGAGATGAAATTAAAGATAGTTCAATTTGGGTTTCCATTGATGAGACTCCCGACAAAGAAGGTAGACTTGTTGGTAATGTAGTTATCGGTTTGTTAAGTGAACAATATTCTGAACGAATTCTTTTACATTGTGATGTTCTAGAAAAGTGCAATAACAAAACTATAGTTAAACTGTTCAACGAAGCTATGGGTATCCTGTGGCCAAAGGGTATTATGTACGATAATGTGTTATTCTTTATTAGCGATGCTGCCCCTTATATGGTCAAAGCTGGACAAGCATTATCTGTTGTATATCCTAAATTGACTCATTTTACTTGTGTGGCGCATGCATTTCATCGTGTGGCAGAAGTGGTCAGAGACAATTTCCTAAAGTAGATTTGTTGATTTCATCAGTGAAAAAGTATTTCTCAAAGCTCCCAGTAGAGTTAACGTGTTGAAAGAAATGTACCCTGAAATTCCATTGCCACCAAAGCCAATTTTAACTAGATGGGGTACATGGCTAGAAGCAGTTGAATATTATGCCGAACATATAGACTCTATTAACAATGTTCTCCTTGCATTGGACTCTGAAGATGCAGTCTCAATTGATACTGCGAAAACAGTTACCTGTGACATAAGTGTGAAGAATGACTTAGCTCACATTCAGCATACATTTTCATGCATCATAAAAACGCTCAAAAGTCTCCAAAATAGGCACCTTTCACTATCTGAAAGTTTTGAAATTATAAATAGTACTGTGGAACAACTGAATCGTGGTAGAGGTAAAGTTGCAGATGCAGTAAGAGCTAAGGTGGACACTGTACTTTCAAAAACCCTGGATATGAAGAACTACAAAAGGTTGTTGCTGTGATGAGTGGTGAATCAACAGTGAAGATTAACTTGGACTTATCCCCAGCAGACATTGTGAAATTGAATTATGTACCAGTTACTTCTTGTGACGTCGAACGCTCTTTTAGTCAGTATAAATCTATCCTCAGAGACAATAGAAGAAGATTCACTTTTCAGCACTTGAAAGAAATGTTTGTAACCTATTGTTATGGTAACAGACAATAAAAATTGTGTTTTGTTGAAACTACATTGGAAGATAAGGTACGTCCATTATATTTTTGTTTAGTTTGATTAAAATGTACCAATATTTAACGTACATAGTCATTTTTTTATAATTTTAAGTCCATATTTAATTCCATATTTTGGTAAAAATCCATATTTAATTCCATATTTTGGTAAAAATAACTACATATATATTTACATATTTCATATATTTTTAGTCCATATAAATCCGTTCCCTGGTAATCACTTTCCGTTTTCACCGAACGTACAACAAAAATAGTCTTTCTCCCTTACTGCACGGAATAATCGTTAGCTTACAGAAGGTTTTGACTGTCATTGTCCTGCACTGTTCGTACGTTACTAAGTACTTGAACTGCCTTCCGCAGTCATCCGTCGAGCTTCGAACGAGGAACAGCACGCTGTACATTGGAAGGTTGTGATTACAGAACTTAATCGGGAGTTAGAGAATGAACATACCTGACGTAGATGGAAGACAATTCGGTGTATATTAATAAGAAACCGGAGCAAAAGTGTAAAGATTGCAGTTTTTCCTTCTGACTTTGGAGGAAAGTAATGACATATTTGACACTCCAAAATTAGCCATTTCTACTCTTGTTCTAGAAGTTTATTTATCAGCACACGAACTATATTCTCGATCTAATTCCCCTGAAAGGTACTACCATAGGTGAGGGCATTTTTAAATCTCTCTGCCAACGTACTGCATCGAACAGTGTGGATTTACGGGTTGCGTTTTAACAGATTCGGTTAAATAATAATAATAATAATAATAATAATAATAATAATAATAATAATAATAATAATAATAATTACTTACTGGCTTTTAAGGAACCCGGAGGTTCATTGCCGCCCTCACACAAGCCCGCCATTGGTCCCTATCCTGAGCAAGATTAATCCAGTCTCTGCCATCATATCCTACCTCCCTCAAATCCATTTTAATATTATCTTCCCATCTGCGTCTCGGCCTCCCCAAAGGTCTTTTTCCCTCCAGGCTCCCAACTAACAATCTATATGCATTTCTGGATTCGCCCATACATGTCCTACCCATCTCAAACGTCTGGATTTTATGTTCCTAATTATGTCAGGTGAAGTATACAATGCAATAATAATAATAATGCATAGGCCTACATACATACATACATACATACATACATACATACATACATACATATTATTTAGCCCAAGGGCACGTCTTTCATTACAAACCCAGCATTCTCCAATCTTCCATATTTTCTGCCTTTCTCTTTGTCTCCTCATATGATCCATGTATCTTAATATCGTCTATCATCTGATATTTTCTTCTACCCTGAACTCTTCTCCGTTCACCATTCCTTCCAGTGCATCCTTCAGTAGGCAGTTTCTTCTCAGACAGTGATCCAATCAATTCCTTTTTTCTCTTTTTAAAACCATGGTTTATTTAACGACGCTCGCAACTTCCGAGGTTATATCAGCGTCGCCGGAATTTTGTCCCCTTTTACATGCCAATAAATCTACTGACCTATACCAGCACTATGCCGACTGCGCTATCTAGGCCGACCTTTTTCTGTTCCTGATCAGTTTCAGTACCATTCCTTTTTTCACCCACCCTTTGCAATAACACAGCTGGATAATAATAATAATAATAATAATAATAATAATAATAATAATAATAATTTAATAATAATTTAATAATAATAATAATAATAATAATAATAACGGCTTGTGAAATGTGATTCATGCGAAGAGCAGCGGGCTATACTAAATGGGATGTGAAAAGAATTTTAAAGAAACTCAACCAGTTTTAGATTACATTGTTCAATATGAGTCTAATTGGAAACATCACTTGGAAAGAATGAGTAATAGTAGACTTCCAAAGGCAATTTATGATTATGTACCACATGGCCAAAGATCTGTGGGTCGTCCTGCTAAGAGATGGCGTGAAAATTTTATGTGAGACTCTAACAGGCCTTGTGGCCTAACACTTGTCAGGAAGAAGAAGAAAAGAAGAAGATAATAAAATAATAATAATAATAATAATAATAATAATAATACAAAACAGATAACGCTATTTTACTAGGCCCCACTATTTTCCGTATCTGGCTCACGTCGTTTGGTACAAGTGGTCGGAGAGACTGACAGTTGGAAATTAATACGAGCTTGGCAGAGATACCGACGTGTCTAAAATGTGTCAGAAACTGGAGAATTTTCGGACCAGTGAACTCTGAACGATTCATATATAACTGCTGGCAGCAACAGCGTGAAGCTGATAACTCGCCCCTATTTTTAACGCGAGGGTTGATGAGTGGATGTTTTCTAAACCATCGACCCTCTACCCACATCGCTCTTTCGACAGTCCCAAGTATCTAGCGGTTTACATTATCCTAGACTTCAAATTCTGCACGGCACAACGTGATGTTAGCCACCACTGTGCTTCGATTCTGCAACTCGAAGACTGGATTCGAGTCACGGCGAGGCCAAGTAGTTGAATCTCTGGCTAGCGGTGGGTGTGAGAAAGAGTTTTAAAGGAGAAAATCCCATGTCCCTTCAGTAAGTCTGCAATACGAGTAGTGATGACATAATAGTACATTATGCAATGAGCCTATAATGATAGTAATTAAGAAGCGAGTATGGATGTTTATGAAACGAGCGCAGCGCTCGTTTCATAATTTTCATACGAGCTTCTTAATTACCATTATAAGCGAGTTTCATACAACTTTTTATGCTCGACCATATCTCTAACTTGAAATTATTCAGATGTATACATTTTATTTGTATCTGACAACATCGGAAGTAACCTTGTTCTAGGTCGTGAATTGTGAGATGTGCGCAGACGCGAAAGTATTGATTTTTTCCGAGGAACAATAATGTCATTGACCTTGATGTAATCCCGTTAAATTTGATATAACCTTGATTATTGAATTCGACATTGAAAAACGAGATGTCAAATTGAATTTATTTTAATATTATTTACAATTAAAGCTAATTATTATAGTAACAGAACATAACCTTCTGCGACAGTATTGGATTTCTAGCCTCCGTGTCTTTTCGCTAATTCTCTTTCGATTGCATATCCGAGAATAATCGATACTTGCGGTTTTATAACGGTACAAAGCTGACTTGTCATTGGCTGATCACCTGTAAGCTGAGTTGTCATTGGCTGAAAACACCTGTACTTTAATAAGTAGGTGTACTTTAATGACATGCATTAAAGGACTGCTACAAGGTGTATAATTACTACATTTCGGCATGGTCGAGCATAAAAATAGCAATATCATCATAGCAACGCACAAGTAAACGGGAAAACTAAAATACGCGATCATCAAGAAGACTAAAGTGGAAGAGCAGAGGAAAAGAAACACAAACAAGATGAAGAGCAGGAAAACAAGCAAGAGTAAGAGCAACAAGAGACAGGATATGGAGAACAAAAGGAGAAGGAAGATGGGGACCAGGAAGAGAAAGAAGAAGATGGGGAACAGGAAGAGAAAGAAGAAGATGGGGAACAGGAAGAGAAAGAAGAAGATGGGGAACAGGAAGAGAAAGAAGAAGAAGGGGAACAGGAAGAGAAAGAAGAAGAAGGGGAACAGGAAGAGAAAGAAGAAGATGGGGAACAGGAAGAGAAAGAAGAAGATGGGGAACAGGAAGAGAAAGAAGAATATGGGGAACAAGAACAGAAAGAAGAAGATGGGGAACAGGAAGAGAAAGAAGAAGATGGGGAACAGGAAGAGAAAGATGAGAAACAGGAAGAGAAAGAAGAAGATGGGGAATAGGAGGAGAAAGAAGAAGATGGGGAACAGGAAGAGAAAGAAGAAGATGGGGAACAGGAAGAGAAAGAAGAAGATGGGGAACAGGAAGAGAAAGCAGAAGATAGGACACAGGAAGAGAAAGAAGAAGATGGGGAACAGGAAGATAAAGAAGATGGGGAACAGGAGGAGAAAGAAGAAGATGGGGAACAGGGAGAGAAAGAAGAAGATGGGGAACAGGAAGAGAAAGAAGAAGATGGGGAACAGGAAGAGAAAGAAGAAGATGGGGAATAGGAAGAGAAAGAAGAAGATGGGGAATAGGAAGAGAAAGAAGAAGATGGGGAACAGGAAGAGAAAGAAGATGGGGAACAGGAAGAGAAAGAAGAAGATGGGGAACAGGAGGAGAAAGAAGAAAATGGGAACAGGAAGAGAAAGAAGATGGGGAACAGGAAGAGAAAGAAGATGGGACACAGGAAGAGAAAGCAGAAGAAGGGACACAGGAAGAGAAAGAAGAAGATGGGGAACAGGAAGAGAAAGATGAGAAACAGGAAGAGAAAAGTGAAATAGAATGGAAAAAGGTATAAAGAAAGTTAGTGTATGAAGATGGTGAATAGGAAAATAAAATGGAAGAATAGGAGTTACAAAAGAGGAATTTGAAGAGAAAATAAAATGAGGATGAGGATGAAGAGAAGAAAGAAAAAAGGATATTTCTGGGGGGAAGTCATTAGCTATCAGCAGAGCTGTAGCTGTGCTTCAAGAAACAAAAGGCATCGAGATCAGGATTTAAAAGTCTGCCGAAGTAACAGTATCGAGAAGTAATCAGCATGGTTAACGTCGGGCACAATTTACAAACAACACTCGTTAGCGTAACAAAGTTAGTTTGTGGAAAATTAACTTGGGGCGATAGAGGGGGTGTATGTTAGTGCTAACATTGTTGAGCAAATGCCTCGAAACTGAGCATTGTGCCGGCTTCAGATTGTTTCTCCGATGAATGCGGTTAGTAGAGGAGTAGTGCGTGCGGTCTACCCGCAGACACATCTAGGTGCAAACTAAATCTAATAGCGTTTACTGCGGCGAATTAACAGCAGACCTCGCACGCGCTGGCCGATTTGATCACCGCGAAGCCATTACCAATGCCAAGGACATATTTAAAACATCATGCGAAACTGTGACAGGCCTCACGATTCGCAACACAGAAAAGACTGGAGCGGATATTTCACTTGAGTGGAAAATAATAGATTGTTGAAAGCACTGACCACGGTGAAGAAACGTCGTGGGATATCGAAGACAGCCCTACAGGGTTCATTTCTACATGAAAGAAGAACGTAATGACGTCTTACATAATTGTCACAAGGAGACGAAGAGGTGGGAGATGAAGGGAATGTGAAAACACGGAAGGGAGGCATTAATGGGGAAATAATTTTGTTATTAAACAACAGTATTAACAAGAAACAACAACGAAAGTGGTGGCAGATAAATCTATACCCCATTTATGATAGAGTGATACAGTGATAGAGTA
Source organism: Periplaneta americana (assembly GCA_025594305.2). Classification (NCBI taxonomy): domain Eukaryota; kingdom Metazoa; phylum Arthropoda; class Insecta; order Blattodea; family Blattidae; genus Periplaneta; species Periplaneta americana. Next base: position 1,394,113 of record JAJSOF020000005.1, read on the forward strand.
AAAATCTAGGAATTTATATGGACAAAAACTTATGTTGGAATACTCAAATCACACACACATGTAAAATAATTTTTATGAAAATTCACGCACTAAAAAGAATTCGAAATTTCCTTCCGTTGCTTCTCAAGAAGAACTTAGTGCAGTCGCTCTTGATGCCTCATTTTGATTACTGTGACACTCTCTACACTGACCTTAACATGAGACTGACAGACAGACTACAGCGTGTTCACAATGCACGTGTTCGATTTATTTGCAACGTCCGTAGATCTGACCGTATCACACCTTCACTAAATATGCTGTCCTGGGTCCGTCTCGAAGAGCGAAGAACTATTCACTCTCTCACGTTACTCTTCAATATTATTCAGAACTCTAACCCTAGCTACTTAGCTTCTTGTTTTCAACATTTGTCCTCATATCACGAAATAGATACTCGCTCACAACACCATATCACACTCTCCATTCCTAAACACAGAACATCCTTCTATTCTTCATCTTTCACCGTCTCTGCAGCTCATCTCTGGAAGTCTCTACCACAACATGTCAAAGACTGTCGGACATTGTCTAGTTTCAAAAATAAATTAAAACTGCACTTTTTCAATTAGATTCCTTTCAGTTATAAGCCCTTTTCTCTGCGATAGTTTTGTAAAAATATAGTCTATATATTTCTTTTCCTTCCTTTCCCCTTTTTGTTATCTTTATCAGCCGATGAATTTTTTATGATAGCCTTTTATTGTGAATTTTATTTAATTTTCTTTTTATTATTATTTTATTACATTCTATTTTATTATATTCTTCCTTACGTTTTCCATATTAACCATTTATACTAAATGAGTTGCTTTTACTATATTCCAATGTATTTTACTTTTTTTTTCTATTATGGTATTATTTTCATGTTGTTTAGTGTCGATTTTATTATGCTATTATTATTATTATTATTATTATTATTATTATTATTATTATTATTTTTGTAATATGTTAGTATTCAGTTCTTTAAATTTTTGTTAAATTTTTACTGCTTGTATACTTTGTGACCTGGTAGAGTGTAAGAGAAGGCCCTATGGCCTTCAACTCTCCTAGTATAAATAAATTATTATTATTATTATTATTATTATTATTATTATTATTATTATTGTTATTATTATTATTATAAATCTCAGTAAGAAGAAGAAACAGAAACTAGTTATAGTTTTTAAGAAGTCCATTTTAGGTTATTGGAAGAGGTGAAAGAGGTTTTTTAATTTTACTTTTGTCCAAACTGTGAAAGGAATCGCAAAAACTGCCTGATTGTTAAAAATGTACGCACAGTCAATTTTAAATAACGTAACTTTTCCCTTGGTTGTAGACATGGAATCATTTCCAATCCACTGACGTAATATGTATGATTTCACTTCTTTTGGGCATAGGATAGTTTAACAAAACACGAAATATAAAAATTCACTGTTAACATCAGAAGTACCAGAATAAGACAGACTGCACAGAGGCTCAGAAAAGTTCAGATGCTACCCGCACACACAAGATCAGTCTTCCATAACTTCACTAATTTCAACAATGAGAGTTTTTCGCAGTTCATTCACCTCAAGAGAAAGTTCAGTCACTTCACACCCTTCTACTGGCATGTCATATCTGCGATCAGTGGAAATTCAAAAATACATGCATTCCTAATCAGTGCCTTAAGAGGGTGAAGCCTCTGAAGGATGGCCAGCTATGTAGAGAAAGAATGAATTCCCTGTTAAACATTTTATCCAAAACAACAAAAGACTGAGGGGGTAAAGACTGCAGACTGGGTCGCTTTCTGCAGTGTAGAAGAGAATAAAAATGATAAGATGTAACTTACTGAAATTTCTAAATATATTTACATAAAGCAGAGCGAATAGCCTACAGAAAACTACATATTAATTATGATTTAGGTTTTTTTCTAGTTCTTAAGGTCCAATTTAGGTTTTTTTTTTTAGGTTCAACAGAATTTAGCCTACATAGCCTGTAAGTATGACTCTTACGACCATTATTCGGAAAATTGTTTAACAAATTGAGTTTAGAATACTTACTGGCTTTTAAGGAACCCGGAGGTTCATTGCCGCCCTCACATAAGCCCACCGCTAGTCCCTATCCTGAGCAATATTAATCCATTCTTTATCATCATATCCCACCTCCCTCAAATCCATTTTAATATTATCTTCCCATCTACGTCTCGGCCTCCCAACTAACACTCTATACGCATACGTGCTACATGCCCTGCCCATCTCAAACGTCTGGATTTAATGTTCCTAAATATGTCAGGTGAAGAATACAATGCGTGCAGTTCTGTGTTGTGTAACTTTCTCCATTCTCCTGTAACTTCATCCCACTTAGCCCCAAATATTTTCCTAAGAACCTTATTCTCAAACACCCTTAATCTCTGTTCCTCTCTCAAAGTGAGAGAGTTTAGAATAAGGAAAAAAATAGGTAAAAAACTATAGGCTAAATCCAGTCCCTAGTCATAAAGGAATAATTAGAGACGAAGTGCGTTTAATGTCATTGGCAATGGCTCAAACGGTACAACATAAGGTTTTTTAATAGAGGATATCAGAGTTTGAGTGTCAACAGATTACCTGTCTCCCATACAGACGGGACTTGTATTTCTTTGTTTTTTGTGTTTGACCTGTGTTGTGTTCAGCGACTCTACGGCGTGCTGACCGTATGACTGAATGCCCAATGTTCGCCAAAAACCCTCATGAATGTGAATACGGAATGGGTTCAGAGCCAAATCCTTTAAGTAGACCATGATAATAATGTTGATCACTTACAAATCATGGGAGAGTATCTGTACACAAGTAGATTATAAAGTTTTAAAACAAATTTTAATGCAAGTACTTGGAATCTCATTAAAGCACTCGCCAACTCTGATACACACTGCATTGTTTAACATAACCAGGGACAGGGACTGGCTCTTAAATAACGGGCAGCCCCTCCCTCCACTAATAAAGTTACAGCGCCTCGTATAGCGGAGTTAATATGCGAGAAACTGCGAGTTACGGCTCTCTGGATAACCCCAGGTACTACGTAAGTAATGCATGTGTGCGAGCGTGTGCATACTCTTGGGACAGTTTCGAACGCAGATGAACAAATACATCCATTTTTAAAATTCAATACAGTGACGACGCGACAACGCTGTTCTTGAGTGAAGATGACGTCACCAATACTAGGTGGGCTATATGAAGTGGAAGTTGGATTTGAGAGATGATACATTGTCATATAAAATTAAGTTTGTAAGCGTACAGAGCAAATATAAAAATTGGAAATTTATCATTTGAAGAGGTGGAGAAGTTCAAATATCTGGGAGATACAGTAACAAATATAAATGATACTCGGGAGGAAATTAAACAAAGAATAAATATGGGAAATGCCTGTTATTATTCGGTTGAGAAACTTTTATCATCCAGTCTGCTGTCGAAAAATCTGAAAGTTAGAATTTATAAAACAGTTATATTACCGGTTGTTCTGTATGGTTGTGAAACTTGGACTCTCACTTTGAGAGAGGAACATAGGTTAAGGGTGTTTGAGAATAAGGTGCTTAGGAAAATATTTGGGGCTAAGAGGGATGATGTTAGACTACAGGAGAATGGAGAAAGTTACACAACACAGAACTGCACGCATTGTATTCTTCACCTGATATAATTAGGAACATTAAATCCAGACGTTTGAGTTGGGCAGGGCATGTAGCACGTATGGGCGAATCCAGAAATGCATATAGAGTGTTAGTTGGAAGGCCGGAGGGAAAAAGACCTTTAGGGAGGCCGAGATGTAGATGGGAAGATAATATTAAAATGGATTTGAGGGAGGTGGGATATGATGATAGGGAATGGATTAATTTTGCTCAGGATAGGGACCAATGGCGGGCTTATGTGAGGGCGGCAATGAACCTCCGGGTTCCTTAAAACCCAGTAAGTGAAGTAAAAAGTAAAGTAAAAGTAAAGTGTACAGAGAAATTTTTGAGCAAGATGAACACTCGGAGAAGAACGGGCAGGATTAACGTATAAATAGAACTTGGAACCGTCTATGCCTTCCTATCTTGTGTTGTATTAAGAGGTGCCTTTCCGCCACGCTAACCACATGAGGAGAAACATCACTATTTCCACAAGTGTGTGAAAGCAATCGGAGATCGAAGAGCATAGCCTAATCCCTAAACCAGCACCAGCATATTTCATCTTTCACATTTAATTCATCTCGACACCGTAAGGTAAAGGATCTCATCTTCGTAAACAATCGGCATCAATGGTAGTAAGGGTGTCAGTCCTACTTGCCCGGAAGGAAATACTCCTGGTACTAATTTCTGTTAACTTAGAGGCTGAGTAGACCCCAGGGCCATAGTGTGGCTGGAAGGATTAGATCCATGAAGAAAGTCTATGACGCCATCGGGAATCGAACCCACGATCTTCCGACTTCACAGCGTTGTCTTAAACAACCGCGACGCTACTACGCGCCTCAGGAAAGAGCAATAATACTGATTGCGTATTTGTATGCAATTCCATTTAGGCCATACGGACTATGTCATTTTCTTTGGTGGAAAGAGTCTAGGATTATTCCGCCAGTATTCTGGAAACAGGTTTTCTATGGTCGTTTCCAAAGCATGTAGCCTATTACCACTTTAAATTTTGGTAAAGAGTTCGAAGAATGACTCCTGCTGAAATGACTGGACTTGTGGAGACTTACTTATAGGCTATACTGCACCGTTGATTACAGATTATTTCTTCTTCTTCTTCTTCTTATTATTATTATTGTTATTACTATTTCTACTTCTTCCACTTCCACTACTTCCGCTTCTTCCTATTCGTCTTCCACCTTTTTCTCTTCCCCTTCCACTTCTTCCTCTTCCTCTTTCACTAATTCCACTTCTTCCACTACTACTATTACTAAGAAAGTGATCTTCAGAAGTAATTAGATCCTTGTAGCCGATCACTGTGCTTTATTTACGCAAACCTAGAAACATAAGGCTCATGTTAGAATGACTCATTTTATACTGGGAATCTAGTCCGATTCAAAGAACTTACTAGAGGAAAAACTATAATATAAAGTACAGTCACAAACAATTTTATTTTCCTATTTTGTAATTGTCAAAACCGTCGTCTGTCGATCATACGATCTTCGGTCGGAATGTTACAGTAACATTAAGACAGTCTATTGTTTGTTCATAATAACATTTCCATCCCTGAACTACGGAATAACAATTTTTGTCATTCTTATTACGGATATCGACGAAGAAGTGAGAACAAGAGTCCATTATTGTAATGTGTGAACTTTTTCTGTCCACTTTTAGCAATGATAATACCGATCTGCTTCACAATTACAGCGCAAATAAGGGGCATAATAGCTACATAACACAATTTCGTTCGTACTAACAAATATCTTTTAGTTGACTGCGTTGTAACACATCCATATTCAATTTAACAATGGGAATTTCCTGTAATAGTCTTAACCAGCTTCATGAAATAATTATGTGTATACCTAGAACATAAATACTGACAACTGAATTGTTTTTTTTTAGTTGGTTATTCCACGACGCTGTATCAACATTTCATGTTATTTATCGTCTGAATCAAATGAAGGTGATAATGCCGGTGAAATGAGTCCGGGGTCCAGCACCGAAAGTTACCCAGCATTTGCTCGTATTGGGTTGAGGGAAAACCCCGGTAACCTCAACCAGGTAACTTGCCCCGACCGAAATTCGAACCTGGGCCACCTGGTATCGCGGACAGACGCGCTAACCGTTACTCCACAGGTGTGGGCCATATGCCACATTCTGCATTTTGCCCTGCCAATGACTCAAACTCAGTGATAAAGAAGGCATGACTTGTCACATGACATTGTTTGCAAAGATCGTTAATGACACTTGAAAAAAAAATATATATGTATATATAATTTGAACTGGTAATGGAAATTACGGGAAAGCGGCTGGACGGATTTTAATAAATGGCCCCTCATTTTGAAGCTTGGAACTCAAAGTTTTTCAGAAAAATAGTAGTTTTCTGTGAAAAGTCAATTTTTCAACATAATTTTCCTATTTTCCAAAATCCATGTGTCGCCAGTTTTGAGAACTAGCTAATTGCATTTCAGAAGAAAAAAACACACACTAGAGAAAACAATATTACACGAAGGCCATGATCTGCAAGAATGCGGACATATTTAGAGCTCAAATTAAATTGGTTATTAAAAACTTAACTTATTAAAATAATTTACAGGTTCGATTCGGTGGTGTGTAATTTTCTGGGTACAGCTGTGTATTGGATATTAAAATCTACAAAACTTGAGGTGGTTTGATGACATTATTACCATTAGAAATGAAATATTATTGTAGTTAATGCCATGATGCGACTATTTTTCATTAATTATACACATTAATGCTATACTGATGATATGAAAGTGAAACGTTTTGGGGTTATATAAGTAGATGTAGAGAATAACTTAAATTAGATTTTGATTTCTATATTTTACTGAGTGGCGGCTATATAATATATGTTACTGAAAGCTATGAAACTTACGTAAGATGATAATATTATTAAAAATCAAATATTTTTATAGTTATTAATCAAGTGGGGCTGGGTCTTTTTTATATACTTAATGGCGGTGTGGTGTAGATATTTATATGCGTGGTTCTCTTCAGTATTGGCTCGAGAGAGAGTATCTTTCATTGTTATGGAAGCAAATAACTTTCATAATGTCTGGTATCCTTCATTGAAAATAAATCTGAAAAATGTTTATTTTAACGTCTAATGCACTTAGTTTGGAGCATTTTTTTCCTGCACAAGCCACTAGTAAAGTATAGATAAAACTTCGTCTAACTTTTCATCTCATGATTATTAAGTAATTTTAAAATGAACAGTAAATTGTCCTCCTGAGTATTTATTATTTATTTCAATACTGAAACCAATCTTGTGTACAACAATAATTGATGTTTTGTAATAAACCGATTTTAACATTTATGTTCTCCTCAAAACACTACTTAAAGTCACGAGAATTTGAACCCGATCTTCTGAGTGGAAAGCCAACAAATTAGTCGCTATATGAAGGATGCGCCCTTAAAATTCTTCATGTAATGGATTTGAGATATAAACCCAAGTGATGGATTACACGCTAAACTCCAAACAAGAGACAGGTAGCAGGCTGGAAGGTATGGGTCATTCGAAGAGAAGAGGACGAATATTTTTAAACATGTAAAAATTTTGCACACCACTTTGAATTGCAAAATCGGATTTGAAACACTTAACCGATTAGGGGAAAAGAGGAGTGAGGGTTGGATGAGTCGACAGGGTTGGGGAGGCGGGAGACGCAACTCGCTTCCCAATGGATACAGCCTGGAGGGTCCAACCATCATTATAGCCAGCGGGAGCCAGGAGTAACGTTCCATGCAAACAATGAGAAGCGACTGAATTCAGTACAGGCACCTGCGGAATTTTTTTTATGCATATTCCTGTATTAAACTCCTGTGCCCATAAACGGGGAACCTACACTAGTTAGGCCTATGTTCATTCAAAGGCCAGAACAGACAGAGAGAGGGAGAACTCAGCTAGGGATGAAATTACAACCCTCTCTCTCTCTCCCTCACTGAATGCAACACAACACCCAAGCTTTGGGTCTATTCTCCTATTGGTTGTTGGTGGTTGGTTGTCCTGGTAACTCCTATTGTTCCCAAAACCCAGCCACCTCCTCCCCTCCCCACGTGCACACCTACCCTCTTTCCCTATGACCAAACAAAACACTGGCGCGAGCTGGCGGTAAGGGAAAACAATGGGAATACAACCACCAGCAGAGGTAGGAGTAGAGCTACCTGGATACACTCGCTGGACTGTACGATCTCCTATCTCGGGATAAAACGCCGCTAACTAAGGCTGAAGCGTTGTTTTCCGTAGACTCACAGTCGGTTTTAACAACGTTCAGATTTTTATTAGAAAACTCCAAATTTACAACGATTACTTTGGATCATGTAGCTAAAATTGAAGCTACTTCATCAACACTTCCGCACTGTTTAAGGATTCCCACTTCATGTACAGGTTGTCATGTATTCTCGTGATGTAGAAGAGTTCGCATTAGTCAGATATGCAAAGAATAGTTTGTTATTTCAAAGATATTTACTAGCATTAAACATTAATAAAACTAACATTAATTCAATTTAAAACCACTTCAAATTTAACCTCTGAAACATTAGACAACTGTCAACAATATAGTATATCCCTACTAGAAACATCAAAAACCAAATTTCTTGGTTTGCATATTAATAATATATTAAACTTGAAAAATCATACGATGAAAGAGTAATGAAACGGAGAAAAATTCTCTCCGGCGCCGGGATTTGAACCCGGGTTTTCAGCTCTACGTGCTGATGCTTTATCCACTAAGCCACACCGGATACCCACCCCGGCGCCAGACAGAATCGTCTCAGTTTAAGTTCCGGAGAGAATTTTTCTCCGTTCCATTACTCTTTCATCGTATGATGACGCAGAATATCTGCATGGAAATATCATATGTACTTCGGTACATTAAAATAATATATATGATATGCGTAAATCACTTTGTGATTTAAGACTGCGCTTATTCCGTCGGATCCCGGCCAACTAGTCACTCATAACGAGTGCACCTCAGCACATGTGTGGACTTCAGTCCTGCGTTCATAGACATCTATGACGTAGTGCAGAGGGCGGCGACTAGAGGGAACCCAAGAGTTGGAACTTTCAATAGTCTTCCTGAAGACATTAAGACTCATAACCAAAACCCTGCATTATTTAAGCCTTAAATTTTAAGGTAAGCTTAAAACAAAAAATTACTTAACATCTCATATATTCTATTCTGTAGATGAATTCTTGACATTTCACAGTATGGTGTAAATATTTTAATACATTAAATAGTAAACATATTACATTGTATAATATGTTGTTATTATTATTATTATTATTATTATTGACTTCATTTCATATATTTCATATTTGCATTTTTATATGTTAAACGTAAGAATTGAACATGTTCTTTATTCTATGCTATAAAGCAACTGTAAGAATATTATGGAACGAACAAATCTAGGCCAACTTGGAATAGTGTCTCAATATTGAATGAAACTATGGTAAACACAAGTTAACGGTGAAGAAGAAGCAGAAGAAGGGAGGGAGGAAGAGTTCCAATATCAAGCTTCAAGACATCTGAACGTTATCAAAAGTCCGCATAAAAGTACGGAAAACAACGCTGCATTCATGAATGTAGGCTACTGTAATTGGAGAATAGCTGTCAAGTCACGCCAATTTAAAACAACCTATAAAAACAGACAATATAAACAGATCAGGGTCATTCTCTGTAAAGTAGGCTATCGAGTGCGTTCTTTGTCCGAAATATACTCTTACATATTTTAGCTCATGAAGACATACGAAATCAAATTATATCTGCGACATATAACCTATACAAGAATAATATAATATCAATAAACGTTCAATCACAATTCTCAACTTGGGAACCAATAAATTGTGGTGTCCGACAAGGTTGCCCTCTATCACCCCTTCGCAGAATTTTCTCAAGGGTAAAAAAGGTAAAGGCATCCCCGTAACATGCCATGAAGGCACTTGAGGGGCATGGAGGTAGAGCCCCATGCTTTCCATGACCTCGGCACTAGAATGAGGTGGTGTGGTCGGCACCACGCTCTGACCGCCTTTTACCCCCGGGAAAGACCCGGTACTCAATTTTATAGGAGGCTGAGTTAACCTCGGGGCCGTTCTGAAAGTTTGGCAACGAGAAAATCTTGTCACCATCTGGGATCGAACCCCGGACCTTTCAGTCCGTAGCCAGCTGCTCTACCAACTGAGCTACCCGGCCGCCTATTTTCTCAAGGGAGGGGGTCATTATTGAAACTGTTTACAATTAATATTACCGATATTTTAAATTTTGCGTATTATTGATTAATAACTGTAAAGTGCACAAAATTTTAAACGAACGTTTCACAATAAAGACAGAATGTAAACGAACAGGTGAATACCGCTCTCAAAATGAGTTTAAAATCGACAATGCACAATATTAAATTATCATCAGAACTGCAGAACTGTCAAAACTACCTTTCCAACGTTTCACAAGTTAAATTTCATATTGTGTCGGCTTCATTTTATTACAAGGTCGGTAATAGGCTGTAGGTCTCTCTATAATAAAGATAGCATTGTTATAATTCGAATGTACCACATCACCAAGCACAGGGATTATATTGAAGGATGGGTAGAAGAACTATGCCTTGTGTCGATGTAGATTTTGTTACTCTGACAGTAGAAAAATTAGAGAAGGGAAAGTGATTATGGATAAAAAAATATTCAAATCTAAATATGCAATTCTTTTTTAAAATTCAAGGGGGAGGGATTCAAACCCGGTGATCTCCCCTTGCGTACGCCGCTGTATATATTTATCAATTCAATCATTCAACATTGACATTTGACAGTACATGGATACATCAAACTCCAAGGAAATATCACCCTAGATATTCTGTTATATGCAAATGATCGAGTTCTTTTTGGCACTGCCGAAAACGAATTGCAACACTCCATTCACCACCTAAATCTCATAACAAAAACTTACAATTTAGATATTTCAACAAGAAAAAGAAAAGTAATGGGTTTTAAAGGTAAACAGCCAGTGAGAAGTAAGATTTACATCGATAATTTCATAATGGAGCAGGTCAACTCCTACAAAAATATTTAGGTTACATCCTAACATACATTGAAGGATAATTTAACCAGATATTTCCAGTCACCGAAGTCCAAAAACATACAAGAATTAAATTATATAAAACAGTATTTCTCAAACTTTTCTGAAGTGGGGACCACTTTTTTAAGTCAGAACAGTTTTGCGGACCACCTTACTCTTGTTCCCTTCGAAAGCAAATTTATCATTTTTGTAGCATATTTTAATACCAGTATACTTATATTTTAAAATAGAATCAGTTAATTAAACTTAATTTAATTCAATTAATTTTATATTAGTATTAACTAATTGTCAATGTTAATAAAAAGAATTCATTTTCTTTTTTTTTTTTTTTTTGATAATTCAAGTAATTAAAGCAGCCGCGGCGAAAATGCGACTCACGAGCACATTGTGGCTCGCAGTGCTTTTCTCTCGCTTCCTACCTACAACCCCCACCCTCTCACTCACTGGAGTCAAACTCCGTTCTATTTGTGCTTGTCTCGGACCTGCGAGTGGCGTATCGTCGCAATATCTCTCTCGAAACCATGTACCTCTATAAAAAACGAAAGTTTCAAGTAGGATGGGAGGATGCATTCTTTTGCTTACAATATGATAAAAAATATTAAATGTATGATTTGTTCACAAATATTACTAGGAAAACGGTTGTATAACATAAAACGGCATTATAAGTTACTACATGTTACTGATGAAACATTAAAAGGTTAAGTATTATTATTATTATTATTATTATTATTATTATTATTATTATTATTATCATCATCATCATTATCATCTCTGTACGTCGATTCTTTTACAGCAGATGTACGAATAATGCGGTTAGATTTTCAATTTAAACTCACAGATTTACAATGTGACGTTAAATAAAAACTAGATTTAAGGACTTGACAGATGTTGAACTTTTCAAATCTTTGGAAAAAAATAAATATTTGAAGCTTCGTTCTTTCGCTTGCGCTGTTGAAGCCATGTTCGCTGTAACTTACGTTTGTGAAAAATTATTTTCAACAATGAAAATAGTAAAAATCAAATTTAGATCACGACTGACAGACAAATACCTTCGTGATCAACTACGATTGGCAGTAAGTGACATAATTCCTGATTTTGAAACTTTGTCGCAGAGACATTCTGAAGACAGTTAATTTTAGGTTGTGATAATGTGTCCTATGTTTTCTTGTTCATTTCTTTCTTCGTTACACGTCCTAAACATTATATTCCCCTTCGGTTGTCCGCCTCCCTCCATAGGTGCTATGCACGTTGCAGCTTACACAGTGGCTCGGCGCACCATGGCCTTTTCGCCACGGCTGAATTAAAGTTTAGATAATCTTTAATTATCTAACTAAAAAAATAAATGTTGGTACTCACATTAATGAGATTTTTGCATAGTTATTCTATACATCGAGTCGATTTCGGTAGTCTACATTGTTTTTATTAGAGTTAGTGATGAAAACCCTTTCTCACACAGATATGTAGAATCAAACTGAATTACAATAATCAAACTGAATTACAATCTCTAAAGCACCATTGTACAGTTCACTATATTCTCTTTTCACTTGTGATGCACTGCAGAAATTAACCACACCTTCCACTACGAATTTCATTTTAAGTCCGGTGTCATTCGAGAGTTCAACTAACTGTTCCTCCTTCACTCAATGGAAGCTTGTTATTTTCAATATCGCAATGAAAGTGATCAGGAACCCATGAAAATTCGTCATATTTACTTGGAAAATAAGTTCCAAATTGTGACCTCAGATGTGTATTATTGGTGTACGACGTACAGTACGTGACCATTTCAATGTGCAGACTGGGTGTCTGCAAATCTATTAAGAAAGTCATAAATACATGAAAAGATTCGGTACTTGGTCCTATCTTATGAATTCGGGTGGTCCCTGTCTGGGTTACAGGCGCCAGAAGTGCAGGGAAAAGGTGGCGAGAAACACCACGTTCATAGTGTTTCAAATTCCTCTTTTGTTGTTGAGAGTAGAGTGGGAAGTCGGTAGACAGGTAGGGTAATAAATTTAATTGTCAGTACTGGGTGAAAAAGTGAAAGGCAATTGCAGTTGATACGTAATTCGTTTGAATTTTATTTGTTCTTCCGTCTTTTTTGAAGGACCACAAGGGCAAACCTCGAGGACCACAGGTGGTCCGCTGACCATAGTTTGAGAAACGCTGATATAAAATATTGGCACGACCAGTTCTCAGCTATGGCAGTGAAGCCTGAACAATTGAACTCCAAGATGACCGACGATTGACAGCTGCAGAAAAGAGATTTTTATGAAGAACTGCTGGCTGTAGACTTCTGGATCACAAGAGGAACACAGACGTTGCAGACGTATTAGAAATAACACCTACCGGTAATTCGGTTCTTCATCCCCTCTGTATTGTCGGACCATCGGATCTGTGCCCCTTCAGCGCTGTCGTTCTTGGAAACGTTAACGCCTGTACTCACTCCATTCCACCCGCTTTCCTCCCACCACGTTAAACAACAGGCCTCGAACCTTGCCGAATAGGGATGTTGCGAAACTTACGTAAAACAGTGTCATAAATAACTGGTCCTCCATGCTGCAATATTATTTCTTTCAATCAAAATACATCTTGTATTTCTACATTTTTTAAAACTAAATCCCATGTCTCGAATCACTTTCCGTAGTTTTTGTCTCCAACCTTGGAAATTATTGCTTCCCTCGCAAGCATCAGTAATTTCTTCAATGTCGAAACTTCTTTCTGAACGGTATAACATTCTTGTATCTTTCTTCTTAAAATACGTAGGTTCATATCATCTATAATAATTAAAAGTTCCCTTGGTCTGTTCTTCTCTGGTGATTCTAGCTTTACATCTCGTGCACAGACTCCCTGTCTCCTGATTTTCTTTATTAGGCGCCCTGACCTGTCTATATAATAAATTTCTAAATTATAGACATCAGCTCAAAGAATTTGAGTGACCACAAGGGTCCTGAATACAATAAACATGTACAATATAATGTGATGCGATACATTAAAGAAAAAAGAAAGTTAATTGTTTAAGGCAAATATAAGTGGATTAATTGAAATAGAGATGATGATGTAATATTTGAAGAGAATCCTTGATAATATTTATAAGAACAGACATTACAGAATCAAAAGGAATGTGAAGTTCCTTAAGATAATTCCACGTGAATTTTGTGATTGAACCTCTACTGCCAAACAGCAAACCAATGACGGACCATTGTTTAAGAGGGACGTTGTACTTTTGAGAAAGATAAGGCAGACAAGGTTCATATATGGACTTCTTCTCAATATCAACCTCGGTGGCCTGATTTAGGTTTCTTTCGAAACGGATAGTAGGGTCAAGAACAAGAGCCCGTTTTAAGCGTCCGTTGATAGCAATAATGTCTGCCCGTCTAAAAGAACCATCTGATGATACACAATGTACTTCCTCATGAATCTCCCAATTTAAAGTTTTTAATGATATCGCCAAAGCATGTCGTACACGATGATGTCTAGCATTGATCAGCAGCTCGCCTTTGGGGCATTGTCCAAGCACGTGTCCAAGTGTTTCAAGCTCGCTACAGTCTGGATGACGGCAGCGGGTTGTGCTTAGATTCTGCCCGGTATTGCGCGAACCGCCGAAATATTGCTTGACATTTTTACATAAAATGTTGTATTATTAGTATTATTTGAGTAATTTTAATACATAATCAACTGAAATCAAATAAGCCTCACCTGTGATATCAGTTGCTCTTTTCGTTGCCTGATTTATAGGAAACAGATATTGACCTGTTTGTTTCTCTTCATCGCAAAATGCTATTACGTACTTGCTTAATAATATTTCTTTCGCCACTCCGTGCTACAGTGTTCATGTTGAGTTGACAACACTGGACTGCAAGTGCAAATATTGTAAACTGTCCCGCAAGAAGGCCAAAATTGTGAGTAGTGGGGGACAGAAAGGGAGAGAGATAGAAAAGAGAGAGATAGGAATGTAGGGGGAGAAATGAATTAGCGACGCTGAGAAGGAATTAGGGTCCAGTTCGCGCACAGATCCGATGGCCCGACTATACCTTACATTGCAGAGTACGTGGAGCTGGGACAGCATCAGGCAGAAGTGTGCGAGCACCCCCACATTTCTATTTCATGTGAGACTGAGTGAAACCTGGAGACGTTCCGGAAGTTCTGGCGAGATTAAAAATCTCATCTGAGCTTGAAACTGGACTCTATTCCCCTACGAGCCCACTAGACTCAGTAAATACATCAAAGTGACGACCCTTGAGCATCCACGCGTACTGAAATGCTCCACTGATCGCGATCTTAGGCTTCTTTGCTCCGTCTATTACATACTTAAGAGGCTGGATGCCGTCTTTTACACTTAATGATTATTAGCACTAATTCAATGACTTCGCTAGTTGCCATGGAGATGAAACAGAAGCAGAGCTGTGCACACAGATACTGCCACTTTCTAGATTGTGAGAAGCCCTTCCAGTACACATTAGAATATAATGCAAAAGAGAAAGATGCATAAAATGGCGGATGAGCTAGAGAGAGAGAGAGAGAGAGAGAGAGAGAAAGGGCGCTTTCATAAACACATCGCTTTCAATTCGGTGTGTCTTGTCTAAGCGCAAACACACACACACACACACACACACACACACACACACACACACACACGTACACAAAAGCCTCTTTTCTCTCTCTCTCCAACGAAACTCACTCAAGTTTTAGGAAGCATCAGCAGCCATTTGTATTAGACCGTGACGTCACAGCTACAGCCACGCGCGCCCGTAGCAGGTGACAAGAACGTCGAAGCTGCTTAGAGCTTTGGGTTGGGGGAGGTTCCAAGATGAATGAAATGGAATGTAGAGAGCTCTGAAGAATTATACAGAGGGTGGTGAAGCAAGATAGGAGACGAGGTGAGCAAGCAAGCTAGGATGTTGGTGAACTGCGCATTTCTGAATTTTTCATCTGATTACCTGTAAGGTAGTGAATGACATGCATCACGTTTTGGAAATATACAGAAATACTGTCAAATGTTTGTTAATTATCTAGATTTCTGAAATGATGAAACTGTGTCCTCAGGATGGAAGAAAGAAAAATAATTAAAGAGTTAAAAACAATTAATAAAGGGTGTATTTTGTTTAGGCTGTGTGTTAGTGTAGGTTTTGAATCTATCTTTTATTTCCTTTGTATAGTGTTAGTATGTCGTCTAGCTCGCGCAAGAAACGATTACCGAAAACCAATGGTGGCGTTGCTGTCTGTTTTGACGTGTGTATGTAGGCACGCCGAGGGAGCGAGAGATGCGAGCCGATGGAAGTACTGTCTCTTCCAAGAAGATGAACAAATGAGGACATCGCTGTGGAAATAAAGATCGTAGCAAGAGAAAAATTCGAAGCTAATTAAACGCGCAACATATGTTTACGAATGAAATAATAATACTGTGCGATACAAGACACGCATTCACATGCAATGGAACAAACTAAAGTCGTAATGTAACTATCACAACTAGAGCCTTCTTTAGTTACAAGCCGGGGCATGGGTAGGTTTGGCAACGCAGAGTGGAGGCGGGAGATTTTAAAGTGATATTGTGTTTGCTCATTGCTTTCGTTATACGTAACGCGTATTTTTTCAATATTACTTCATGCACAAAGGTAAGATCAAGATTCAGAGTAGTGATGTAAATTATTACGGGTTCGAAAATAGTGTTTTATTGCAATCAATTAGCTATACTTCAGAATATGGCGTAAGTAGGGTACTTACATACAAAGGATGCTACTTAAAATAATTACAAAAAAACATGTTTTTATTGATAGTACGAAGGTAAATAAATAAATAAATAAGTAAATAAATAAATAAATAAGATATTCCTTGCACCGAAAATAATAAAATTAATAATGCAATAAAGACATAAGTTCCTACGCAGTATTCTTAAGTTCCATTCAGTTAACAAATTTGCGGCTAGCAAATTGTCAATGTTTTGCGACTTGATGGTGTTTCATCTGTGAAAGGTTTAGGATATATTTTAATATTATCTTATGCGATTATCTATCGTGTTTTTCTACAAATATTTCAGATGCCTAGAAAGTGCTGTGTGCCTATGTGTCGTAGCAACTACACTTATAATTAAAAAAATAAAAACATACTTGTTCTTTTATTGATGGTACAAGGGAAAATAAATAAATACTTAAAGAAATGTTACTTGTACCAAAAATAAATAAAATAATGGCGTACTTTCGCAATACTCTATTCCAATCAATTAACCATTATGTGGCTAGTAAATTGACAATGTTTCGCCGCTTAATGTTGTTTCACTTCTGACATGAAAGGTGTAGGATATCATATGCATTTTAATTTCATGTGATTATGTCGTGCTTTTCTATAAATATTTCAGATGTCCTGGAAGTCAGTTTTAGTTTGAACCTGGTCAGTCACCATAACAATACTGTTATCCTAAATTATTTGTCATAAACTTTTTTAAAATATAATTTTAAATAAATATAACGACCCTACAGGGTGAATGTAGAGTATCCAACGCCCACTGATTATATGCATCTACAAATTATAGATAGTTCTGACGTATAGCAGGCATTCCGAATCTTCAACAAAACTGCAACATTTATGGGATCACAAAACAGCTGTTTACAATGACTTTGAACACCAACGGCGTAACTTTATTGATATAGCAGGCGAGACCCAACAATTTGACTAGAATTCTGATACACACAAACCACAAATAAGAATATAAAAATGTGGTTATACAATATTTAATAGAATAGTCAATTACTTTGTCATCCATAACCGTAAAAATTCCCAAAGACTGCAACCATTTTATTTTCATTTATTGTCTTGTTTTTTATCACCAACACGCATTTAGTTTATAATACATCAACAATTAACGTTTGGTACGACCGCAAACATAATTCCATCGACACACACTTATATTGTAACATTAATTTACATTGGAAATCGGCATTAGCACAAAAACATGTACTGTACGGTCAGCCTCCGGGTGACAGTTAATTACAGTGTTGCCGACGTATGGCCCCGGTTTGTAACTAAAGAAGGCTCTGTCACAACGCAAGACTGATTCTATCGATGTAATTTCTCTTCGGACTGTACTCTTGAATATAATTTAAGTTATATCGTGACCTTTCCTGTCGCCCGCTCTTCCTTATCGCAGTGTTTGATTCGCATTCCTTCCGTCGGTATTCCGTGCTTGCGAGACCTATACGTGTATAAATAGAATGGACGGGGTAGAGAGTAAAGGAATAGAGAAACGAGGAGATATTTAAACTTAAGGATGAAAGGAAAAACGAAAATAAAGTGAATACAAGACAAATAAAGATTAAACAGAGAAATGTAGAAAAAAAGAGAGACAGTAGTTAAACATCAAAGAAAGTGACAGACAAAATAAGAGAGAGATAAGAGTGACAGAAAGAAGATTGCAGACGAAAATAGGAGAGAAGAGGATATAATAGGTCTATTTTGCTTTCAAAACATAGGTCTAAATGTACTCTACTGTTCTCAACCGACTTCTTTTACACCCAATTTATGACCGGCCATGGAAAATTCGGTTCCTACTTTGAAAGATTTAGGATCAAAAGTGCAGAAGAATCTCTGTGCATATGCAAATAGAATCAGACTGTTGAACATTTGATTTTTCACTGTCCAGTGTTCGAAAGGAAAAGACACTTTTTAAGATATCATATCTCGGACTGCAATTTAAATTACTGCACACCCCTTTACCATTTTCTTAGAAAAAAATGTTGTTACAAACAATTCACAGAGTTTATACACCACATCCATGCAAGACTGTAGCTATTAATTGTATGTAAATTAATGATGTTATAAAATCCTAATGCACTATGTAAAACAAGGTGTCTATCTTTGGGACATAGTAATAGTAATAACAACAATAACTGTGTTTCTATTATAGATTTTACTATTGTTCAGTATTTGATGACAGGTATATAGTTTGTAATCATAAGTAATTTTGTTTTTATTTTTTTTTTACTATCGCAAACCAACTATATAATAGGTGTTTTATTTGTAACTAAGCCAATTCTGTGCATTATCTCATTAATATTGCTTAAAATTATGTATAAAATCACAAATTAATGTAATAATCTTGCAATTTCTCTACACCTTCGATTATAATTTCTAATTTTATTTCATTTTGTTTTAACTGAAAGTAATTATTGCATAACGTATTTAGTATTGTTTAATATCTCTTAATTAGTGTATTTATATTGTAACTATAACTCAGACCTACTATTAATTCTTTAAAATTGTGTATTATCACTACATAATGTATATATTTCACATGTAACAAACTACAACCCTAACATACCAAAGGTAAAATAGGGTTTCAATATTTGGATAACAATAATAATAATAATAATAATAATAATAATAATAATAATAATAATAAATGTACTATACTTACTGGCTTTTAAGGAACCTGCAGGTTCATTGCCGCCCTCACATAAGCCCGCCATTGGTCCCTATCCTGAGCAAGATTAATCCAGTCTCTATCATATCCCACCTCCTTCAAATCCATTTTAATATTATCTTTCTATCTACGTCTCGGCCTCCCTAAAGGTCTTTTTCCCCTCCGGCCTCCCAACTAACACTCTATATGCATTTCTGGATTCGCCCATACGTGCTACATGCCCTGCCCATCTCAAACGTCTGGATTTAATGTTCCTAATTATGTCAGGTGTAGAATACAATGCGTGCAGCTCTGCGTTGTGTAACTTTCTCCATTATCCTGTAACTTCATCCCTCTTAGCCCCAAATATTTTCCTTCTTCTTCTTCTTCTTCTTCTTCTTCGGCTTTTTCCCACTTATAGGTTCGCCGTCTTCAGTTTCCATATATATCTATCGTTCCAATCTCCTTCTTCCAAATTCCTGTAGTCCATTATTGCTCTGACATGGGTTTTCCATTTCAATTTTGGTCTACCACGTTTATTTTTTCCTGGGGGTGACCATTGATATATATTTTTTGGTCATCTTCCGTTGCCCATTCTTTGTACATGTTCATACCATTTGAGAGTTTGATTTTCTATTCTCTTAACAACAGATGTGGTGACGTTCATTTCTTTCCAAAGGAGTTCATTTCTAATTTTATCCTGTCTTGTTTTTTGAAGACTTCTCCTAAGATAGTCGAATTCAACTGTTCTAATTTTGTTTTTTTGTAGTTCTGTCATGGACCAAGTTTCACTTCCATATGATAAAATATTCTGTATTATACTCTTGTAGATTTTAATTTTAGTTTCTTTTGTAATATTTTTATTCCAGATTATTCCATGCAAAGTCTTGGTAGCATTTTTTGCCAAGGCAATTTTATTTTGAATGTCTCTCTCACATGTACCTATATTTGTGATTATTGATCCGAGATATTTAAAGGATTCACATTTTTAATTTTTCCTGTTTCAAGTATGAGGTCACCCACATCTCTTCCTAAACACATATATTCTGTTTTCTGTAGATTTATGTTTAGTCCCCATTTTCGATATTCTTCCATTAGTTTATTTACCATATATATCATATCATCTTCATCCCCCGCAAATATCACCTGGTCATCGGCGAATAATAATGAATGTAGTGTTTTATCTTCTATAGGAATACCCATTTCAGAACATTTCTTGTACCATAGGTTAAGAGCCTGATCTATATAAATATTAAAAATATTTTCCTAAGAACCTTATTCTCAAACACCCTAAATGTACTATAGAGAAAATATTTCTAATTAATGTCTAATTGATAACAGCTACGATTACAACTTTCACACTTTACATTACCATGTCGTCCGTAACACAGTAGACCGGAGAAATCCTCAGTGAACGCTGTAGGTACTTACCTGTAAAGAGAGAGAAGACACTATTAGATTCAAGAAACAAACAAGATTTAAGAAAGAGACACGACGGAAAGTAAACAAAGAGAGAAGGCGGACAGTGAACGAAAAGAGAAGGCAGGAAATAAAGAGAGACTACGAATAGTAACAAAGAAAAAGCGGAAAGTTAACGAAAAGAAAAGGCAGGTAGAAGAAATGAGAAAATAGACAGTAAATGCAGGAGTCGGGTATACATAAGTAGGGAACAAAGTAATAAAAAGTGTAAATTAAGAAATTTATAAAAATAAGTTTGCAGAGGCACCTGCTGGCCCGGAGTTGAGGTCGGGTTTGAGTTAGATTCCTGCTTGGGTTGATTGTCTGGTTGGGATTTTTCAGAGGTTTATTCTAACCGTAATGTCAGGTAATTTATGGCGAATCCTTGGCCTCAGTGGTTTCACATCTTAACCCAGATATGCCTACTGTCCTATTAAAAGGACAGTCGTCAATATTTCAAATTACCCTCTCTACAGTCAACGCATTTACTTTTTCACAGGTGTCACTATTACTGGTCTGAATTAGAGGCTAGCTAGGCGTGGTAAGACTGGTTATTACAGTTCTGGTCACCGTTGAGTTTGAGATGTGGACGTGAGAATTGTTCGCTTATTTCAGCTATGGCATGCGAGACGCAAATCAGATAAGAATGTTAAATATGTTTACAGTTCGGAATTATTTTACAAATCGTTGTAGATCAAATGACTCCTAATAAACATAAATATAACGTCAAACCACAATGCGTGCAAAATATCTATTCATTGCGACATGACAATGACGAAAACTTGTGTGTCCTTTTAAAAGGACAATAGGCATATCCCCATATATTTTGAAATTGTTTCGCTTTTTCAATTTTAGTGATTTTCTCTGCATGAAATGCTATCTACGTTTGAAAATTATGCTAGGGGCGAAATTTCATCTCAAATACAGACATATCACTACAATGCAGCCTACAAATGCCACACAGTGTTCGTGTGCACTCAAAATTGGGTTTCTGGCGTCTTGTCAGCCCACTGAGGTGTGTGGATATGAAGGGAAAAGTTGATACAGTGTCGGGTGTAGGTGCTGGGTAGCTAGTCCTCAGAGCGTTGGTGCGCTAAGCCAAAGGTCCCGGGATCGATACACGGCTCCGGAACAATTTTTCCTTTTAAATTATTCAAGCCTGCTTCACAGGGAGATATACCTGAAAGCCAGATTTGCACAGCAAGATCTGTTTACAAGTGGAGGACTGGTGACGTTCTGGAGGGAGGTATTAACGGACATAAGTTTCTATTGTTTTTCATTTTGCATTTTTGGAAGAGGTCTTATTTTCTATCTAAATTGTCATTGTCATAACAATGTAGATTTTAGAAAATGAACTGAAACCTGTCTTTCGACGTTGCCACAGCAACCGCTTCATTATATGTATCGTCACTTGTCTCCCAATATAACCTCCTCCTCGAAACTTCGACACTCTTTTCGCCTATTACTTATTTTTATGTTTCAATAGCAATATGGTACTATTCAATGACGAAAGCACTCCAGAGTTAAAACGAATTTAGCCACAATGCATCGCTCTTCAGAATAATATAAGTAGTAATATTAAAGAAACTATAATAAAATAACAACGTAATAATTTGTTAATAATAATAATAATAATAATAATAATAATAATAATAATAATAATTGTAAATTACAACAATTACATTGTTTCCTTTCATGTAAGCATAGTATACAATTATTCCGCAAAATGTATGCTCTTATGCCTACTGTCCTTTTAAAAGGACATCTGTTTCTAGCTCAACCAGTTACACCTAGAATGTTTCGACACCATACAAATACTTCAGTTATACACTGCACTCAATGAGATTGGAAAAATACACAAAAATTGCAAAAAAAAATATTTCAGGCATATCTGGGTTAAAGCTTCAATGCTAATGTAAAATCTATGGAATATAATGAATTAAACAAAAAGAAAAAAATACAAAGAAAGTAAAGAAAAGACAACAGTGGAAAACAATGAGGGAGGAAAACGAAGGTAAAGAAGTAACGATTTTATTTTATTGGGTTATTTTACGACGCTGTATCAACATCTAGGTTATTTAGCGTCTGAATGATATGAAGGTGATAATGCCGGTGAAATGAGTACGGGGTCCAGCACCGAAAGTTACCCCGCATTTGCTCGTATTGGATTGATGGAAGACCCCGGAAAAAAACCTCAACCAGGTAACATGCCCCGACCGGGATTCGAACCCGGGCCACTTGGTTTCGCAGCCAGACGCGCTGACCGTTACTCCACAGGTGTGGACAAGAAGTAACGACGAAAATAACTCGAAACAAGGGGAGAAATTTTAATTCCAGAAGTTAATCACAAATACCTCTCACAGGGTCCGAAGCATTATTTATCTGGGAATGGCTATTCTGGAATGGGAGTCCCAGGCTGTTTCCTCATTCCTCAGGCACAAAAATGTTTCATCGCTTCGTATGCAATAATGTTAAGTAGGCTTCAAATCCCGGGAGGAGTAGGCTACAGTCCCTATGTCTTAATTAAGCTTCAGAAGGTTAGGCAATGCTGGCTTCAGGCTATGTGTCGTCGCTGCATTATTTCATTTGTATTCTGGGAGTGGATGAGAAAATTAGATACATGAAGAATATGCGTTCCACAATTTAGAAGGGGACAGGGGGGAATCTTGAGGAAGGGAAATTGAGACATGCAAGATCAGACGAGATCAACCACAGTGGAAAAGGGGAGCGAAATCTTCACGATTCTATTAATGAACATTTTGCTCAAAACAGACTCAAGTCCTCACACCTTGTTCAAACCTTGAGTCTAGCGAAGCTAAAGACTGCTGTACAACTTTTAAATTATCCGACTTTGTGGTGAAAGGAGCTCGCAAATCTTCATCGAATAATAATGGTTTAGGCCAGTGGTCGTCAGCACTTGCCGAAATGGATCTTGGGAAAGAGAGCAGGGAAGCCTGCACCTCCGTGGACGCTTCGTGGAAGGGAGAGAAAGGAATCTGGCCTTAGTTGATACGGACGATCAGTGGAGACTAAGAGTAGTAAGTACTATACACTTGTGAGTGGTTTGTGTACGTACACGATGACAGAAAGTTCAAATAATGATTTACATAGGTCTTTCATCTCTACATTGTTTAACCCTTCATGGGAGGAGGCATTTTATTTTGTACAGAGTTTGAAAATGTAGCAAGATGTTTAATTTGCAGTAAGGTACTCAGGCCCGGTTGCAGAAACGCAAATCAAATCAGTCCCTGATCGCCAATCAGTTGATGTCTGATTTATTTGATAGTTCATTGCGTTGCACGAACGTGAATCTCCAATCAACTTGTCTCAATTTACTAATTGCTGATTTGAGAAAGAAATACATTTGACAACAGCGCTATTTAGCAACCAGAGACAATTTGATGCTCTTTAAAAGTCGCGAAACGAATGCATCAAGTGGGCGGTGACTAGGAAAACAAGTGAATGTTCAAGTGAATGTTTTGCTGTTTTGTTGCTCTTTGTAGAAAGGAAACAGGTGGATTCTATTTGTATATAGACTACAATATAGTGAAACAAAAATAAACGTGAGGGGGCTTCTGTTGTGGGATTTGCTAGGGGAGTCGACAAGAAATTGGAATATGCATAGCCTCCATAACCCAAAATAGTTCCATTTCCCATCTCTGTTTACTAATGGAGCTCGTAACCTACTCATTAAAAATATTGTGTTGTCATGTGTAGAACCCTGCCAACGGGCTACAACATTCCAGAATTTCAATGAAGGTGTAGACTACATATTGCCTGTATATTCACAGAAAAGAAACCTTTTCTATTTCGATAAAGTTCGGCATCATTTCAACCAGGTGACTGGATGGGGATGTGAGCAGTCTATACAACCAATATTAGGCTACTCTTGGAAATCCTGACATGGCTGAAAATTCTCTCTGGATTTCAAATCGTTCCCTGTTTGAAGTTTGGGGATTTATGAGACCCTGCATACAAAGCAATTTCATATGTAACATTCCTAACTACTCGGCAAATAGTTGATTTGTGGACCCTAACAAGATAACCCAAGACCGCTTGAAAAATTCCAACAGCATAAAATATCAGCATTATTAGAACTTGGTTCATAGGAGAATGTGGAAGGTTTCGATTTGTCTGTCTGCATTTATTTGTTTCAATTTTTGAAAGTAACAAAACCCACGAATCCTTACTTAACCTAAATCTTTGCTCAAATTCTCTGTCATTATACATAAAAACAATTCATGTCTATCACGGAAACGTCTTCTTCTTAATAATATTTTTTTTCATTCTAAAATTTCTTCATCAGAAGAATCCATTATGTCAAAAACAATATTGTTACGCTATAACTATTTACTATATACATTACAGTAACTGCATTATAAACAGAACAACATAAATAGCCTACTTGATCGATGATCAGTGACTTAACCAGCAAAAATCTGTTGATCAAATCTGATGGAAGACTGATCTCCGATCAAACACTGATTGTTCTTTCTGCAACAGAAATAGAACTCATGGCCAATCAAACCCTCCTTGATTGCCAATCACATTTTGATCGGTGTTTCTGCAACCGGGCCTTAATGTGATAAGAAAATAATATAATCTGCAGCGTCACTATGACAACTGACTCGAGGATGAGAACATAAAAGCATCGCTTAGGCTCAGCTGTGCTCAAACATTAGTGTCAAATATACAAAAATTGGTTTAAAAGAGAAAGAAAACTTCAAGAAGAAGTCAATCATAAGTAGGCTACAGACTATTTCCGCAATATCCATTTTTGTGTCAATTTTGAATAGGCTACATTTACAATTATTTTAGTTTTATTTCATGGTGATTGTGTTTCTTTAGTAATTTATAACAATTTTGTTAAGTTTATTTACTCACGCTTTAACATCTGTGGTCACATCGCGTGTGTAGGATCTTTGGGTAATAATTTGGTAGTCTTTACTACAGTTGAGTTCCTGTTTCTATTGTCGTGTGTTAATACTGTAGATAACTTGTGTTCATGTGACTGAATTTAGAGTTTGATTAATGTTTATGATATTGGTGATTGAGACGGTGATAAATCATGGTATTTAATTTTCAATCCGGCATTGGCGTTTGTGAGGGAAACCATGAAAAATCCCAGTCAAATTGGCCGGTTATGGGGTTTGAACCCGGACCTGCCTGACGCGAGCCTCAAACGTTAATGTCTGAGCCAACTCGCTTCGTCTAATTTATTATTGTTTTGCATAAATAATTAAGAAGATTGAGGGGCCCAGTCAGTTAAGAGAATGAATCACAATTAAAATATTTACATAAATTTAAATATTCTGCCGTCTGTGCTCATAAATTCCAAATTTTACAGATTTTAAAAATAACCTATCATTAGAATAATGTGTTGTCATAGAATTTAGTGCGGAGAAATTATTTCCTCACATTCCAGTGAAATATCAGAATTTGTGGCTTGTCTCCTCGTTTGACTGTACTCCACAATTTCAAAGGTGACTTTTTAAAGTTATTTGACATTAAAAATGGAAATCCTGAGTATTTTTTAATTGTGTAAAATATGCACTGAACATTCGAGGGATGATTGGTCTGAAATGAGGCTTTCGTCGAAAATTATTTGTTGAAAACTTAATTTTTATGTGTATTATGTGAATATTTGGAATTATGTATCGACATTTAAAAAATTCAAAATACTGTACATGTTTTTATGTGAAATAAATATTTTATTTACCTAACAAAGAACCCTAGCCCTCGTTATTATATTCCTAACTCTTCACCAAGTTGTTCGCAGCAGGGGGATGAAAGCTCTGCTGTGTTGGGGGTTGCAAACTAACGCACGTGGAGTGAAACTCCCCTGCACTCGCCACGAAGATGAAGAACCCTACAAAGTATTATATTTCAAATTTACTTTAGTCAGAAAAGTGGACCCGTGTTTCATTTCACAACTGACGCTGAATTTAAACGTAGTGGTAACCATATTGAGTTAAACCCCTAGCAGTGAGTATAACACAATGATGCTCGGTGGGAGTGTGGGCACATTACCGCAGCAATGCCACCTAACACCGCCGCCGACCAGCTAAAGCATGTTAGTTATAACCTCTATCAGTTACAAACATCGTGTTAATTAATAATTGAAATGTTACAGTACATCAGATCCTCCTCCGGGAACCGGGTCTAAATGAGTTGTGACAACCCTATAAACATAGTGCGAAAATGACTAACAAAACACTCTCTCTTTGTTAATAAATGCAACTCAACGACTGCCGTCCAAACCACACATCCTGCTCGAGCTCGTCTGAGTTTACAATATTTTCCATTTTATACGCATTTTTTATATGACGTCTCTTTTCAAATACTAAAGAGATAATTGCCAAGGTTATTAAAATGTGAGGAGATATTACGTTATATAAAATGTATCTTACGTCATGGAAAAAAAAACAATGCTTTAAATACAAAACATGTTCAATATACGGAATTCTGGATACAAACAGTTTGATAATATCTATACTAATAATAAGTCTGTAGCCGAAATTTTTCTGGTAATTTTAGATTTTCCAAAAATAATTGGTCCTAACATATATAATTAACCACCCTGAAACCGAAAATCGCTTTTTTGAAATTTTTGTTTGTATGTCTGTCTGTCTGTCTGAATGTTTGTTACCTTTTCACGCGATAATGGCTGAACGGATTTCGATGAAAATTAGAATATAAATTAAGTGCGTTGTAACTTAGATTTCAGGCTATATGGAATTTAAAATACATTATTTAAAAGGTGGGTTATAAGGGGGCCTGAATTAAATAAATCGAACTATCTCGGTTATTATTGATTTTAGTGAAAAATGTTACATAACAAACGTTTCTTTAAACATAATTTGCGATAAGTTTTATTCCTTTAAAAATTTTGATAGGACTGATATTTAAAGAGATAAATGAGTTTTAAAATTAAAATAAATGCCATCTAAGACCGTGTAATGAATTAAAAAACAAATGACTTCGTCTATAAGGGGCCTTGGACAGCAACAATCGAAAGCTATGAAAGACAGCCTACAGAGAATGTTGCTGTGTTTGTATGAAGTAATATCGGAAGCTAAATTAACCGATTTGTATAATTAATTATTATTTCACCATTGGAAAGTGTAGTTTCTCTAGATGGACATAATGCTATAATGTTATTACAGTAACTTCTGATATAATATAATATAATATAATATAATATAATATAATATAATATAATATAATATAGGCCTAATATATGTAATGTAATATTATATAATATAATTTAAGTTATTTGAAGGGTTCAGAGCCATAGTGAGCCAAACGCCATTTACTGAATACGTAGAAAACAAGGGTTAAAATTAAATTATTACCATAATTCAATGGAAACCTATAACAAGTAAAATAAAGTATACACATTAAATCTAAATGATGTCAATGTTCATTAAACTATGGTTGCATGTAATAAAAATTAAGAAACAGGTTAAAGGAATTGTCATTGCACCAATGAATGCTCTCTGGACCAAAATGATCGCATTTTAATTATTTGGATGCAATTTAAATTAAGTAACATATTAAACGATTTATCCTTCTATCAAACACGAATGTTCCCTGGATCAAATGTCCTATTTTAATTATGTAATTACTTTATATTTATTTCTAACGGGTGCAGCGGAGCGCACGGGTACGTCTATTCTTACAATAATACTTTGCCTACGATTTAACCTAAGGGACTTTCATTTATTGAGGGGGAAGTTTAAAAACAATGTTAATTGCATTTTATACAGGTTTCACTGCCGAACTCCCCCCCCCCCCACCTTTGAAATTTAATATGGTATCACCAGCGAATAGGGATTATAAAGAATGGACACTTCGCGTCGGTACCTTTGATGTAGCCGGACTGATTTCAATGACCTTCAAGCCAGCTACAGCGTGAGATTCTGCTTTCTCCCTAGAGTTGGCGCTGACATCACACCAGCTAGCAGTCGACACAGCGGAAATATAACACATATAATTAATACATCTAGGTAAATTATGTACTCAAATAAAGTAAATTGGATCCATAAAACAATAAATCCGTCATTAACTGTAATGCCTAGACTCTAGAGTTCCTTTATAATGAGAGTTGAGACGTTGACCCCAACAACAATTAAAATATGTAATGATTTGATAGCAGTGAAAATGGAAAAACAAAACTCTTACGAGAAGTAAAATCATATATACAAATATTAAATGAATTTGATACATAAATTTATACTGTATTATATTATTTTATAATATAATTTATTATAACTGAAATATAAAAATTATTATTACAACTAGTTTGTCACTGAGAAATAAGGAAAAGCTGTTAACTTGAATTTATTTGAAGCAAAGCGTTACTGGATTATGCAATAAGGTAGGCGATGTTTGAATCCTGTGTCTCAACTCTATTCGCAATTATTATCTTAGCCTATGCTCGATTACACTAACCTCTAGCGCTTGAAAGTAGAATTAAACGCTGGTACACAGAGAAACAAAACACAGGAAAATTCGCTCAGTGTCCGTTCTTTGTAATCCCTATTCGCTGGTTTCCCTATAATATTTGGTACTAAGATTTAAAAGATCATTAAATCGATTATACATCTCATTCATTTGTTTTCACATATTTTGTTCTCTATCGTCGCCTGGTAACCTGCATTGCTGTTGCCAATTAGTTGAAGGATGAAAATATAGTTTATTTTGGGTAATTTCCTAAATTTCATTGATTAAATCATCTAAAAATTAAATCCAAACTTCGGCTTTTATTACCCTCTATCATGTTTAATTTTTAAAGAAAAGGTTTATAATACACAACCTTAATATTCCTTAATATTAGTCTGTTACTGTCTGAAATAATCTTTCATCAACAACAGTCTTTAATGTTTTATTTCTTTCAGCTTCAATCAACAGTAACAATAATCCAGATTGTCAGGCGACGACGATAGAAAACAAAACATGGTGAAACAAATGAGATGAAAAACAATTGAATACTCTTTCAAATTTAAGCAGCAAAATATAGGAGAGCCACTTGAAATTTTAAAGAGGATGTGCGATTAAAAGATGTAACCTAAAATGGTAAATGCCTGTTATTATTCGGTTGAGAAGCTTATGTCATCTAGTCTTCTGTCAAAAAATCTTAAAGTTAGAATTTATAAAACAGTTATATTACCGGTTGTTCTGTATGGTTGTGAAACTTGGACTCTCACTTTGAGAGAGGAACAGAGATTAAGGGTGTTTGAGAATAAGGTTCTTAGGAAAATATTTGGGGCTAAGAGGGATGAAGTTACAGGAGAATGGAGAAAGTTACACAACGCAGAACTGCACGCATTGTATTCTTCACCTGACATAATTAGGAACATCAAATCTAGACGTTTGAGATTGGCAGGACATGTAGCACATATGGGCGAATCCAGAAATGCATATAGTGTTTTAGTTGGGAGGCCGGAGGGAAAAAGACCTTTGGGAAGGCCGAGACGTAGGTGGGAAGATAATATTAAAATGGATCTGAGGGAGGTGGGATATGATGGTAGAGACTGGATTAATCTTACTCAGAATAGGCACCAATGGTGGGTTTATGTGAGGGCGGCAATGAACCTCCGGGTTTCTTAAAAGCCAGTAAGTAAGTACCAACATTCAAGTTCATTTAATTTTTCACATTTTTTCTAATGTAGTACACTTTAATTAATCATTTTACCTGATGTAGTCCCATGTAGTCTACTACAATGCCACACTTAACTGGAACTAGCAGGTATAGAAGAGTATATATTGAAGGGATGGTTGGACTGATCCATGACGTTGGGGTGTACTACGTTAAAATGACAATGTGTGTGTAGAAAAACAATTCAAATAATATACAAAATAATGGGTATTGAATGAAAAAATATGGAGAGAAAAGATCAAAAGAAAAAAATATATATTTTACATTAATAATGGGAATTTATGGCCAAAATTAAATGAATATATCCCTAAAAATGACCGAATAAAACAAAAAATGCTCTTATGAGTTGTAAGAAGAAAAAATGCAAAAAAATACCCTAACAAATATGTTTTAAAACACTCAGTTTATCACATAACATACAAACACTAAAGCAGGTATGTTTCTGGCTTACTAGAGAAAAGATGCAATTTCATCAAAATCCTAGCCCTAATAATAACATTTTATGACTTCAGTAATACTTTTTTCGATTTCCAAATCTGATACTTTATTTATTTGTATGATTCACAATACAACAAAACAAAACGAAATAAAAAGAGCACACATTTATTATCAACAGTAATCTCACTAGAGGTTTTGATATATCTAGAGAAAATCAAATCTCGAGTGGGATTTAATTGACTATTACACGATTAGAAGAAAGTATATAAAGATTAGAAGTAACTGAGTACTCCAATACAATAAAATATTAATTGACTTACGAAAATACAACTGTCTTCAAATGTATTATTGTACCATCTCAACATTACGCCAGATGGCAGTACTGTTTTATGATTATATTTTCTTGTTACCGGTATCAGTTGTGCCAACTATGGAATCATCATTGAACTCTGTGGACGGTTACTAGTCAAGAAGGCTTTGTTGATTCAGTTTCATTTTTATTAAAACATTTGCATTTCACTTCAATCATCCGGATCCCAGTAATCAACGTCACTTGACAGATGATTTTCAATAAATCTTAGTATTAAACAATCTCTGATACGTGACCATCCATAATATCATATAGCAGAAGCTATAATATAACCTAAATAATATAAACAAGTGTTAGAAAAGTGTTAATTAGGGATGATGAAATAAACAAGAAACGTTTTAATTAACGATGATGAAATAAAAAATAAACATGAATAATTTTAAAAGAAACAATTATTGAAAGCACAATTTTCAAATTTGAATGTTTTAGTGGTTGGTGGTTCACTTGATGTTATGTTGGACGTGTGCGTAAAAGAAGTGAACTCGTTGATGTACATGGTGTACCCCTCAACTTATTCAGGATTTCCGAACGGTGCTCTTCATATATGACCAGTGATCTTTATTAATTCTTGTCCTTGAATGCCAATGCGAGTCATATTTGAAAGTGCTGTGCATCGACTGGAGTGGTTTGTAATTTTCTATTTTTGACGTCCAGAACAGTGCAGTTTGAAATGTTCGCAAACAAAGAAACAAATGCTAGGGTAGTGATAAAAATAAACAAATGCTAGGGACGCGATAAAATTAAACAAATGCTAGGGACGCGATAAAATTATGCGATAAGCAGCCATGATTGGTTAAAGGACATCCTTTCGTACCGTTTTATTGGTCGAAAGTAGTGTGACGTAGTAAAAGTGTAACAGTCTACGAAAATAGAACAAACCTTCAGTTATCTAGAGTATGTTTACTGGAACTGTAGTCCAAAACTGTGGCACTTCAACCACCGTTAAATTCTAGTCTTCCTAAACGTTAAATTTATGGAGCATTGCGTATATTTGCACATATGTAACGGGTATTTGATTACCCAATCACTTTCACAACACAGTTGGATGCTAGTGTTCAAATCACTTCGAACCGGACAGTGCAAACAACGGCGCAGTCAAACAATGGAGATGAATTCAATCCAGACCGTTACTAATCATCGGGGTGGTATACTGGACACTGTCTTTATGTGGCCTGCTGGATGGGGGCTTGGAAAGACGGATGTGTTGCGAGGTGTTCCCGCCAATTGAACATGTGTGCGACATGGTCCAACGACGCCTCCAGAGACAGGCCTGTCGGACAATACAGGATGGATGGGGATCCCTCAGGAGCCCGGCCCACCGATGCGATGCCTCGTCACCCTCAGGGTTGCCCTGCGTGTCGAATGTTCGGGTGCCGATGTTAAAAGAATGCGAGGATATGAGGAGTGCATTAGCACCGTAGTCTGCTGGGACCCCACTCACAGATACACACAGATAGTTTTCTTGCTGGCAGATGCATTGATTCCAGTTACATAACATAATGTAAATCTTTGGCGATTGGAACTTCTTGACACATTTCAGCAAAACTATCATGAACCAGACCGCGTAACTTCATGCGATTGCATGTTTTTATTTATCTAGCATATTGGAAAAGTAAAAGTAGATCTTTGCCGATCATGATTTTTATGTTCGAATGAAGCCAACAAATATATGCATATTTCGAGGATTGATTGATTGATTTTTAATTTATTTACATTGATTTTTTATTTATTTATTTACTTATTAACTTATTTATTTATTTACTTATTTATTTAATAACTTCTTTACTTATTTATTTAGTAACTTCTTTACTTATTTACTAATTTACTTATTTATTTACTTCTTTACTTATTTACTTACTCATTTACTTATTTACTTACTCATTTACTTATTTATTTACTTACTCATTTACTTATTTATTTACTTACTCATTTACTTATTTATTTACTTACTCATTTACTTATTTATTTACTTACTCATTTACTTATTTATTTATTTACTTATTTAATTATTTATTTCCTTACTTATTTACTTCCTTACTTATTTACTTACTTATTCACTTATTTATTTATTTACTTATTTATTTATTTACTTACCCGTTTACTTACTTCTTTACTTACTTATTTATTTAATTACTTACTTATTTACTTACTCATTTACTTATTTATTTAGTAACTTCTTTACTTATTTATTTAGTAACTTCTTTACTTATTTACTAATTTACTTATTTATTTACTTCTTTACTTATTTACTTATTTACTTACTCATTTACTTATTTACTTACTCATTTACTTATTTATTTACTTATTTACTTATTTATTTACTTACTCACTTATTTATTTACTTACTCATTTACTTATTTATTTACTTACTCATTTACTTATTTATTTATTTACTTATTTACTTACTTATTTATTTCCTTACTTATTTACTTCCTTACTTATTTACTTACTTATTCACTTATTTATTTATTTACTTATTTATTTATTTACTTACCCGTTTACTTACTTCTTTACTTACTTATTTATTTACTTACTCACTTACTTATTTACTTACTCATTTACTTATTTATTTATTTACTTACTTATTTACTTCCTCTAAAAACGGATTCAGTAGTCTATCCATTTGTGACTGTCGTAATTGTGTTCGACTTTTGTCCGTAAAATACTCAAAGAACTATTGGTTAAAAATGTGCAGACTTAACTGCACATCTGCAAAAACAAACCCACAAGGAAACATTCTCATGGGGGCAGATAAAAAAAGTTGTTTTTTTTTCACGATGTTAATAATGTCGACAAAAGTGCTTATACAAATTTTGGCCACTCGAGCGCAATTACGAGGGCCGTAAAAATTAGTTTACCTTGGGCCGTTTACAGAGAGAAAACACAATTTCACACAAAGATTCATTGGAACAGATACAGCAATTGTTGAGCTATTTTTTTAACGCATTACCAGCAGGAATTGTCATATCGTGGGATAAAGTTTTGTATTCCTGTGTCGCCTGAGATCGGAAGCAGTGTGTGACAGCAGTTTGAAATTCTCTGTCGATCCCATGGTATGACAAATGTCCCAATTCCAGTGGAGAATATGTTGAAAAATAGTTCAACAGTTGTATCTGTTCCAATAAATTTTTCCAATTAAACTGTGTTTTCTTTCTGCAGACGGCCCCAGGGAAATTTATTTTTTACGAACCTCGTAATTACGCTCGTAATTGTTAACAGCAAAATTTGTACACGCACTTTTATTGACATTAACATGAGGAAGGAAAAAAAAAACTTTTTTTCTGTCCGCATGAAAATGTTTGCAAATGATTTTCCACGAGTTCTTTAATGCACTGGAATGAATTATTATTTTTTTTTGTCAAGAGATGTCGATCAGAAATTAAATTTATTTATGATTTCGTTGATATTGTCCCTGACTATTATGTTAACAGCTTAGCCTTGCAAACTACTATTCAAATCAAGTCAGGCCTGCACAAGGTTTGCGCTCTCCGAGCCGGCTCACAGCTCATGAGCGGAATGCAGATATTAGCTGCGCTCTGTATAAGGGTAGACTGGAAGAAGGGGTGATCTCGTACAAAATATACACAAAAGGAAATACAGTAATGAATTCCCGTTCAGTGTTTGCAAAACTAATTAATAAAGAAATATTTATTTTACAGAAGTAGTAGAAATTCTATAGCTACTTAAATGTAGAATATCATTTTGTTATATTTTTATTTATCAGTACATCAAAACGAGGTTTTATGTTGTTGGCAGCTGAAAGGAACAGTAGCCTACTGATCGTAATGAAACATCGATGCCTGCCTTTATTAAAGTTGATTATAGAAAACAGTTGCTCACAAATATAAATGTTGAGCCAACATAGTAATCATTTTCACAGCCAGCCTGTGTAGTGGATATTATTGCTAATGTTTAGTCTTGTAAAACTCAACCAGGCTAGCAGTATTATTCAAACGATCTTTAGCCCTTAGGTCACATTGAAGATCAATAAGTTCGAGCTGTAAATCGTTAAATGTTATGTTCCATCTTTTAGATTCCTCCATACTGTACTGTAGCAGTAGGTAAGCAACGTGAAACAGTTACTGAGAATAGGCCTACACACTGCACTCCACTAGATAGCTGAGTGGTCGTTTCCCTCTCCTCTACCTATAGCAAATCTATGTCATTCTGATGTATCTTCCTCTCCGATTCGGCGAGCGGTAAACACCGCTCTCCCGCTCCGAAGGAGCGCGCGCGCTCGTTGAGCGCTATTTGTGCAGGCCTGGTTTAAGTGTTCGAAAATATCAGAGGGAAAGCCAGCCCAAGAAGCCAAGGAGAATAACTGGAAAATATCTTTGTATATTTTGATTTCTCGTCTTGTATATAATGGTACAAAATTCTGTTCTTAACTGGAAAACTCTATTAACCCAAGGCAATAATACTTTCAAGTACTACAAATTATATTTTCGTAATATTTAATGTCACTGTTGCATCATATAAATTTGTTTCGGTCGTCCTTTTGTAGTATCCTCTGGTTTTCACTAAAATTATCGTTATTCTCGATTTTACAGGGAACCACTGTCTTAGACAACATCGTTCTTAACAGTGTATAGGCCTATAGTTGAAAAATGGGAGTGGAATAAAGATATTTTTTAACAAAAACGTTAGCATCGATATTGAGTAACACATTTAGTTCTCACTTTCCTCTGCAAATCGATATTTTATTGTGGTCAGTAGTGTTGTTCTAGTTATTTTTTCCTATGGTACTAGTATATTTCGAAAAGGGGTCGTGTGTGCCATGTTATGAAACCGCACCTGCTTGTAGCGGCTTATTGTTTCACTAACAGCCTCATGGTTTATGAACCACAGTTAGCGCGGCCAGTTCTGAATATGGCTACACTGACTTGTCCCCTGCTTAAACTATGTGTGCAGCCATATGGCACATGCCTTGTCTACTACAACAGAAGGCAAGTCATGCTCATATTCTAATCCTACGGAGTAACATTTAAGTTGTACTCATTGTACGTGGCGCGACCAGCTGGTGATTTTTCCAGGGACCGTTTACAAAAGGAAAACACAATTTCATGGAAAGATTTATTGGAACAGATACAGCAATTGTTAAGCAATTTTCCAACACATTTCTCATCGGAATTGATAGTGATAGTGATAGATTTATTGATATTAGGTCACAAAAGTACAAAACTTAATAATTTAAAAAAATGATCTATATACAAAAGTAGTTATATATAATAAAATATACAATTTCCTTAAACTAATTAATTTATCTCAAATCTCAATAATTTATTGGTTCAAACTTGCACTTACGTCTGGTTTTAGTGCAAGTTTAAACCAATCGTAATAACCATAAACAATATAGTCCTGTTAAACATTACGGCCATCTTGATGGGTGAATACTGAATATGATAAAATGCATAATGGAATTTCAGATTTTTGTTATTTTAATTATTTTTGTAGTCTTGATCATAGTAACCAAAGATACTAAAAATAATAATAATAATAATAATAATAATAATAATAATAATAATAATAATAATACTTACTTACTGGCTTTTAAGGAACCCGCAGGTTCATTGCCGCCCTCACATAAGCCCGCCACTGGTCCCTATCCTCAGCAAGATTAATCCAGTCTCTACCATCATATCCCACCTCCCTCAAATCCATTTTAATATTATCCTCCTATCTACGTCTCGGCTTCCCTAAAGGTCTTTTTCCCTCCGGCCTCCCAACTAACACATAATAATAATAATAATAATAATAATAATAATAATAATAATAATAATAATAATACTTACTTATTGGCTTTTAAGGAACCCGGAGGTTCATTGCCGCCCTCACATAAGCCCGCAATTGGTCCCTATCCTGAGCAAGAATAATCCAGTCTCCACCATCATATCCCACTCCCTCAAATCCATTTTAATATTATCCTCCTATCTACGTCTCGGCCTTCCTAAAGGTCTTTTTCCTCCGGCCTCCCAACTAACACATAATAATAATAATAATAATAATAATAATAATAATAATAATAATAATAATACTTACTTATTGGCTTTTAAGGAACCCGGAGGTTCATTGCCGCCCTCACATAAGCCCGCAATTGGTCCCTATCCTGAGCAAGAATAATCCAGTCTCCACCATCATATCCCACCTCCCTCAAATCCATTTTAATATTATCCTCCCATCCACATCTCGGCCTCCCTAAAGGTCTTTTTCCCTCCGGCCTCTCAACTAACACATAATAATAATAATATTAATAATAATAATAATAATGATAATAATAATAATAATAACAACAATAATAACATCACTCTCGAACCGAATTTTCATGTATACACTTCAATAATAAATAAATAAAACATACCTAAATAATGTAAATTTCAACATTTTATATGAATCCTCAAATACCAAAAACATACAAATTAAAACATATGAAAACTGAACAAAAATTAGTTGTACACTCTACTTGAACTTTTCAATACAAGAGGAGAAAAAAATAACAATCTACGTTCCAACCATTTCGTATTATAAATACGAACTTAATGTTGTGTCACGGGATTGATGTTTGGCGCAAATTCTGAAAGACGCAAGATATGCACAAATATTTTCTAAATGATCTGGCCGTCCTTGTAACTATAAATCAATCAAAC
This sequence comes from Periplaneta americana, assembly GCA_025594305.2. NCBI lineage: Eukaryota > Metazoa > Arthropoda > Insecta > Blattodea > Blattidae > Periplaneta > Periplaneta americana. Next base: position 1,431,774 of record JAJSOF020000005.1, read on the forward strand.
TCGTAGGAAATCACCTCCTATATGGATTTTTAACTCCCTGGACAGGGAAAAGATTAATGAGTTATTATTTGTCTTTGTCAGTTCTCTTTGTTTGTTTGCTTGCTTATCACTTTTCTTGTTTGTTTACTTTCATAGTTCCTTTGTTTTGTTCCCTGTTTTATTTTGTATGCTCAGTCTAATGGCAGCCTCAGAGTTGAGGAAACTGCGATCTATAAAATAAACAGCTCACTAACTGACTTACATTGGGCTGAAGATATCAAGTGCAACGGAAGTGACGAAATTAAGTGACAGTTAACTGAGAGTCATGTCGCTCTTATTTCCGGCAGCCAATAACGTCGCAGGTCGACTACATTTAAAAGTGTAGGCCTACGTCTTATAATTCGCTGCTGATGACGTTATGCACTTCCTAAGGCTCGATAAATACTGAATATAATCGCCCGCCATCTTAGTTCTTTCATTTGCATTCGCAGAAAGCACACGAGGACGCTATTTGCCGCACCGTTAAACATTATCATGTCGTAGCTCCTATGCCAGTCAATAGCGCTCTAACTTTAGGGGGTTATTTTACGACGATGTATCAACATCTAGGTTATTTAGCGTCTGAATGATATGAAGGTGATAATGCCGGTGAAATGAGTCCGGGGTCCAGCACCGAAAGTTATCCAGCATTTGCTCGTATTGAGTTGAGGGAAAACCCGGAAAAAACCTCAACCAGGTAACTTGCCCCGATCGGGATTCGAACCCGGGCCACCTGATTTCGCGGCCAGACGCGCTGACCGTTACTCCACAGGTGTGGACGCGCTGTATTTATTTATTTAGTTTATTTATTTATTTATTTATTTATTTATTTAACCTGGTAGAGATAAGGCCATCAGGCCCATTCTCGTCCCCTCTACCAGGGGATTACAACTACAATATTAAGAATACAATTACAATTAGGCCTATAATTACAATTAATATTAAATTTACTGATACAATAAAAGTCAAAGTACTAAAAGATTAACTGATTAATAAAAGCTAGACAGTTTACTGTAAAAGTTAAGAAGAGAGAAGCATTTCTTTCATTGATTAAGTAAAAATTAAACCTACTCTACGCAGTAAGAAAATGCTTAATAAGCTTGCTTTTGAACGCTACTAAATTCCGACAGTCTGACGTCACTGGGTAGGGTATTCTACAAGCGCGACAGCGAGATTGTGTATGATGATGAATACGATGATGTCTTAGGGTACGTACAGGTTGGAGCGACGATAAACGATAAAAGAAGTAGCTATCAGAGAGAATTGAAGCATGCATTGTTATTGAGGTGTGCATATTGGAGCAACGATAAAAGCGACGAAAAAGGAAAGTACCATTTTCTTCGCTCTTGTCGTTCATATGATCTCTGATTAAGATAATATTAATCTGTATAATTACCGGTGGTTATCACTATATCCTAATATTAATCGATTTATTATTATTTCGGCATATTAAATTAATTATTGTAGATATTGGCAAATTGATCAGTTGTGTATTTATTTTTCATATGTTATGTGATCACAAGAACCAATCACAACACAACGAATTTATACTATCTTTGGGATGAGAAACGGGTTTAATTTTGTACGTATTTAACTTATATTAACCTTGAACTTAGCAGCTGATATTTCCTATATATCTTCTTTCATTAAGTGAATGCATAGAATATCTTCTACTGATAAATCAAAATGTTCGCTTCCCGCGTCATCGTTGCTCCGATATGAACACTTGATTCTTTGATAATACCAAAGCGTCGCTAGATCGTTTCTTTTATCGTGTATCGTTGCTCCAACGTGTACGTACCCTTATGTGTTGGTATGGCTTGTATGCGGCTATTTTGCGTGCGTGTGAAGAGATTATGATATGATGACAGGTAACTGAACCGGGAGGCAATGTAGGTAGGTGTAGAAGTGTGAAGGACTTGGAAAAGGAGAACAGGAGATGTATATGGAAAGCATAGACAAAAAATTCTAAATCTATCTTTTTTGGAGAGACAGAAAAAAATTATTAACTTCGAAGTGAGTCTTCCAAAATACACATTGACGTGATAAGCGACAAACTTTTTATTTTTCACGTTAGATAGGAGGACAAAGCGAGAGAAATGTTTAGGAAGAATGGACATCACTCTTAAAAGTGGCTGCTATTCAAAATCTTTACTGGTTTGAGATTTACGGAAAGATAAAGAAATGTCTATCTTTTTCTTCCCACCCCCCTCCCTCCTGGCGGACTTCCGTACGAAGAGTGACAACTTTTGTCTGTTAGAACTGCGGATTATCAAAGAAATCATTGCTCTTATTTCAAATTTGTTTTCAAAATATTTTCACTGCTTAAGGTTTTCGAGTTAACCGTGAGTTTTGGAATGTAATTAAAATCTTTCTAGTATATAAATAACATATACACTGGCTATTACACTCTTACTACGTCATACTACTTTTGACCAATAAAACGGTACGAAAGGACGTATTTCAACCAATCATGGCTGCTTATCGCACAATTTTATCGCGTCCCTAGCATTTGTTTAATTTTATCGCGTCCCTAGCATTTGTTTCTTTGTTTGCCAACATTTGAAACTCCGCTGGTCTGGACGTCAAAACAAATAATTACAAACCACTCCAGTCGATGCACAGCAGTTTCAAATATGACTCGCACTGGCATTCAAGAACAAGAATGAATAAAAATCACTGATCATACCTATGCATCTTCTGAAATCCGATTTACAAATAAATGAAGAGCACCATTCGGAAATTCTGAATAAGTTGAATACACCATGTAGGCCTAAATCAACGAGTTCCACTTCTATTACGCACACGTCCAATATAACATCAATTGAACCACCAACCACATTCAAATTTGAAAATTGTACATTCAATAATTATTCCTTTTAAAATTATTCATGTTTATTTTTTATGTCATCGTCGTTAATTAAAACTTTTCTAACACTTGTGTATATTAGTTAGGTTATGTTACAGCTTCTGCTATATGATATTATGGATAGTCACGTATCAGAGATTGTTTAATATTAAGATTTATTGAAAATCATCTGTCAAGTGACGTTGATTACTGGGATTCGGATAATTGAAGTGGAATGTTGCATTTTAATAAAAATGAAACTGAATCAACAAAGCCTTCTTGACTAGTAACATTGCCATCGTGTATAATAGATCGAGAACTTCTCTACGAGAAGGCATTGCTCACTACTGCCATCTAGCATGCATCGAGCGTAATATTTGTAATGTTGAGATGGTACAATAATACATTTGAAGACAGTTGTATTTTCGTAAGCCCATTAATATTTTATTGTATTGCAGTACTTCGTTACTTCTAATCTTAATATACTTTCTTCTAATCGTGTAATAGTCAATTAAATCCCACTCGAGTTTTGATTTTCTCTAGATAAATCAAAAGTCTAGTGAGATTACTGTTGATAAAACATTAGTATGGCATACTTTGAAATTGAAAAAAAAATTAAAAGAATGTCATGGTAGTCTTTAAATTTATTACTGGTATTACTATTATTATTATTATTATTATTATTATCATCATCATCATAATCATTATGATTATTTCATGGAATGAAGCGCTTCGACACCTTGGAAGGGCCGTTGGAATCGATCCTGTGCTGCTTGGTCGCCTTGGTGGTACGAACTTAGGGCAGTGGGTAGGGGACCCCCATTGGGCGAACGGTAACATGCGGCCGGTGGGCTGGTACACCTCATCCTCATTCATCCCATAAATTCAAAGGGTTGCCCTTAACCCGCCCCTAGCCACCGTTACCTAACCTATTTGCATTAAAAAATTACCAAATATGGTTTCTCATGTTCATGACATTTCGAACTGTAATAGTTCATAAATACATCCTAGCCAATAATTCTATGGTGAGCGGTAAAAACAGCAATGCAACCAATTAGAAGTTTCGTGTAGAGCAAAAGCTAACTTTCTAACATCATTATGACGAGCTGAAAACTAAAACTCTATTTCATTACAAAAGAACCCTACATTTTTTAATCACATAGAGGTCATAATTCAAAACCATCCATTCCCCACATATGCCCTTTTTACAGCTTCCCACAGAATTGGAGATAGACGAATGAGCATGGAATAAATGAACAAATGAGAGGAGAAACAATTGAAAGATACGCGAAAACGCGTCCTTGCAGGAGAAACTGGGCTGAGAGGAAGTATCTACGTCACCTGGATTCTATGGTGTTAGACGCAGAAATTTAAGTTGACATTCGATTTTTCAACAGTAATCTCACTAGAGGTTTTGATTTATCCATAGAAAATCAAAACTCGAGTGGGATTTAATTGACTATTACACGATTAGAAGAAAGTATATAAAGATTAGAAGTAACAAAGTACTCCAATACAATAAAATATGAATTGGCTTACGAAAATACAACTGTCTTCAAATGTATTATTGTACCATCTCAACATTACGCTAGATGGCAGTAGTGTTTAATGATTATGTTTTCTTGTTATCAGTTGTGCCAACTATGGAATCTTCATTGAACTGTGTGGACGGTTACTAGTCAAGAAGGGTTTGTTGATTCAGTTTCATTTTTATTAAAACATTTGCATTCCACTTTAATCATCCGGATCCCAGTAATCAACGTCACTTGACAGATGATTTTCAATATATCTTAGTATTAAACAATCTCTGATACGTGACTATCCATAATATCATATAGCAGAGGCTATAACATAACCTAAATAATATAAACAAGTGTTAGAAAAGTTTTAATTAGGGATGATGAAATACACAAGAAACGTTTTAATTAACGATGATGAAATAAAAAATAAACATGAATAATTTTAAAAGAAACAATTATTGAAAGTACAATTTTCAAATTTGAATGTTTTAGTGGTTGGTGGTTCAGTTGATGTTATATTGGACGTGTGCGTAAAAGAGGCGAACTCGTTGATGTACATGGTGTATCCCTCGACTTATTCCAGGATTTCCGAATGGTGCTCTTTCTTAATTCTTGTTCTTGAATGCCAATGCAAGTCATATTTGAAAGTGCTGTGCATCGACTGGAGTGGTTTGTAATTTTCTGTTTTTTTTTTTTTTTTTTTTTACGTCCAGACCAGTGCAGTTTGAAATGTTGGCAAATAAAGAAACAAATGCTAGGGTAATAATAAAAATAAACAAATGCTAGGGACGCGATAAAATTGTGCGATAAGCAGCCATGATTGGTTGGAAGACGTCCTTTCGTACCGTTTTATTGGTCAAAAGTAGTGTGACCTAGTAAAAGTGTAATAGTCAGTATAAATCTTTCAGAATCTTATCGAGACCGAAGCACTATCATTTTAATGACAAGCCTGGTGTAATGGAAATCATAATGCTCTGTTAGTTTCGACCATACAATATACTTCTGAACACATATTTGCTATTTAAAACATAAGTAAACATATCACTACTATCTTACTTACTTACAAATGGCTTTTAAGTAACCCGAAGGTTAATTGCCGCCCTCACATAAGCCCGCCATCGGTCCCTATCCTGTGCAAGATTAATCCAGTCTCTATCATCATATCCCACCTCCCTCAAATCCATTTTAATATTATCCTCCCATCTACGTCTCGGCCTCCCTAAAGGTCTTTTTCCCTCCGGTCTCCCAACTGACAATCTGTATGCATTTCTGGATTCGCCCATAAGTGCTACATGCCATGCCCATCTCAAACGTCTGGATTTAACGTTCCTAATTATGTCAGGTGAAGAATACAATGCGTGCAGTTCTGCGTTGTGTAACTTTCTCTATTCTCCTGTAACTTCATCCCGCTTAGCCCCAAACATTTTCCTAAGCACCTTATTCTCAAACACCCTTAACCTATGTTCCTCTCTCAGAGTGACAGTCCAAGTTTCACAACCATACAGAACAACCGGTAATATAACTGTTTTATAAATTCTAACTTTCAGATTTTTGGACAGCAGACTGGATGATAAAAGCCTCTCAACCGAATAATAACACGCATTTCCCATATTTATTCTGCGTTTAATTTCCTCCCTAGTGTCATTTATATTCCGCCTGTGAAACTGAATAAAACAATCATCCCGTTTAGCTCTACCGTCAAAAATCTCGGAGTACATTTCGAATCTAATCTCAATTGGGATACGCATATTAAATATACATGTAAGAAGGCATTCTCTATTCTCCATTCACTAAGAAGATTGTATCATTATCCATCTAAATTAAAACAGACGCTGGTACAGACACTCATTCTACCTCACTTCGATTATTGCGACGTTTTGTTCAGTGATCTCAGGATTGATTCCGCTCAGAAACTACAGCGTGTTCATAACGCGTGCGTCCGCTTCATTTGTAATGTTCGATACTATGATCATATCTCACCTTCTTTCAAGAAGTTATCATGGCTTAGGTTACATGAGAGGAGAAATCTGCACTCGCTTTCTCTCTTATATCGAATTATGCACTCTTCATCCCCCTATTATTTATTCGCTCGATTTCATACTCTCTCTCGCTATCATAATATTAATACTCGATCACAACGCGATAACACGCTAGAAATTCCACTTCACGCATCGTCTCTGTATTCCTCATCCTTCACTGTTGCTACCTCTCGTCACTGGAACTCTCTGCCGCCTGAAGTCAAGGGCTGCCGAACATTGAATTCTTTCAAATCAAAGTTAGAAAATTATCTTATGACGAGTTGCCAAACTAACTTACTATTATGACAAGTGTTGTATTGCATGTTTCCACGTTTTCACTTTTTTTTTTTTATGTTCTAATGATATTCAACTTATTTTATATTTTTGTTTTCATATTTTCCGATAATGTTATATCTCTAATGTGATAAGTTGAGCTATATATAATCTTAATTTTCCTTATTGTGTGTACTTAGAAATATTGTATTCACTGTATACTTTGTACTGCACTATTTTATTACTATTATTATTATTATTATTATTATTATTATTATTATCATTATTACTATTCTTATTTTATTATTATTATTATTATTATTATTATTATTATTATGAATAATTGTCTTTTTTTGTATGCCTCATTTATTTTGACCTGCTGTTCACATATTATTATGCTTTTTCTTTCTTTCTGTATGTTATATATTATGTCCGATTTCTTCTTATTTGTTGTTTATTTTTATTATTATTATTATCTTATTCAATTTTGTGTGTAAAATTGTAGTGTAATTTGTAAATTTGTAGTGTTTTTGTAACGCAGTCTTTACTCCTGGTTGAGTGTTAGAGAAGGCCGTATGGCCTTAACTCTGTCAGGTTAAATAAATCATTATTATTATTATTATTATTATTATTATTATTATTATTATTATTATTATTTATATTTGTTACTGTTGCTCCAAGATATTTGAATTTTTCCACCTCTTCGAAGGATAAATCTCCAATTTTTATATTTCCATTTGTACAATATTCTGGTCACGAGACAATCATATAATTTGTCTTTTCGGGATTTACTTCCAAACCGATCGCTTTACTTGCTTCAAGTAAAATTTCCGTGTTTTCCCTAATCGTTTGTGTATTTTCTCCTAACATACTACTATCAGCGAACAAACTCCCTGTATTTGTTGAATGTTTACATATTCCCGAGAGAAGACAAGGAGGCACACTATATTTCCGTATTCTAGTTGGCATTTCCTGCAACTTTGAGAACACATCCTTCCGTATTTTGTAACACCATTTCCCTTTCATTTACGTCAAAAAGGGATGAGTTTCATTTTATTTCTTTTAAGACCGTCTCTGCTTGCAATGACAACTCTTGCATTATTTTCTGTTATTTCTAGGCATCGCAGCAACGCTTGTCTGTTGTTCTGTCTGTAGTATCATGGCTGAGGTGCCCCAGGGAGGCGGAGTGGCAGGTTGGCTCCAGGAACATAGTCTTTACTCCACTCTGTTTCATTCCCCTAAGGCAAGCAATGTCGCTTTTGGAAAGAGGCGGACCAGAAAATTGAGTGTCTTCTTCGTCTTTTTTATATATATAAAATACTCACAAGTCTTTGTGAGTCAATATTCGTCCGATAGATAAGCAAGTGACATGCCGGAGGGCGCAGTGTACCTTCAAAAGAGCGGACGTCTGCGTTATTACAAAGCGGTGAACACTCTGATAGTGCATTTGGTATAAAGAGACTGCAGGCCGCTAGGGAGCAGGGCACGTCAGGGGAGCACAAAAGTCTTAACTTATTTTTCATTACTGTTGTCATGCAACTCACTCGAGAATACACACAGTATCATTTCTCCTATTTTCCCTCTTCCATCCTGTTTCATGTCTTTTCTGCTTGTCTATTTGTTTTCTTCTTAAACCTAAAAGAATCAGTTTTACGTTCTCGATCCATTCTCCGTCTCTTTCAGCATTTCTCTCCATCCCCTCCATCCTCAATCTCTCCTCCTTTTCGTCTCCACATTTAACTCTTCTAACTTTTTCCTCTACCCCAATCTTTTCATGCTTTCCCCTTATACTTGTCTCTCCTTACTTTCCCCTCCATTCTCGTCCCTCATTTATTTCTCCCCATCTTCATCTATATTTTATTTCACCTCTATCCCTATCACTCCTTGCTTTCCCCTGCATTCTCATCCCTCTTTGTTTTCCCCTTCATCCACGATCCTAATATTTTTCCCCTCCATCTTCATCTCTCTTTGCTTTCCCCTCCATCCTCGAACCTCATTTATTTCATCTCCATCTTCATCTCTCTTTGCTCTCCCCTGCATTCTCATCTCTCTTTGCTTTCCCCTCCATTCTCGTCCCTTATTTCTTTCCCCTCCATCTTCATCTCTCTTTGCTTTCCCCTCCATCCTCGAACCTCATTTATTTCCTCTCCATCTTCATCTCTCTTTGCTTTCCCCTGCATTCTCATCTCTCTTTGCTTTCCCCTCCATTCGTCCCTGATTTCTTTCCCCTCCATCTTCATCTCTCTTTGCTTTCCCCTCCATCCTCGAACCTCATTTATTTCCTCGCTATCTTCATCTCTCTTTGCTCTCCCCTGCATTCTCATCCCTCTTTGTTTTCCCCTCCATTCTCGAACCTCATTTATCCCCTCTCCATCTTCATCTCTCTTTGTTTTCCTCTCCATCTTCATCTCTCATTTATTTCCCCTCCATCCTTATCTCTCCTTGCTTTCCCCTGCATTCTCATCCCTCTTTGTTTTCCTCTCTATCCACGACCCTCATTTATTTCCCCTCCATCTTCATCTCTCTTTGCTTTCCTCTCCATCTTCATCTCTCATTTATTTCCCCTCCATCCTTAACTCTCCTCGCTTTCCCCTGCATTCTCATCCCTCTTTGTTTTCCTCTCTATCCACGACCCTCATTTATTTCCCCTCCATCTTCATCTCTCTTTGCTTTCCTCTACATCTTCATCTCTCATTTATTTCCCCTCCATCCTTATCTCTCCTTGCTTTCCCCTGCATTCTCATCCCTCTTTGTTTTCCTCTCTATCCACGACCCTCATTTATTTCCCCTCCATCTTCATCTCTCTTTGCTTTCCCCTCCATCTTCATCTCTCATTTATTTCCCCTCCATGTTCATCTCTCTTTGCTTTCCCCTCCATCTTCATCTCTCATTTATTTCCTCTCCATCTTCATCTCTCCTTGCTTTCCCCTGCATTCTCATCTCTCTTTGCTTTAACCTCCATTCTCGTCCCTCATTTATTTCCCCTTCATTTTCACCTCTCTTTGCTTTCCTCTCCATCTTCATCTATCTCTCATTTATTTTCCCTCCATCTTCATCTCTCTTTGCTTTCCTCTCCATCTTCATCTCTCATTTCCCCTCCATCCTCATCTCTCCTTGCTTTCCCTTCCATTCTAATCTCTCCTCGCTTTCTCTTCCATTCACGTCTCTCCTTGCTTTTCCGTCCTTTACCGTCTCTCTTTGCTTTCCCCTCTATCCTATTCACTTCTTGCATTCTCTTCCATCCTCTCTCTCCTTTTTTCCTCCGCTATTCTCGTCTCTCGTTGCTTCCTCCTCCGTCTTCATCTCTCGCAGCTTCGCCTCCATCATCTTATCTCATCGCTTTTTCCTCCGTCCTCTTCGCTTTCGCTTCTATCCTTAACTATCTTCATTTCCCCAGCATCCTCTTAAACTTCTCCTTCACCATCCTTTTTATTTCCCGACTACTATAACCATCATTTTCCCTATACAACATCCCTTTTACGCATTTGTGTTTCTCAATCTCAAGTTTGTTTTATTCTACATCTTTACTCTACTTCTTCTTTTCTCTTTTCTTCTTTCTTCCACTTCATCACTTCTTTCTTCCTTCCGTTAAGGATTCTTTCATCTGAATTCCAGCAGCCGGCACGGACTCTTAACAGACATACGATATAGAGGAAACCTCTCTAACACAGAAATCTAATTGGAACGGTCCTGATGTCACTCTTCTACTCAGCGCGTGTTTGTTGATTTTGAGCCATCCCACATCCAACTCACCATTATGTTGATCTATTGGTGGTATTCATGTCATGTGATATGTCCACAGAAAAATGTTTTGGAATAATGAAGAGGGATATGTCAGTAATCAATGATTGATTGGAACCAATACAATATTTATTAATAGAGAAATGACCCGGCATCATATTTAGAGCCTAAAAAAGCAGAATGTTCAGGTAGAGTCGAAGCGCACAGTACATATTGTCCATTGTGAACGTTTGTTAATGCGGTATTGTTTGCTATTTCACTGTGCTAATAAACATTTTTTATTACAACGAGACGTGCGGTCGCCTCTACCACACGGCCACCTGCGCTGCCATTCGGATCAAACCAGCAGGAAAAAAGGAGAGTAGGCCTAACAAACCCGAAAACCCTTCAAGCTCGGTTTTATTATATTGCTACTATTCTGGTACAGACCTCATATTTCGCTGGACACATGATTAAAGGCAACTTTACCTACAAAATACGACAAACTATTATTTCGAAATACAGGAGAACTTGGTTATAACGACATCCAAGGGACCTTAAACATTATGTTGTTATAAACGAGTGTCGTAGTAACCGAGATTCACATTATTAATCTAGCGAGGTGGAAAAGGAAATAGTAATATACGTTACAAGAGCGGTATGTTGACGTTTTCATGGTCGAGGAAAAGATTGAAAAAGCGAAACGTAGTTGAGCTTTTTTAATTTCCGAGAACATGAAAACAAACATACCGCTCGTGTATCGTACATTATTTTGTGCGAAGATCGTTTATTACATACCTGAAAGACGAATTTCTAATTAGCTGCAATGAAATCTCCATCTTGGTTTCTGTTTAATGACGGCAACTTTAGAAAACAAAAATATCTATACTCCAGCAGGCCGTGATATACGTCTGTCTTTTTTTCCCCAGTCTATATATGCGAACTTAAAACAAACGATAAGGTTATGTAATGATTTATTTTTCATTTTAATATTTTAACAATATTATTTATATAACATATTGCAGTAATAACGTCGGCATCTGGAGTCTTGTTGATTTTTTCACGGCTTCCTTAATGTTACTTCTATCAGGAATACAATAGCTTTCGTGAAGTAGTAGACTTTACTTAATTTTCGCAAATATTTAAAAACAATAATTAACAGTGCAATTTAGGTGAAACTGCAGTGGTAAGTTTCCAATTTATAATTACTACTATATTGAACGTCTCTAAAAATAATATGTTAAAAGCCTAAAGCAGTAAAATGAATGTCGCGCTTAAGCGGTAAGAACAGGGAAATTGTTACGTGTGTTACGTTGGGAATACTGAATGTGGTATTTCACACTTACCGCGTATTGGTTCTGTGCGGAAAACAAGCAAATACGCACGATCTCGCACAAAATAAATTTAATTAGACTTATTTTAAATTTATGTATTGATTTTTAAGCCTACAATAAACATAATAAAATACACGTAAGCCTACAATTATAAATGCAGTATTGTGTATTAAAACAGTTTTTTTCAGTACTCACCAAAATACTTTACTTAGAAGTGAAGTAATCAGTCATTTTACTCTGTTGTCTTCTACTTGCCGAATACACACTTTCTAGGGTTAAATTACGTTCTATGTTCATAATTTCAGTTGCAATTTCACTACTCCCTTCCCTAGCTTCATAGTATATATTCATAATTCAATGACTTCTAAAGCGTCTAAACTGACCTAATACCGCATGAATTCGGGCAGGTTACAATGGGGTGGGGAATCCGCCTGCATTCCAGAGGTCTATGACAGAAGGGGACTGTAAAGAATTTGTCAGGGTCAGATTTCGACAAAATATTTCTTGAAACACTTTGGTTCTTAGAAAATCTTATTCCAAACTGAAAATGACGTTATATCAGGGGCGGCCCGTCCTTATGTGCTACAGTGCTACAGCACAATGATAATTTTTGCTCAAATAATGTATTTGCAATACCATAGTATTTGATCTGCCATTTGACAATGTCCCGTGGTTATGTTCATGACGCATTATAGAGTGTTTAGTCTTCGCTCTTCGCTCTTTGGTGCCTCAGGGGGTTCGTTGTGCTACTCAGAACTTATATGAGAATGTAGATAATTATTGCGCATGTGCGAAGCTGAAATCACTGCTCTGATTGGCTATTTTTACGCGGGGAAGTGCTGTAGTCAGCTTCAGCACAACACAGCTTGGAGATTACAAAACTAAAGCGTAACGAAAGAATGCTTGTTTGTGGAAGAACTCTGAACTATTTACAATATGTTTGGTAATTCAAGTATCCGACCGCTGCTGCCATCTATCTGGTTTTTGAAATTCCTCCTGAATCAGTCAGTCTAGAAAATTGAAGCCAAGGAATTATGTCACAGTATAATTCAGGAAACTACTTATCGTTTCAGTCTTTAACCTACCTAGACGCAACAAAATTGTTAAACAGCAAATTTTTTGACAATTTTTCGCATGATTTTCCTGAACGCGAACTTGAAGTTGCTGTCAACAGGTATACTGTATTGAACAAAAGAATGTTAAAGACACAACTTGGAGTTCTATATGGAAGACCTGACTTCCGAAATATAGATGGAGCTGTTCAATTGTTTCAATACATAACATAGCCTCCAACAATTCACAGAATCCATTCTGTGAAGTAACGAAGTTGTTCAATATTTTGGTTACAACAGAAATCACCACTGCTGAGCCAGAAAGATGTTTTTCTTGCTTGAAACGCATAAAAACGTTTTTAAGGAACACTATGTCCCAGGTCGCCTCACTGCTCTTGCAATACTGTCAATAGAAAAGAGTATGATGTCCAAGTTGGAGGGGTTTAACTCCAGGGTAATTTACAAGTTCTGCAGTAGGAAGGAACGTCGTATGGACTTCATATTTCGTCACTAGGCGAGTCTCAAATTAAGATAAATACATATAAGTGTATACAGTAGGCCGATATAGAGATTGTAGCACACTCATTATTTCGACCACCAGCTGCTACTGCGTTATATGCGAGGTAGACGCATGTGCGTTTGTCGTATTAAGCAAGGTAGGAAAGCATATGTCTTATGGGGAATTAGTTCGGACCAAAGAATATTTGACGTTATAGACGAGGTGTCGCACAAAACGAGGTCGCTGTAACCAAGACGTTTAGAATATTTTCAATATTTTGATAACGCAACCTGTAGAATAACATTGTCCTAATGTTTGTATTTGCTGTAATAAAGTGATATAATACGAGAAACAAAAGAAAAAAATATATCAAAATTTGTGAATATATTCTTTCAAAGAATAGCATGTGTGAATAAATGCAAGTTTCGCTTCTAACAGGAGCACCGCCCCAGGTCATGGTGCTTGAATTTAATTAAAATGCATATTTAAGCTAATTTTCGTTCGTTAAGAAACGTCGTGATAGTCGTTCGTTTCGTTTTTTTCTCGTTTACGAAATATATTGACTTGAAAATCGTTGCTACTTATACCGCTTCTTGCGCGCACTCAGATACTCAAGTTCCGCTCACCGTATCACAGCTCTCGCATTTAGTGCTCTAGTCAAATTATTTCTCTCAACTCACATTAATACAGTAGTAGTGCAATCCATGGCATCTACCACTCATTCGTACACTGTCCAAATCCATAAGCATGCAGCTGGAAGTTTACGAACACGACCTTAAGTTACATATGCTTTCAAGAAGCGAAAGGGGAATTTGGACCTGAAGTAAAATAACGTGTAAACAAAGCTAAGCCATTTAATACCGTGGTCGATGCAAGTATTTCCGGTAAACTGATAAAAAGTCACGTCAGAAGATGATTAAAAGATAGGCTATATTTCTCCCCGATGTTAAGAAAGGCACACTACTACTTCTGGATCCCTGGAGTGGTCAGATAGATAACACTAAATTTTCAGATGAAGAAATAAACGATACTTTACATGGTAAGACAATTAAAACACAAATTATCCCTCCAAAAACTACAAGAATTGTGTAACCCTTGAATGTGTATTTTTAAGCAATATCTATATCTATATATATATATATATATATATATATATATATATATATATATATATATATCTACATCTATATGGATACATATCTATATGGACACGGAAATTCAGACTTAACCTAAATCCAGAAAAATCACAGTCAATCATTGTGGGCCATTCACGTTTGTTAAGCACTATTACCATACCAAATTTGTCCCCGATTAAAATACACGGCACCGAAATTCCATTCAGTGAATCGGTAAAGAATCTAGGTATTTATATGGATAAAAGTTTAAATTGGAAAATTCAAGTTGCAGAAACCTGCAAAAAGAGTATTCTCATTCATCCACTCGTTTAGGCGATTGAAGAATTTTCTACCCTTTTACATGAAAAAAATGCTAGTGCAAACACTCGTGATGCCCCACTTCGATTACTGTGATATTCTGCTTACTGACCTAAGCGTTACTTCGGCGCAGAGACTACAACGTGTTCATAATATGTGCGTCCGTTTCGTCTGCAATATTCGCCGGGCTGATCACGTAACACCATCCCTCGAAATGTTGTCCTAGCTCCGTCTAGAAGATCGTAGGAAAATCCACTGTCTTTCCCTTCTCTTTCACATATTGCATTTCTCCACTCCTGTCTATCTTGTGTCTCGTTTTCAAAATTTATTCACCCATCATAACCTAGACACACGATCACAACACTCCTCAATATTATCCATTCCCTCCCACCGAACATCCTCATATTCATCTTCTTTCACTGTGGCTGTTCCTCGGCTTTGGAATTCCCTACCGAGTAATGTCAGGGACTGTCAGACATCAAACCAATTTAAGAATAGGCTAACGAGATATTTTTCTAACAATTATTGTCAACAATAATAGCTGTTTCAGGTTTCTCAATGCTTAATGGTTATATATATATATATATATATATATATATATATATATATATATATATATATATATATATATATATATATATCATAGATAAATATCTAAATTATCTCATTATTATTATTATTATTATTACCATTATTATTATTATCATTATTATTATAACTATTTCTTACCAGTGTTTATTATTGTCACACTAACATTAGTTATCCAGTTTTCATTATTTACTTTCATGCTGTTTTATGATCTAGATAATAATGTAATAACTATGTAAGCAAATGTATTTAATTAGAATTAGAGTCTGGCTGGGCGGAAGAGAAGGCCCACTGGCCTTAGCTCTGCCAGATTAAAGAAATAAATAAATTATTATTATTATTATTATTATTATTATATATAATTTGAACTGGTAATGGAAATTACGGGAAAACGGCTGAACGGATTTTAATGAGTGACCCCTCATTTTCATGCCTGGCATCCAAAGTTTTTCGGAAAAATAGTAGTCTTCAGTGAAATGTCAATTTTCCTACATAATTTTCCTATTTTCCAAAATGCATCTGTTGTCAGTTTTGAGAACTAATTTTATTGAATCACAGCCGACTTGATTGAATTTTAGAACAAAACAAACCACAAACTACAATAAACAATAGGCTATTACACGAAGGCCATGACCTGCAGGATTGCCGACATATTTAGAGCTCAATTCAATTTGTTATTAAAAACTGATTCTGCAGTGTATAATTTTCTGACTACAGCTGTGTATTGGGTATTCAAATCTACGAAACTTGAGGTGGTTTGATGACATTATTACCATTTTAGAAATTACATATTATTATGGTTAATGTCACGATGCGTCTATTTTTAATTAATTATACATAATATTAATGCTCTATTGATGACATGAAAGTGAAACGTTTTGAGGTTATGTAAGTAAATGTAGAGAATATCTTAATTCAGATCTTCATTTCTATAATTTACTGAGTGGCGACTATATATAACTACAAAACTTACGTAAGATAATAATATTGTTTTTAAAAATGAAATATTTTTATAGTCCTTAATCAAGTGGGGTTGGGTCTTTTTCATATACTTAATGGCAGTGTAGTGTAGATATTGATATGTGTCACTGTCTTCAGTATTGGCTCTAGAGAGCGCAAAAAATACAGTTCCTAAGGAAAGACCAAACGGTATTACTTACTAATAAAATAAGGGGCCCAGAAAATTTTGTAGTCTCCAGATCATTTCAGCATGATCTCTTAGTAGGATAAAATGATTTTACGCTCTACATTTCAAGTTCTACATGCAGCAAAATGCTATTGTTCGAAAACTTAGCAAACCTGACTTTTTTTTTAATTTTCGTCTACAATACACAATGATCTGAAACAGCTATTGCTATCGTCCTGACATTGATACTTGCGCTTCCGCGTTTAAACTAAAAAACTGAAGGTGGATAGGTTCAAAAAAAGTATGTGGCCTAAAAAACCCATTCAGAGGTAGTATCTTTTATTATTATGGAAGCAAATAACTATCAAAATATCAAGTATTCTTAATTGAAAATAAATCTGTAAAATTTTTATTTGAACGTCTAACGAACTTAGTTTGCAGCAGCATTTGCTGCACAAGCCTCTAGTAAAATTGTAATTCGAAGGCTAGAAGAGTATTTCAGACATAAAATTATCTGTGAAAATATTCCAGACACATTGCACGATAGGGGCTTCATAATGAAATTACATTCTGTTGTTTAACACCACTTTGATTCACCTGTCCTCAAAGACATGCTAATACACGCGTGGCAGAGGTGTGAATATATGACGGAGAAATATGTGAGAAAGTATGTAATGACTTGAAAATCGATGCTACTTAAGCCGCTTCTTGCGAAAACTCAGATCCTCGTAGTCCACGACAGCTCTTTACACTATGTACATAAAATATGCTATTTTCGCTATTTACACTATCATAATGAATGAAGTCTGACATAGATCAAACATTAGTTACACTATTGTACACAATTTACAAAATAAGTAGGCTTTATTATTATGAAAAAAATATACCTTGCATTATTTTTTTCAGTAGGTTATTTTACGACGCTTTATCAACATCTCAGGTTATTTAGCGTCTGAATGAGATGAAGGTGATAATGCCGGTGAAATGAGTCTGGGGTCCAGCACCGAAAGTTACCCAGCATTTGCTCAAACTGGGTTGAGGGACGACTGAAGTTCGATGATACTAACGTAATATACAAACAAATCACTTTACTAGGTATAGGAGGGAAGACAAGTAGTTCATCCATTTACGTAAACTAGGAAATATCGCGATTTTGAGTATGATAATTTTCATTAGGTTTTTGTTTAATCAAAATGCAGTACAGTATTAACAATGAGTGTTTTTACTCACGAACTGAGCTGTCCATGCGGACGTATTCATTATGCAGTGTATATTATACTGTCTACAGCACATTAGCGTACACTATAGAGAATGAAGTTAAATTGAAAAATAATCATAAGAATTGAAAAATAATCATAATATGGATATTTAAACACATTTTTGAAAATGGTGGCCGTTCATTTCGATACAGGCTTCAGTTCTAATGTGCATATTATCGCACTATAGACTATTGCATCTAATTCCAATTACCAGTTTCGTCCTTCGTACTAGTAACTCATGTTGAAATAATTCTGTACCTACTCTATAAAAGAGTACCTTACGTACTGTAAATTCAATCTTCATTTCTGCCCGATCAGAAAAGATAAAATTACTGAGACATGCTATCTACTGTCCGTCCAAGTGGTTATGTTGCAGGGTCGTAGAAAAGGAGGAAATCACGTGACAGTTAATTACTTTACGATGCCCTTTTATTTAAGTTATTTTAAACAGTTGTATATTATTACGTAGACGTCCAATTCCTAACAGAAATTAATGTTTTCAGAAAACAGCTAAGACAGCTCAACCACTAGACTTTACAGAGAGGCGAATAGAAACAGGTGGGAGAAACCGGGATGCGACGTAGGCAAATGGACGACAGTACCTGTCCGAAAATAATTCAATATTGAAAGCTCTTTCGTCACTGGAAAACTCGAACATATTTTTGGAACGTACTGTTTACTATGACTGTATATGCGGTCTTGGATCTGTGTGGAGGACGGTTGAACTTCATTAGTAGAAGGGGTGGGAGTGAAGTACATTAAAAAACTCAGGTACAATAAAAATTGAAGTAAAAATAAAATTATGTTCCTGTACTACTTCTTTATGGTTCAGGTGGTGATAGCGGTCGTTGCTGATCACATCACGACAACTTTCCTTTGCAATTTTTATGTACAAACGCCGCTAACATGCGGTTCAGGTAGGTTGCTGTTGAATATTCCTATGCAATCATGCGGGCATCTAATTTGTCATTGGTGACTAAAATAAAAAAGAGCAGCTGTAATCATTTGCTTTATTTAATAATAAACTGTCACTCATTGTGCTTAAAATGACACCAGAATTGAAATCGCCAACGAAATCCACATACAAAACAGGCGAACGGCGTTTCCACACACATAATTAAAATACATCATTAAATAGACAATAAAAAATGCGTCACATCCTAATTACCGGCAATATTCATTGAATTTGACATTGTATATTACATTTCATTCTATTGTAGTCTATTCAATAAATTGCACGCAAAAAACGCCCTGGATACCATCTATCAAATATGGATCGCTAATCATATTTTAAACAATGAAATTTACATGGGAACATGTGACATTGAAATAAAACTTCAATGATTGATGCACTTCAACCGTGGAATAGTGTTCGCGCAATAATCCACAGGATATTGTTTACAGCTCCCATAATTCCTTTTACGTCAATTCCCCATTGTTTCAAGGATGCACAGTATTCAATTACAGTGGCGATGTACCCCACTTTGTATTCGCAAGGTAAACGTTGCAAGCTCCGGGTTGGAATTCCCACAATATGAGGCCAATGCTAATATTTCTGGATTTTCTTTCAGCTCAAATGGTCAGTCAGGTAACAAGGCGTCAAGTACAATGTTCTAGACAAAGTTTTCTTCTTAATCGGTTATTTGACGACTTTCTATCAACTCCGTGGTTGAATAACGTTGGTAGAATTATAGTCCCGTCGCTCTAATCGCGTTGCAGCTCGGCTACATTTAAACGTGTGCGTCTTGTGATTCGCTGCTTTATTTCTTAAGGCTCGATAAATACTTAATATAATCGCCCGCCATTTTGGCTCTTTCGTTGGCGTTCGCAGAAAGCACACGAAGACGTTATTTGCCGCTCAATTATTTGCTGAATTACACTGCGTTTGATTTATCACAGGAGCTACGACATGATAATGTTTAACGGTGTGGCAAATAGATTCCTCGTCTGGTAGCTCGGCAACGAAAGAACAAAAATGGCGAACGATACTACCTACCTAGACTTTATAGAGTCTTCACTTCCTAAGACGTAAGCAAAGAGGAGTCACGCCGGGAATAACAGAGTCGCGACTATAGTGACAGCAAGAAAGTGAATAGATGAGGTCGACAATTGGCCATATTATTATTATTATTATTATTATTATTATTATTATTATTATTATTATTATTATTATTATTATTTTAATTACTTTATTTTACTACCCTCTATCAACTGCGATAATTATCTAGCGTGAATGAAATCCCTGATCTCTCTCTCACTCACACAGATTCATTCATTCATTCATTCATTCATTCATTCATTCATTCATTCATTCATTCATTCATTCATTCAGTGTTTTGCCCAAGGGCAGGTCTTTCACTGCAAACGTAGCATTCTCCAATCCTTCCTATTTTCTGCCTTCCTTTTTGTCTCCGCATACGATCCATTAATAACAAATAAAAAACATATCATCTTCTACGCAGAACTCTTCTACCGTTCACCATTCCTTCCGAGCATCCTTCAGTAGGCAGTTTCTTCTCAACCAGTCACCCAACCAATTCCTTTTTCTCTTCCACATCATTTTTTCTTCACCCACTATTTCCAAAACAGCTTCATTTCTTATTCTGTCTGTCCATTTCACACGTTCCATTCTTCTCCATATCCACATTTAAAATGCTTCTAGTCGCTTCTCTTCACTTCGTCGTAATGTACATGTTTCTGCCCCATACAATGCCACACTCCACACAAAACACTTCACTAGTCTCTTCCTTAGTTCTTTTTCCAGAGGTCCGCAGAAGATGCTTTTTTCTATTCTGAGCTTCCTTTTCCATTGCTATCCTCCTTTTGACTTCTTGGTAGCAGCTCATGTTACTGCTTATAGTACACTCCAAGTATTTGAAGCTGACCACTTGCTCTACTGCCTCATTTAGAATTGGCAAGTTTACCTTCTTTACGTTTCTTCCTATGGCCATGGTCTTCGTCTTGTTGGCATTTATCTTCATCCCATACTGCTCACAGCTGTCATTTAGCCCCAGTAGTATATTCCTTTGTCAAAAAATCTGAAACTTAGAATTTATAAAACAATTATACTATCGGTTGTTCTGTATAGTTGTGAAACTTGGACTCTCACTTTGACAGAGGAACAGAGATTAAGTGTCTTTGAGAATAAGGCTCTTAGGAAAATATCTGGGGCCAAAAGGGATGAAGTTACAGGAGAATGGAGAAAGTTACACAACACAGAACTGCACACATTGTATTCTTCACCTGACATAATTAGGAACATTAAATCCAGACGTTTGAGATGGGCAGGACATGTAGCACGTATGGGCGAATCCAGAAATGCATATAGTGTTAGTTGGGAGGCCGAATGGAATAAGACCTTCGGGGAGGCCGAGGCGTAGATGGGAGGATAATATTAAAATGGCTTTGAGGGAGGTGGGATATGATGATAGAGACTGGATTAATCTTGCTCAGGATAGGGACCGATGGCGGGCTTATGTGAGGGCGGCAATGAACCTCCAGGTTCCTTAAAAGCCATAAATAAGTAAGTATATTCCTTAGTATCACCTCCCCTTCTGTTAACAAAGCCATGTCATCAGCAAATCTTATGAACTTTATCCTTCTTCCTTCTACTACCATTCCTATTAACTTATTAAAAATTATAATTAATTGAAGTAATAACACTTTATATCTAAAAAGTTTTCAGTATAATGTCAAATTACGTACTAATAAACAATGTGTATGGAAATGTTAAGTTCTGACAGACAACATTAAGATATATAGATCATATGCGGAGACTAAGAGGAAGGCAGAAAATAGGAAATATTGGAGAATGCTGAGTTTGCAGTGAAAGACCTGCCCTTGGGCAGAACACTATGTAAGTACAAATATTTTGCGCAAAAATAGTACCAAACAATATATAATAATAATAATAATAATAATAATAATAATAATAATAATAATAATAGTGTGACTGGAGTGTTTAATTATAGTCAGCTAAAAGAAAATACGGCGTAACCTTAGTTACTTATTGTCGGTATCAAGCAACTCAGCACGGCCTGTTTTATGATTTGTGAAAAGTTTGTTAGTCATATCTGCTACAGTTCTGGACAAATTCAACTTCTTTCGAGGTAAGATAAAGTACACGGAACAGCTGGCAAACTTTACCAGGTGTCCTTAACGAATCTGTAGCAACGACTAGGTTATTTCGCCATCGATTGAACTGGTGATAGCGGGATATTTGGTGAGATGAGACCGGGCATTCGCTACAGATTAGGCCTAGAGTTGTGATGTCAACGAGAGAGCAAACGTTCTCATAGCCCGTATGCGCTGATCAGAGCACGTAAGGCACGCAGGTACAAGTCACTGGTGAACACAAGGGTTGTACATTACACATTGAGGAAGAAGTCGTTCAGTAAGTTTCAGGCTGATTAGACTCTGAACTTCTTGTGTAAGTGAAAGATGAAGTTGGTTTGTGGAAATTATTTAGTTGTAAAGACAAGCAGTGTCGAACGCCTGAAATTATTAGTTCATCTACAGAATGATATTATATTCAAATTAGTTTGTTTTTATTGACATTAAATAGTAGTAAATGTATATAAAGATGTACTGTACAGCTTCTTCCTTACAGCATTGTATTTATGTTTAGAGAATAAAGTACAAAAAAAGTGTGTGCTCCTAATGGCGTAAATTCGTTAAATGTCAGTTACGAGTTGTGTCTATAAATTGTCCAGATTTTCGTACATAAATTCTCAGTTTAACGATGTTTCATACTATTACGATATTGTTCTATCCAGATATTTTGAATTTCGTGAATATTTATCAGAATTCATAATAGAAAAACAGAGACAGTCCAGAACTGGTTGACTCTACATGGATCGAGGAACGTAACTTTCTCATGTATGTATTAGAGCATCTGAACGTTTTGAATTTGAGATCGAAAGGAAAGAATCAATTAATCTGTGTCGACAGATATCACTAAAATCTTTTAGATTAAGATTTCATTGTGGATGTCGCAGATCTCACAGCACAATTTTTATAATTTCAACGCCTTCACTCATTGACTCCTGTTCAACAGTGTAAGATACTGTAATGTTTTAAAAAATCTCTGGGAAGAGTTCCACAGACGATTTAAAGATATTGATCTACTCCAGCTCAAGTTGGATTTGTGTCGGCAAAACTCAGAATAGAACGCTTCTGAATTACGCGAGAATTCAGGAATTTAAATTTGTTTCTAGAAGTGTGATGATGCTCATATAAGTAGTACATGATTATGTAACAGTTAATAACAATAGTTAGACCTAGGCTATTATACTTACTTACTTACTGGCTTTTAAGGAACCCGGAGGTTCATTGCCGCCCTCACATAAGCCCGCCATTGGTCCCTATCCTGAGCAAAATTAATCCATTCTCTATCATCATATCCCACCTCCCTCAAATCCATTTTAATATTATCCTCCTATCTACGTCTCGGCCTCCCAAAAGGTCTTTTTCTCTCCGGCCTCCCATTTAACACTATATGCATTTCTGGATTCGCCCATACGTGCTACATGCCCTGCCCATCTCAAACGTCTGGATTTAATGTTCCTAATTATGTCAGGTGAAGAATACAATGCGTGCAGTTCTGTGTTGTGTAACTTTCTGCATTCTCCTGTAACTTCATCCCTCTTAGCCCCAAATATTTTCCTAAGCACCTTATTCTCAAACACCCCTTGGCTATTATAGGCCTCATTGCTTAAGTTAAAGAGAAGCTATGTTTATTATTTGTTATATCCTACTATTTTATAATTAATTGCATTTACTAGAGAGGTGTATGTTGCAAAATTTGCTTTCATTTCTTGTCTTCTTGTATGAGCGTAGCACATTATTACTTAAGAGTAGTTTAATTCATCTTGCAGTGATAGGCCAATATAGTTCATTTTGCTCACCCCTTCTTATTCACCGCTACTGCTTGTATAACAGATTCATTGGAACCCCAACGCGCTTGGGAGCACGTAGTGTCTTTCGCGTACTCTGACCTTGACATCCCTGGCCTAGAGGATACAAGCCTTACGGTTGAGGAGAACCTAGGAATGAACCCAACCAGGTAATCTGCCTAAGAGGGAATCGAATTCACGCCCAAGTGAGCTCCGAATCACGAGGTAAACGTGCTACCGACTCAGCCTTGCCGGTGGTCTGGAGGCTTTGTTATTCAGGAGACTTACAGGTGAAAGAATATTTTTATGAATACACCAATTAACTAATTGCTAAAGGGCTATTCCATATGAAATCGATCAGTAAAAAACCTCGCATTTTTTTATACTCCAATTTTTTCCCTACTTATACAAGGTGCTGAGGGGAGTGCATTTTCAAAAATATAATATCCAAAGTCAAACGGTTTTCGTATTATTGAGCGACAAATTTAGCGTATTTTATAAAAACAAGCCTCTTTCAGCGCTCAGAACTCTGGAACCATTTAATGCAGAACATTAAACGAGAGCTCATTTTGAAGCTGACATTTGGTAGGTTATGTTAAGAAGTAATCCTTATTTTCATTGTACTCAGAGAGTCATATAATCTGATTTTACTTGCTTTTAGGCTTTTTGGCCATTTGTAAATATGTAAAAAAAAATATTGAGAAAAAACCTTGCATTATTAAGAGGGATTCGGCATTGTTTGCTTAGTGGTAAGGCAATACGTTTCGAGGGTATTAAATAGATTATTTTCACACGCCTAGACTTGAACGGCGCAGTACCCCACGCACTGGCCGAGAGCTGAAGATAAGCGAGCGTTAGGCGTCATTTTACTCTTGTGTTTATGAAAACCTGTGGTAAAGCTAGCACAGCCATGCGCTGCTAGACGACACATCACGTGTTTATATCTCCTGGCCTTGCTTCTCTCGGCTAGCTCCCGTCTCACAGTCAGCTGGTTAGTTCACGCGCGTATTATTTATTTTCTTTATTTGATATTTTCAATACTTTCTTATCAACATACCATCAGTAAAAATATGTGTTTATTTGTACTTTCAATGCGGAATCTAACTATATATTTTTAAAATATTTTTCCTAGCCAAAGGCGTCTTAATGAGAAAAAAAATTAATTTCTCCGCTTACATAAAAAGTAAGAAAATCTGTTTATATGTCAATATAAACTTTAATTTCTCAGCATCAAAATAAACCATGATTTTGATAATTGGGCGAAAGGGTTTCGAAGCTACAACAGTTTAAAGTTGCTAATTTTATGAAAATACGATAAATTTGAATATTTTTATGCGAGATCGTGCGTATTTGCTTGTTTTCCGCACAGAACCAATACGCGGTAAGTGTGAAATACCACATTCAGTATTCCCAACGTAACACACATAACAATTTCCCTCTTCTTACCGCTTAAGCGTCATTCATTTTACTGCTTTAGGCTTTTAACATATTATTTTTAGAGACGTTTAACATAGTAATAATTATAAATTGGAAACTTACCACTGCAATTTCACCTAAATTGCACTGTTAATCATTGTTTTTAAATATTTGCAAAAATTAAGTAAACTCTACATCATCACAAAAGTTACTGCATTTGTAATGCAAGTAACATTAAGGAAGCCGTGAAAAAATCAACAAGATTCCAGATGCCGATGTTATTACTGCAATATGTTATATAAATAATATTGTTAAAATATTAAAATTAAAAATAAATCATTACATAATCTTACCGTTTGTTTTAAGTTCGCATTTATAGACTGGAGGAAAAAAAAGACAGACGTATATCACGGCCTGCTGGAGTATAGTAAACACAGAAAACATTTTATAGCAACAATGTTGAAGAAAGATATTTTGTTTTTCGAAATTGCCGTCATTAAACAGAAACCAAGATGGAGATTTCATTGCAACTAATTAGAAATTCCTCTTTCAGGTATGTAATAAACGATCTTCGCACAAAATAATGTACGATAAACGAGCGGTATGTTTGTTTTCATGTTCTCGGAAATTAAAAAAGCTCAAGTACGTTTCGCTTTTTCAATCTTTTCATCGACCATGAAAATGTCAACATACCGCTCTTGTAACGTATATTACTATTAATTTAAACACTATGAAGTTCTGATACCTCAAACTTTGCACAAAGCATTGTATCACAGTTCTCTATGTACAAAAAAAAAAAAAAGTTTCTTGTATTTATAAATTGTAAGGTCAATTTTTTCTATATTTCGGTCGATTTGAGATGGAATAGCTCGTATGCACGAATTAATGAATAAATAAGAGCGTGTGCACTTGTAGATGAAACTGTACGTATGTTAGGAAACGTTTATTTTAGATAACCAATTGAGATCAGTCTTCTACATTAGGCTTCCTGTACCATTCGACTCTGCAATGCTGAAACAAGTGTGTACTGCGTAGAGGGTTGTGGAGGGGAGCATTTCAACCCCTCTAATACTGTTGCAGAACTCGATGTCCATACCAGAGGTGCTGCAATATTTGCCCCAGGTAATTATGTTCTGATATGCAGGATAAATTTGAATCAGCCCCTGCTGCAAAATTCACAATTGGATGCCCTGCGTATTGTATTATAATCCGTGTCTATTTCGGCTTATATACGATTTCAGAGTTCCCTCTCCACAGTCAGGGTATTCACGGACAGAGCTAGGATTCTACACACTGATTCGAAATAAATCGCAAGCGCATTCTTCACAAAAAGTGAAATCAAATATTCTTACATTATTATTATATTATTATTATTATTGTTATTATTATTATTATTATTATTATTATTATTATTATTATTATTCTGCAGGCTAAAGCAGGAGATGCACTCTCACCTTTACTTTTTAACTGCGCTTTAGAATATGCCATTAGGAAAGTTCAGGATAACAGGCAGGGTTTGGAATTGAACGGGTTACATCAGCTTCTTGTCTATGCGGATGACGTGAATATGTTAGGAGAAAATCCACAAACGATTAGGGAAAACACCGAAATTTTACTTGAAGCAAGTAAAGCGATCGGTTTGGAAGTAAATCCCGAAAAGACAAAGTATATGATTATGTCTCGTGACCAGAATATTGTACGAAATGGAAATATAAAAATTGGAGATTTATCCTTCGAAGGGGTGGAAAAATTCAAATATCTTGGAGCAACAGTAACAAATATAAATGACACTCGGAGGAAATTAAACGCAGAATAAAAGAATAAATATGGGAAATGCATGTTATTATTCGGTTGAGAAACTTTTATCATCTAGTCTGCTGTCAAAAAAAATCTGAAAGTTAGAATTTATAAAACAGTTATATTACCGGTTGTTCTGTATGGTTGTAAAACTTGGACTCTCACTCTGAGAGAGGAACATAGGTTAAGGGTGTTTGAGAATAAGGTGCTTAGGAAAATATTTGGGGCTAAGCGGGATGAAGTTACAGGAGAATGGAGAAAGTTACACAACGCAGAACTGCACGCATTGTATTCTTCACCTGACATAATTAGGAATATTAAATCCAGACGTTTGAGATGGGCAGGGTATGTAGCACGTATGGGCGAATCCAGAAATGCATATAGAGTGTTAGTTGGGAGACCGGAGGGAAAAAGACCTTTGGGGAGACCGAGACGTAGATGGGAGGATAATATTAAAATGGATTTGAGGGAGGTGAGATATAATGATAGAGACTGGATTAATCTTGCACAGAATAGGGACCAATGGCGGGCTTATGTGAGGGCGGCAATGAACCTTCGGGTTCCTTAAAAGCCATTTGTAAGTAAGTTATTATTATTATTATTATTATTATTATTATTATTATTATTATTATTATTATGGGCGCATGGGTGAATCCAGAAATGCATATAGAGTGTTAGTTGGGAGGCCGGAGGATAAAGACCTTTGGGTAGGCCAAGACGTAGATGGGAAGATAATATTAAAATGGATTTGAGAGTGGTGGATATGATGATAGAGACTGGATTAATCTTGCTGAGGATAGGGACCAATGGCGGGCTTATCTGAGGGCGGCAATGAACCTCCGGGTTCCTTAAAAGTAAGTAAGTAAGTTGATATGTAGGCCTGTATCTTTCTTTCTAAATTTAATTTCTACTTATTCTAAATTAATTTACTGTTGGAATTTGGTATAGTGATTAGACAATTTTTGTAAATTAATAAACAATTTTTATAAGGATTGCCTAATCCCTATTTCAAATTCCATCACAAAATTAATTCAGGTTATTAAGTAGGCCTATAAATTTTACCTGTGATTTAGGTTCTGTCCGATATTTACAGTCTTAGAAAAAAAGTTGTGTCGGACAGATACTTTCTAAGTTCCAGAAAGGAAGCAGTGCGGACGACCAGACATACAACGAAACAAAATATTGTTATTGTCACAACTAGTCCTCCTCTTTTGAACCAGGTCCTTCGTCCTCTGATCATACGCACTGCTTCCTCTCTGGGACTCAATCTGCGCGACAAAACTTTTTTTCTAAGACTGTACATCTATTACCAGGCAGTACATCTCACTTGACGACATGTGTCATATGAAGAACAATTGTTTATATGCATCTGAAGTCTGATTATTGAACTCTGTATCTAATCAGCGATGTATGTAATGGAGGGAGAAAGGAACTTGCCACTTTACCCCATTATCTGCAGGCTTACTTACCTCATGAATTATGCCTTATTGGTGTCACTTGTGAGGTTCAAACCTGTCTTTGAACAGTTTACTAGCAACAAGAAGTAGAAATTATATTTTGAATTTTATTAAATTTAGGCCTATACTAGTGAAGAGTTTACATATTCTCTTCAAGAAAGAACTCAAAACAAAATAGTAATATACGTTACAAGAGCGGTATGTTGACGTTTTCATGTTCTAGGAAAAGATTGAAAAAGCGAAACGTAGTGGAGCTTTTTTAATTTCTGAGAACATGAAAACAAACATACCGCTCGAAGATCGTTTATTACATACCTGAAAGAGGAATTTCTAATTAGTTGCAGTGAAATCTCCATCTTGGTTTCTGTTCAATGACGGCAACTTTGGAAAACAAATATATCTATCTTCAACATTGTTGCTATAAAATGTTTTCTGTGTTTACTATACTGCAGCAGGCCGTGATATACGTCTGTTTTTTTCCCCCCTAGTCTATGTTGAGTCTGGAATCTTGTTGATTTTTTCACGGCTTCCTTAATGTTACTTGCATTACAAATGCAGTAACTTTAGTGGAGTTGTAGAGTTTACTTGATTTTTGCAAATATTTAAAAACAATAATTAACATTGCAATTTAGGTGAAATTGCAGTGGTAAGTTTCCAATTTATAATTATTACTATATTGAACGTCTTTAAAAATAGTATGTTAAAAGCCTAAAGCAGTAAAATGAAGTAAAGAATAAACGGTAAGAATAGGGAAATTGTTATGTGTGTTACGTTGGGAATACTGAATGTGGTATTCCACACATACCGCGTATTGGTTTTGTGCGGAAAGCAAGGAAATGCGCACGATCTCGCACAAAATAACCTACCAACGGAGAACAATTATTTTTAAAACTGTACTCTATAACCACACTTTTTTCATTCGCTCTATAATAGAACGTCGATGGGGAGCGCAATTAATGAGACAGGGGACTCGAACGTAAGACCTGTTGAGTTTTACAATCGGGATTCGAATCTCTGTCGTTCTTGTCCTGAAGATATATAGCACGATATTCACAAAACTGGACACAACCTATGGAAAACACTCTTTTTATCAATACAATCTACCAGAAACTATTTTCCAAGGGGAAGAATTTTCGGTGTAGTACGTAACTGAGCAGAGTGCGAAATGTGGGCTGTCGGCTGTACGAGGAAAGTAGCCACTTGGAGCACAGAGACGTAACGACGGTACCCTCATCTCGCTGATGTCAGAGGGGAAGGAAAGAGACGGGCGAAGAAACTTCACGAATTACTGTTCTAATGAACACTTGACAAACAAATGACGTTCGGGCAACTCAAAAGAACTATGGCAACGCTGTCTAGTGGAGTCAAGTTGTGTCCTGCCCCTCCCTCAGTCACGCTTTCTCCTCTGTTTCACATCCACCAATGGAGAACCACTGGTATAAACGTCAAGGGTCCAGTCTGGCTCTTCATTGCCCTTACAGGCTCACAACAATCACCAGAGGTTTTTAATGAAAATGTCATAAAAAAGGATGGAAACGGAATTACTTGACGGACGACTCGGGCGCCGCCAAGCGGAAGAAGCGCCACTCCAAAGTAACTACTTGCCAGTATAGCAACACTAATCTTCATTTTAGAAATAACAAGAAAGAGACTGACTGGCTATATAGAGCAGAACGGAATTAAAGCTTTGAGAGATAATATCTCTCTGCCGCCTCACTGTTATTACAAGAGATCGAAGCCAAAGTGTTACAGGAACTGATATTCTGTTTAGAACCCTGCCTTCAAAACGTGCGAGGTTGGTATCTTTTACCAAGAACTTGTGTTATGTGACATATTACACTGGTGGCCATAATTCTGGAAACTTTTTGTTTTTGTACTGAAATGTTATAAAATCTATATTTATTCACTGATCTATATAATCTAAAATATTACTCATGACTGTTTCGTCAATTATGGGGTTATAATAAAAGTATTATATAAAATTCTTAATATTTTAACAATAAATAGTCATTATGTGGGGAATTATGTTCTTGTCGTTTAAGAGCTAAATATTAATTTCTAATTTCATTATAATTTCCCATTAATAAAAATTGGTCCACTGTCGAGTTTAAGACTATTTTTTAACATTAGGAGCATTGTTGAGCACTGTTAGCATAAAATATGGACATCACTATTGTGTTTCTATCATTAGTCTGACAAGATTTCGTTCGGTTAACACCTGATTGCTTTACCACAAACTTTATTGATAATAATTTTATTACAATGGCTCCACGAAAGGACTGGACACCTTCTAAACGACGTAGGGCAGTCACACTTGGAGAAGAAGGCTACACATTCAAGGAAATTGCAAGGAAGCTTGGTAATGTTGCTACAGTGTTTGGCATCAGAAGGTATGGCAGAGGTACAAATCCACAAAATTTTGTAAAACAGCACCTAGGACTGGTATAAAACCTAAATTAAGTCCATGAGATGTGGGGCAGATTTGTCGTTTAGCATTGAAAGATCGAAGGAAATCTTCTAAAGAGATACAGAAAGTTCTACACAGCAGTGGACGTAATATTTCTGCGAGAACTTTCGGAAGGAAGTTATTTGACAATGAACTGAAAGCAAGAGCACTCAGAAAAAAACCGTTCTCAACAAAATAGAACGAGAAAATCGTGTAAACTGATGCAAAAATGATCAACTCTGGACCAGTGCTGACTGTGCGAAAGTGATATGGAGCGGTGAAACAAGGATTTCTATATTTGGAAGTGACGGAATCAAATGCGTTCGTCGACGAAATGGAGAATCTTTGGATCCTGAGTGCCTCATCGCAACCATGAAATATCCTGTTGCTGTCATGATCTGGGATGCATGTCCAGGAATGGAGTAGGAAGACTTCAGATTTTTAAAGGGAACTTGAACGCAGTAAAATACAAAAAAATATTCTGGAAGTGAAACTGATACCATCCCTTGCCGAATTACACCCCAATTGTGATGACTTTGTATTTCAACAGGATGGTCCTCCATACCATACTGCCAAGAGTGTTATGCAATGGTTTCAACAGAAAACCATCAAGGTGTTAAAGTGGCCTGGGAATAGTCCTGATCTTAATCCAATTGAAAATTTGTGGTCAAGATTAAAAAGTTTGGTGTCTAAAAAAAATTGCAGCAGCAAAACTCAATTCATTGATGCCACTATCCACAGCTGGATTCGGATCATCAGCAAGGAAGAACTGCAACGTCTGGTGGACTCAATGCCCCGCAGAATTGATGCTGTCATTAAAAATAAAGGTTGTCCCACAAAGTACTAACTGTTTATAGAGTGAATGAAAAACAAAAAAGCACGAAAATGTTTCTAAGTGTTAATGTATAAACATATGTTTTCTCATACACATTACGGTATAAAGTCACGAATTTTCTATAAAAAATAGAATAGACAATGTTTGGTTGATGCTTTCAGTCACGAGTAACGTTTTAAATTTTATCAATGTGTGAATAAAAACAGATGCTATGACAATTCAGTACAAACACAAAACGTTTCCAGAATTATGGCCACCAGTGTATAACATTATGTATTGTTGTTTTCCGCAATATGGTAATAATGTAGTACTGAAACTAAAATAAAATGAAACATATACAGAAGAAACATTGAAAAAATGAAGAAAAAAAGGAATAATAGAAAACAAATATATAGATACGGAGAAAAGAAGGTAGAAATGCAAAAGTATAAACATATGATGATGGAGATACGATACGATACGATGGAAAGAAAAATGACAGATATAAACATGACTTGAAAAAAGAAAACAGACGTAAAGCAGAAATAAATAGGAAACGAAAGAGAAAAGAAAATAAGAAAAAAATTAATACCAGAGAAATAAAAAATTACCAGTAAAACGAAGTCAAGGATTTTAGAACTATAAAGACAAATGCAGAATTGGACAAAACAAACAGTACTGAAATTATCGCTCATCTGCTGCTCACGTTTCCCTAGCAACGAAATATTTATTCATTGTGTACAATTGTATACATTGTCCAGGATAACAGAAAGGGTTTGGAATTGAACGGGTTACATCAGCTTCTTGTCTATGCGGATGATGTGAATATGTTAGGAGGAAATCCACAAACGATTAGGGAAAACACGGGAATTTTACTGGAAGCAAGTAAAGAGATAGGTTTGGAAGTAAATCCCGAAAAGACTAGGTATATGATTATGTCTCGTGACCAGAATATTGTACGAAATGGAAATATAAAAATTGAAAATTTATCTTTTGAAGAGGTGGAGAAGTTCAAATACCTGGGAGCAACAGTAACAAATATAAATGATACTCGGGAGGAAATTAAACACAGAATAAATATGGGAAATGCCTGTTATTATTCGGTTGAGAAGCTTTTATCATCCAGTCTGCTGTCAAAAAATCTGAAAGTTAGAATTAATTTATAAAACAGTTATATTACCGGTTGTTCTGTATGGTTGTAAAACTTGGACTCTTACGTTGAGAGAGGAACATAGGTTAAGGGTGTTTGAGAATAAGGTGCTTAGGAAAATATTTGGGGCTAAAAGGGATGAAGTTACAGGAGAATGGAGAAAGTTACACAACGCAGAGCTGCACGCATTGTATTCTTCACCTGACATAATTAGGAACATTAAATCCAGACGTTTGAGATGGGCAGGACATGTAGCACGTATGGGCGAATCCAGAAATGCATATAGAGTGTTAGTTGGGAGGCCGGAGGGAAAAAGACCTTTGGGGAGGCCGAGACGTAGATGGGAAGATAATATTAAAATGGATTTGAGGGAGGTGGGATATGATGATAGAGACTGGATTAATCTTGCTCAGGATAGGGACCAATGGCGGGCTTATGTGAAGGTGGCAATGAACTTTCGGGTTCCTTAAAAGCCAGTAAGTAAGTAAGTATAGAATAATTTGACATGTTGTGAATTCAATGTTTTGTTGATTTCTGCATTATGGTTCTCACAACAGAGAAGGTGTTTATTGTCGACCATTATTTGCGGTCGACCAAGTCAAGTCTGCGAGTGGGGATAATAGGATGGAATGTAGAGGCAAAACACAGTTGCCACATAGGTCACTTGACACTCAGATTTCAACGTGTGCACATCGTTTAAAATACACTACGGAGCGCACGCATTTGTTGTCCTTGTCTTCAGATAAAGGCAACAGTTACGCTGTCTCCCCTCATGCAACTTTCTCCACGCTTACCAATCAGAACGCCAAACCTCACTGTCAAGCAGAAGTAGAAGTACAGTCTGTTTCAAAGCGTCTTAAATTGTTACCGCTCTATGAAATGAAGAGCAATAGGAAAACTTTGCTGTCATATGAGACTGTACTGGTCTCCTCTCGTTACCGCCTCCTTTCACTACAGAACTGCCTCCAACTTCCCCTCTCGGCTCGCAGACAACTTGGTCGAGCTGTACTCTGAAAATCAAGATAAGCCATTATAACATGCAAGGCGACATAGAACTGATCCCTACGACGGAACTTCTCGACGACAGCCAACATTGTTGTGCTATTTGGTGCCGCATTGTTAAATCGCTGCTGGTACTGCTCTTTAACGAGGCGCAAGCTGCCCATTCTGACGCCCCACTCCTCATAACCGGAAATAATGCTCTACAATAAATACCTTCTCCTCTGTTGTGAGAACCATAATTGCAGAAATCAACACAACACTGAATTCACAATACGCCAAACTATTGTAGACAATAAATAAATACATGGTTGCTAGAGAAACGTGGACAGAAGATGAGCGATAATTTCAGTACCGTTTATTTTGGTGCATACTCTATTGGAAATAACTAAAATGAAAAATAATTAATTATTTGAATAAAGTGTAAAAAGTAAATAAAAAGAAAGAAATTTTGATTAGCAGAGGGACAAAATATAAAGTAAAAGAAGCAGTAAAAAAATAAATAGAAAAAAATATAACACATATAAATAAAGGATGAGACGTAATGAGAAAACAATTGATGTATTAAGAAAGAGGACATGAGAAAGAATCACAAGGATGATAAAGAACATTTACAGGAAAATTGAGACCAAAGTGAATAACAAAGAACAAAATAAATGTAAAGAAACAACAATACTTACTGGCTTTTAAGGAACCCGCAGGTTCATTGCCGCCCTCACATAAGCCCGCCATTGGTCCATATCCTGAGCAAGATTAATCCATTCTCTACCATCATATCCCACCTCCCTCAAATCAATTTTAATATCCTCCCATCTACGTCTCGGCGTCCCTAAAGGTCTTTTTCCCTCCGGCTTCTCCACTAACATTCTATACTCTGGATTCGCCCATACGTGCTACATGCCCTGCCCATCTCAAACGTCTGGATTTTATGTTCCTAATTATACCAGGTGAAGAATACAATGTGTGCAGTTCTGTGTTGTGTAACTTTCTCCATTCTCCTGTAGCTTCATCCCTCTAAGCCTCAAATATTTTCCTAAGCACCTTATTCTCAAACACCCTTAACCTATGTTCCTGTCTCAAAGTAAGAGTCCAAACTTCACATCCATAAAGAACAACCGGTAATATAACTGTTTTATAAATTCTAACTTTCAGATTTTTTGACAGCAGACTGGATGATAAAAGCTTCTCAACCGAATAATAACAGGCATTTCCCATATTTATTCTGTGTTTAATTTCCTCCCCAGTATCATTTGTATTTGTTACTGTTGCTCCCAGGTATTTGAATTTTTCCACCTCTTCAAAGGATAAATTACCAATTTTTATTGTTTTTACAATTGTTATTAACAATAACATAAAATAGAAAGAAAATAACTGAGTGAAACTGATCATCAAAAATTTAAGTACGTAAATAAAGACAAAATCACCACGGCATGGAGCGTCCTCAGGTTGCGGATCGAGGAGACGGCCTCCAGATATGGAGGGTAGCTGCGAATATATTGAATAAGCAACCGTGGACAGCCGATAAGGGTTGGTCCTCCAGCTTGGGGGTTGGGCGAAGGGCTAACAACCCATCACCGTAAAAAACAGCTTGTTACGAAACCTAACAGTAAGCCTCGGAATGGGACTGATTCTCCGGCACGACCACAGCAAAGGAAAAAGGTTATAAGATTTGGTATTTGGGGCTAAGACGGATGAAGTTACAGGAGAATGGAGAAAGTTACACAACGCAGAGCTGTACGCATTGTATTCTTCACCTGACATAATTAGGAACATAAAATCCAGACGTTTGAGATGGGCACGGCATGTAGCACGTATGGGCGAATCCAGAAATTTAAATAGATTGTTAGTAGGGAGGCCGGAGGGAAAAAGACCTTTGGGGAGGCCGAGACGTAGGTGGGAAGATAATATTAAAATGGATTTGAGGGAGGTGGGATATGATGGTAGAGACTGGATTGGTCTTGCTCAGGATAGGGACCAATGGCGGGCTTATGTGAGGGCGGCAATGAACCTCCGGGTTCCTTAAAAGCCAGTAAGTAAGTAAGTAAGTAAGTAAGTAAGTAAGTAAGTAAGTAAGTAAATAAAGACAAATGAAGACTTACGTTAACTGTAAACAGTAACACATAAAACCCAGAATATTTCCATTAAACACGAAAAGAAACGAAAAAACAAATAAGTAGTGATACAAGAGCAACGTGAACGAGGAAG
The DNA here is from genome assembly GCA_025594305.2 of Periplaneta americana. Taxonomy (NCBI): domain Eukaryota; kingdom Metazoa; phylum Arthropoda; class Insecta; order Blattodea; family Blattidae; genus Periplaneta; species Periplaneta americana. The sequence continues at coordinate 1,467,640 of JAJSOF020000005.1, forward strand.
ATTAACACTCGCAACATAACAGCATTTCCTCAACGGAACACTCCGTACAAACACGAATTAATCTCGGAGCATGGATTAAACGAATATCCACAGCGTAAAAGTGGAAACTCATTCTCGTAGTAGGTACAACCTTCTGCCATAATCCCTCATATTTAAACGTTTTTCTCGCTCTGAGTGTTTTGAATGCATGCCTCGCAGAGGTTCACAGTTTCATCTCAAAATGCTTCCATCGCGAACATTTTAACTTCTTTACCCAAAGAAGTGGCACGTTTATTCCGAAAACGAAATACAAACTTCTAAGTTTTGAACTTGCAATAGGCCTATTTTGTACTACGGTACATGACCCTAATCCATGAACGCGCATTCTTTCACACATATCAAAGTGGGTACTTTTAACCCCTACGAAAAAACAGAATTCTCAATTTCAAAAATACAAATAATTTGTAATTAGGCTACATATTTAGACTCTTAACTCTTGCACATTCATTTCCCTTGTCTTCGTATCATCCCCTCCCTGACCTTGTGTTCACTCCTATCCTTTGTTCTTAATTTCTATTCTAGAATACCGAAACTGTTTCGCAAACAGCTGTAACGACTCAGGGAATCATCATGTTAACCACACGTTATCCTCGTATCGGTTGGGTGATCTATCACCTCCGCTGAGGGATGTGAACTTGAGACCAGCAGTCTCTTTGTTAGTCTTCGTCCGCCATGGCCAGTTGCATAACGAAATTTTTTATTCTTACAGTTGCCCTATAGTTTCACATCTTTCTCCAATCTCTGTATGTCCATAATCTTGTGTTGAATCGGTCAATGGTACGCTGATGGCACAAAGAGATTTTAATGCAGGTGAAATTTACTACAGCCCGTTAAAAAATTCAATATTAATGTGACCAGTTGTACACTTACGAATTCGAATTATATGACGAACTGTCCGTTAAAAAGCCAATATTAACATGTGAACCAGTTTTACACTGTTACACATTTCAATTATATGACGAAATGACCTTTAAAAAGCCAATATTAACATATGACCAGTTGTACACTGTTACGAATTTCAATTATATGACGAGATGACCTTCAAAAAGCCAATACTAACATATGACCAGTTGTACACTGTTACGAATTTCAATTATATGAAAAAATGACAGTTAAAAAGCCAATATTAAGATATGACCAGTTGTACACTGTTACGAATTTCAATTATATGACGAATTGTCCGTTAAAAAGCTAATATTAACAAATGACCAGTTGTACACTTTTACGAATTCAATTATATGACGAATTGTCCGTTAAAAAGCCAATATCAACATGTGACCAGTTGTACACTGTTACGAATTTGAATTATATGACGAACTGTCCGTTAAAAACCAATATTAACATGTGACCAGTTGTACACTTACGAATTTCAATTATATGACGAACTGTTCGTTAAAAAGCCAATATTAACATGTAACCAGTTGTACACTTATAAATTTGAATTATATGACGAACTGTCCGTTAAAAAGCCAATATTATCATATGACCAGATGTACACTTACGAATTTGAATTATATGACGAAATGACCGTTAAAAAGCCAATATTAACATGTGACCAGTTGTACACTTACGAATTTGAATTACATGACGAACTGTCCGTTAAAAAGCCAATATTAACATATGACCAGTTGTACACTTACGAATTTGAATTATATGACGAACTGTCCGTTAAAAAGCCAATATTAACATATGACCAGTTGTACACTTACGAATTTGAATTATATGACGAACTGTCCGTTAAAAAGCCAATATTAACATATGACCAGTTGTACACTTACGAATTTGAATTTTATGACGAACTGTCCGTTAAAAAGCCAATATTAACATGTGACCAGTTGTACACTTACGAATTTGAATTATATGACGAACTGTCCGTTAAAAAGCCAATATTAACATATGACCAGTTGTACACTTACGAATTTGAATTATATGACGAACTGTCCGTTAAAAAGCCAATATTAACATATGACCAGTTGTACACTTACGAATTTGAATTATATGACGAACTGTCCGTTAAAAAGCCAATATTAACATGTGACCAGTTGTAAACTTACGAATTCGAATTATATGACGAACTGTCCGTTAAAAACTCAATATTAACATATGACCAGTTGTACACTTACAAATTCGAATTATATGACGAACTGTCCGTTAAAAAGCCAATATTAACATGTGACCAGTTGTACACTTACGAATTTGAATTATATGACGAACTGTCCGTTAAGAAGCCAATATTAACATGTGACCAGTTGGACACTTACGAATTTCAATTATATGACGAACTGTCCGTTAAAAAGCCAATATTAACATGTAACCAGTTGTACACTTATAAATTTGAATTATATGACGAACTGTCCGTTAAAAAGCCAATATTATCATATGACCAGATGTACACTTACGAATTTGAATTATATGACGAAATGACCGTTAAAAAGCCAATATTAACATGTGACCAGTTGTACACTTACGAATTTGAATTACATGACGAACTGTCCGTTAAAAAGCCAATATTAACATATGACCAGTTGTACACTTACGAATTTGAATTATATGACGAACTGTCCGTTAAAAAGCCAATATTAACATGTGACCAGTTGTACACTTACGAATTTGAATTATATGACGAACTGTCCGTTAAGAAGCCAATATTAACATGTGACCAGTTGGACACTTACGAATTTCAATTATATGACGAATTGTCCGTTAAAAAGCCAATATTAACATATGGCCAGTTGTACACTTACGAATTTGAATTATATGACGAACTGTCCGATAAAAAGCCAATATTAACATGTGACCAGTTGTACACTTACGAATTTGAATTATATGACGAACTGTACGTTAAGAAGCCAATATTAACATGTGACCAGTTGGACACTTACGAATTTCAATTATATGACGAACTGTCCGATAAAAAGCCAATATTAACATGTGACCACTTGTACACTTAGAAATTTGAATTATATGACGAACTGTCCGTTAAAAAGCCAATATTAACATGTGACCAGTTGTACACTTACGAATTTGAATTATATGAAGAACTGTCCGTTAAGAAGCCAATATTAACATGTGACCAGTTGTACACTTACGAATTTGAATTATATGACGAACTGTCCGTTAAAAAGCCAATATTAACATGTGACCAGTTGTACACTGTTACGAATTTCAATTATATGACGAACTGTCCGTTAAAAAGCCAATATTAACATGTGACCAGTTGTACACTTACGAATTTGAATTATATGACGAACTGTCCGTTAAAAAGCCAATATTAACATGTGACCAGTTGTACACTTACGAATTTGAATTATATGACGAACTGTCCGTTAAAAAGCCAATATTAACATGTGACCAGTTGTACACTTACGAATTTGAATTATATGACGAACTGTCAGTTAAAAAGCCAATATTACCATGTGACCAGTTGTACACTGTTACGAATTTCAATTATATGACGAATTATCTCTGATCATTGTTTTGTGAAGAGTTGTTACCAACCCAAACGGATAATATGCTTAGTGTGTAAAGATGTGAAATGTGTATTAGAGAGAAAGGTCAACAATTCCAGGGCTTATCATAAGGTAGGCCTAAACCAATAAATCACATCTGTAATGTAATGTTTAAGTCGCGAGATTTATTGCCAACAGGTAACAATCAAACATTCTGAAAAGGCGAATAAAAAAGTTATTTTTTTTCCACCATGTTAATAATGTCAAAAATGTGCTTATACAAATTTTGGCCACTCGGCTGCAATTACAAGGCCGTAAAAATAAGTTCGCCAAGGGCTGTTAACAGAAAGAAAACACAATTTCATTGGAAAAATTTATTCGAACAGACACAGCAATTGTTGAACTATTTTTCTTAACATACTCCCCACCGGAATTGAGACATTTGTCATCATAGTATCGACAGAGAGGTGCAAACGGCTATCAAACGCTGGTTTCGATCCCTGGTGGCTGACTTCTACGACACAAGGATACAAAAAATGATCCCATGGTATGACAAATATCTCAGTTCCAGTGGAGGATATATTGACAAATAGCGTAACAATTGCTGTATCTGTTTCAATAAATCTTTCCATGCAAATGTGTTTTTTCTGTAAACGGCCCCAGTGAAAATCACTTTCTGGACGGTCTCGTAATTGCAGTCGAGTGGCCAAAATTAGTATAAGTACTTCTTTTGACATTATTAACATGGTGGAAGAAAAAAAATAAATTTGTGCGAGATCGTGCGTATTTGCTTGGTTTCCGCACAAAACCAATCCGCGGTCAGTCTAAAATTCCACATTCAGTATTCCCAACCGAACACACATAACAATTTCCCTCTTCTTACCGCTCAAGTGACATATTGATTTTACTGCTTTAGGCTTTTAACATATTATTTTAGAGACGTTCAATATAGTAATAATTATAAATTGGAAACTTACCACTGCAATTTCACCTAAATTGCACTGTTAATTATTGTTTTTAAATATTTGCAAAAATTAAGTAAAGTCTACAACTCCACTAAAGTTACTGCATTCGTGATGCATGTAACATTAAGGAAGCCGTTTGTTTTAAGTTCGCATTTATAGACGGGGGAAAAAAAAAGACAGACGTATATCACGGCCTGCTGGAATATAGTAAACACAGAAAACGTTTTAAAGCAACAATGTTGAAGATAGAAATTTTTGTTTTGTAAATTTGCTGTCATTGAACAGAAACCAAGATGGAGATTTCATTGCAACTAATTAGAAATTCCTCTTTCAGGTATGTAATAAACGATCTTCGCACAAAATAATGTACGATACACGAGCGGTATGTTTTCTTTCAATGATCGGAAATGAAAAAAGCTCAACTACGTTTCGCTTTTTCAAACTTTTCCTCGAACATGAAAACTTCAACATACCGCTCTTGTAACGCATATTACTATTTTACCTGCACCCATCAGAATGCTTGCTGAATCACAGCTAAGAAGGCTGTTACTCGTCCATGTCACTTTTCGAACGACGCCTTACTAACTGAAACCTGTTTTTAGGCGTACACCCATTTTATTCAGTGCGAATTAATCAGGGATTAAATTTAGCAGCACACAATAAATTTGAAATAAACTTCGCTCATGTTTAGGGGAAATCGAAATCACTGCAGGTAAGACAAAAATGGCAAAAATCACGTTTCGATATGAGGATGTTGACAACATACAGCCTACTTCCGCGAAAATCTCTAAATCTATTTTTGCAGGAACCCAATAATAGTTATTTATGGTACTTGTGAGGTAAGTGCAATAAAGATCACGCTCACAAGTACCATACGTAATTTTATCCATGACCATAACGAAAAATTATGTTTTATAAAAGAAAATATGTTGGAAATAAGTCCTCATGTAATCACATACCATGGCATGGATTTTAGAATCAATACGTTACTAGGTAGGTCATGACGTAGGAGGCCATGATTAGTAAAGAATGGTATCTAAGGCGTTGGATAAATAACAAATTATAATTAATTATATAATTTTAATATATATTTTTTCACTTTAAACGTGTATTTTCGTCTTTTTGAAGTTTCAGGGATTATTTAGAAGTGTTCACGGAACTAATGTGATTAAAATAATTTCACATTTTACTTCTGTAAACTTAAGAGGAATACTAAAACATAATTAATCATCGTGTCTGTTTAGCTCAGTTGGCTAACGCGTGTTGTTTTAAAATCCTATAAACCCAACTTCGTAGGTTCAAGTCTCCTCGCATCCCAAAAGGTAAATTATTACAAAATTTTAAAAATATTCATATTAGATATGGATGTAATGTACAAATTACGACGTAGCAGATAGAGAAAAGAGAAGGAGATTGAGTGTATGTATATTTAAGAAATGGTAATAAAGAAGTAGAGGTAGTGACATCTAGTAACTAATATATTAACTTCTTGAGTAATAGTTGAATGGAAAAGTATACGTGTGTACCCGGGTACTAGGAAAATACTAATGAACTGTGAGATAAAGTTCAAACTGTGAGGTAAAGTCTTTATCTCACTAGTGAAATAAAGTAATGTTGAATAAAAGCCTACTTTACAAACGCAAAAGTATTTAGTAAAGGTATATTTTTCGTTATGGTCATGGACAAAAGTGTAAAACATAATAAAGTGAGAAAACAAATGAAGGTATTGTTTTAAATGAGGAAAAATGTTCAACGTTTATATAACCCATGTTGCCATAGTGACCGCGTGGCGTCAGATTACACGAGCCAAGCAGTCTTGCCTATTACCCACTTCCCGTGTAGAGCACTAGAGGAAACGGAGCGACCTCTTTAGTAATTAAGACTAAACTCTATAACCATGGCTTTTGACGATAAGCCGCCATGTTTAGCAGAGTTACCAGGGGATGCAATTTTATTACGTCACATTACAAAGTGTTCATGCAAATACGGACACACACACTGCCGGAGGGTCCAGTCAGAAACGAGATTTTATGCTTTCCATTATCTCTGAATTATGTGAAGCTGAACATACGCGAAAGGAAAGTAGGCTATATATACGAATAATTAGAACACAGACATTCATTAATTCATCACAGCTTTCTACCCAAACGCAGGTACTTCACTGCAAACCCAGCATTTCCCAATCAATCCTACTTTCCGCTTTTCTTTTAGTCTCCGCATAAGATCCGTAGGCATCTATCTTAATGTTGTCAACAGAGTCATAAGCCTAACTGTTCGTCATTTTCCATACAAAAATATTAAACATGACTATTTCGTTTATATGACGTCATTCCATTTTCGACCAATGAAGTGTAATGAAATTTTGAATTCCAATCAATCACAGTCACACTTTGCGATAATTTTTGCAGCTAGATTCATCGCTATCAATTTATCGCATCGTCGTTCTTTTGTTTAGTCGTTGTCGCCAACTGTTTCCCCGTAAATTGATGATCATGAATACACTAAGATCCAACTACACGGTTAAATTTTCTTTCAACCTTAAAGCAATGAATGCAAGATTGATATTTAATATTAATTAATATATTTACGCAGTGAAGACCACGTTCAAAACGGTGCACCATGTAGACACAAAATCTTCATGCATCTTAATTGAACGTACCTTTTAAACTTGATTCTTTCAATATTCTTCCCAGATTGGATGCATACGCGATTGGAATATTGAACTGTGTAGATGCAGCTTTAGTTCCGTTACACACTACAGCGAGAATGCGTTTGTCGAGCTATAAAAAATACTTTCGTGTAGCACTGATTGTAAGTAACGGTCGAAATAAGGCACAGCTGACATTGGTCCTGCTCCCACAGGTTACTTAACCTATAATTGTAACCTATAAAATTTGTATTTTGTGAATGAAATTAAACAATTAATAGAAAGTCACATTTTCAAATTTATGTAATATCATCGCATATCAAACCCAAAGGCCTTGCATAGTAATTGTAAGGTCTTTCACCAAACTGCCTTCCGTATGGCGTAATAAAATTCGTGTTTTAATTAGGCCTATCTATACAGAGATGGCTTCACTGTGTAGCAACATGTCTCGCTGTGAATACATAAGCATTGGTATATAGCTGTCCCCATTATTACTTACTGTTAAATTAAATTATGATTTCAGCAGATAATGAAAATGTATTTCTGTTACAATAATAAGAGAAAAGTGCAGTACATGTAATTAACATTGTTAAACCTGTATTTCGCTTTTCACAATTGGCATTACTGAATAGTAGCATCGAATTTCTTTATTGCAGTAATCGATATTCATCTACGAGTATTTCAACTTCACAATGTCTGAATAGGTTATCGTTAATATACAATTATTAACATTTTGTGATCGAATTTCAGGGATATATTATACACATTTTTATTTTATTCACAAAATAGTCCTAATAAATGTCACTCGAGGTCTGAGATTACTACAGACAATTTTATCCTGAGAGTCTAATCAAACACTTTTTATTTTGCTTTTTCTTATTATTTAATCCCCTCCTCTACACAGACTTACAATCCAATGCAATATCCGGGAGGCTGTATTTATTCGTTTACTACATTATTTAACGATGCTGTATCAACTACTATGCTATTTAGCATGAATGGAATTTGTAACAGCGAGATGAAACCGAGGACTTGCCATGTATTACCAAACATTCGTCTTACAGTTGAGGAAAATAACGAAAAAACCGCAGGTGATCCCAAGCGGGAATCGAACCCAAGTCAAAGCGCAGACCCGGATCAGCAAACAAACACGCTACCAACTCATCTAACCTGGCACCTAGACGGTGTCTTTGGACAACAATGTGGCCCTCCGTGACAGTGTGGTCAACACGACGGAGGGTCACCGCGGAGACGTTACAGAAAAAATACAAGATTGGGGATGAAAACCACTTCCGTGGGATGGAGGTAACTTTTCGTCTACAACAGGAATCGAATCACAGACTGGTTGGTTGGGAAGCGCACGTGCTATCTATAAATGAATCGCGGCGATGAGTTTTAAGCACTTCAGTTCTAAATCAAAATTAGCTATATACCTAGACAATGCGCAAATATATTCAAAATTAAGTTTATGATTTTTAAACCGGAAATCTTTAGGCTATTTACAACAAAAATCGTGGCCACTTCGCGTTCAGAAAACATCTGCTGCATTAGTTTATGAACATGGATTATTTATACAAAAGCCAAGATTACTATCCAACAACTTATTTTAACCGAGCAGCAATAAAGAACACAGAGGATATCAAAGGCACGACAACCCATGGAGGGCTAAAGCCGACTAGACGACTGCTGCTCTCAAACCCATATGCCAGCAGATGTGAACGATCATAATAAATACGTACCTACGTGTACTAAGAATTGATTAGCGTCTAGCTAGTGAGAACTGCTGGATAATCCGATCGTGCGAAATGGTACATCTTCCTTCGTCCTGGACTAGTAATATCTCCAGTTCGCATCAATACTTTGGTATCGAATGCCAAGTAGTTGACAGTGAAATCAACGCTGCAAAGGAGAACGTCGGATAACTTCTCATCATATACCTTCGCAATGCTTCCATAATTTTTCCAACAATATACATACATGCATTCGGCCTAGGTAGCGTAGACGGTATAGCGCTGGCCTTCTATGCTAGAGGTTACGGGTTCGATCCTGGCTTAGGTCGATGGAATTTAAGTGTGTTTAAATGCGACAGGCTCATGTCAGTACATTTACTGGCATGTAAAAGATCTCCTGCGATGCTGATGTAACCTCTGCTGTTGCGAGCGTCGTTAAATAAACCATATTTTTTTTTCACATCTCAAGGGGAAAAATGGAACTCTCTGCATCATAATCCACAGTTAATTCCCGATTAAAGGTAAATTTTTTCTCGGTGTGACTATTGAGATGATCGTTCAACGATGATCGTGCAACGATAATCGTTGAGCGCTATTTCTTCGTATTTTCTATGGAGCTCTTTTCCTCCGAGCGACTGCCAAGACTCTAGAAAATACAGAGAATAGTGCTCAACGATCATCGTTGAATGATCATCGTTGAACGATCATCGCAATAGTCGCAACGAGGAAAACGTACCTTTACCACAAAAATCGTCTGTAGCTGCATTTAGATTGGCAACAGACCATGATTGTTTGGCCAAACACCTGCATAGAATTGGAATATATCAGTCCCCTAACTGCCCATTGTGCAACTCAAACCAAGCAATGAATTCGGAACACCTCAAAATCTGTGTTTCATTGGCTAACCATGATAATATCTTTGAAAAATATTGGAGTGCAAGAGGTCAAATGACTTTATTGTCAAAAGCCTGGCATTAGAAAACAACAATTTTTTTACATACATACATACATACATAGTGTTCTGCTCAAGTGCAGGTCTTTCACTGCAAACCCAGCATTATTCAATCTTTCCTATTTTCTGCCTTCCTCATATGACCCATATATCTTAATGTTGTCCATCATCTGATTTTTTCTTCTGCCCCGAACTCTTCTCCCGTTCACCATTACTTCCAGTGCATCCTTCAGTAGGCAGTTTTTTCTCAGCCAGTGACCCAACCAATTCATTTTCCTCTTCCTCATTAGCTTCAGCATAATTTTTTCTTCACTCACTCTGTCCAACACAGCTTCATTTCGTATTCTGTCTGTCTATTTCACATACTCCATTCTCCTCCATATCCACATTTCAAATTCTTCTATTCATTGCTCTTCACTTCGTCTAGTGTCCATGTTTCTGCACACAAACAATGCCACACTCCAAACTCAGTACTTCACTAGTCTCCTCCTTAGTTCTTTCTCCAGAGATCCGCAGAAGATGGTCTTTTTTTCTATTAAAGCTTCCTTGGTCATTGCTATCCTTCTTTGGACATCCTGGCAGCAGCTCATGTTACTGCTTATAGTACACCCCAAGTATTTGAAGCTGTCCACTTGCTCTACTGCAGTCATGTCAATTGATGCCCACAGGAGCAAGCGCGCGCTTTAGAGCTCAGGAGAGCCTGAGCGCTTTAGAGCGGTAAGGAAAGAGACGGACGAAAGAGATGGTATATGCCGCTTGGTCGAGCTATATTCAGGGATGGCCAGCACTGATTCAATAAATAAAGGGAAGAGAACTTATTAAAACTGTATCCATGTTAACTTTTAGATTTGTCTGAGAAGTATAAGTGCATTATAAGAATGTAAGTTTTAATTTTAATGCTCATTTTTCACAAGCTTGATTTTTTTCTTCAAAATAAATATTTTCTAGACTTTTATTTATAGAAAAGCGAAATTTTCAGATACAGGCCTATTTATTTAGTAGCCTTACAAAATGTTTTCGTAAATCTAATATACCGTAAATACGTATTACTGAAGATAGTGTATTGAAAATTTTGAAAATTGTTTGTAAAGAAATGAATTAACAAAGCAACTACTGTTACATCATAAGCAAAAGATACGTGCTCATGAGTTGTAAAAATGTCAGCTCTATAATTTCAGCAGATTTCGAGAAAATAATTTAATATTCTGATGATAGGAAGTTGTTCACCAATATCACCTTAAATGCATAATGCCATACGAGTTTTGTTATGGAATATTAGTTACACTTAAACCGTATACAGTACCTAGGTAACTTTGCTTTGTACTGTAATGTTGTTTTGATTAGTTTATTGATTACTTTTATAAGGCTAAAGGTACCATCAATATCAATTCCAACTTACCATGTCATACTCAATCTCTTTTTTTTGGGGGGGGGGATATCACTTTCTTTATGAATGATGTGTTTCATCCATTTAGTACAGTATAGTTGTACTACTAAGGAATTTATGTGAATATTCCTTCTTAACTCTCTATTATGTTATTAAGATTTAAAACACAAGTGCAATATTAAGAAATTAGTATTAGTACTTTTGTTTTACAGACAATATAGATATTATTAAACAGAAAGAAGCCATATAAAAATAACGACATAAAATTTCACGTTCCGTTTGAAGTTTGTGCACCACTGTTTTCTTAATCCAACAGGCTGATTATTCATATACACAACCCTTCCTCTTTCCGTACTTAGCGCTTGTTGCCCGCGCACGACGTCAAGGTCAGAAAAATGCGCTTGCTTTGACATCACTGCTCTACTACCTCATTTAGTATTAGTACGTTTGTATCTTCTTCCCGTCTTGTTTGCATTTATCTTCAGTTCGTACTGCTCGCAACTGACATTTAGTTTCAGTTTGGGAGACTTAAATCGACTACCGACGGACCATCTAATACGACGTAACTGAAGGATGGTCATAATCTCGTGGGACCTGTTCGGCATCGAATCCCAGATCCTTTGCACGAGAAGCCATCATCTACATTAGAATCCGAAAGGCTTCACTAATAACATTTGAATCTCCTACATGGACTACTCATCACATCGCATTCGAGTCTGGCGTAATATACACAGAGAGTGTCTCCACCACCCTGCTCTGCCCTGCTCTGAGCGAGCGGACGGCAGAGGCTTAGCTGTCCCTAACGAGAGTAAGAGGATTAAAACTGGGGGAGGACTCCTTCAACTAGCTATCCTCATATTAACCCATCAGGTCATACATCATATTACATCGGAGCTCAGCCGGACAACTCCCCACAAAGGTTTCATACACTCCACATTATCAGCGCACGGCATTACCGATCATAATAACCGGCGCAAGTGGCTGGCATTTAGATTGCTCCAGACGGAATCTCATTACGTGATGACGCTGCTTCATGGAAGGAAGTTTAAATATTGAAGAGGAAGTTCCTCGTGACATGTTGGCGCATCAACAAACAGTATTATTCTTTTCATTTTTATCCCAACTCTTTCATTCTCTGCTAGGCCTTACTGTTCTCCAACCAGGAGATCAACCGTGAAAGGAATGTGCTTACTATTGCGTCATCTATTGGAACGAAGTAGATAGATAATATTACCGTTATAACGTCAGTTTAAAAACCATGCGCTCTCCTATGTCGGTCCAATGCCAAAACCACGAATGTGCAAAATCTTACTTTTGAGATAAACGCGTTTTAATATTCAAAGTGACATAAGTGGAAGTACATAAGTATTTTAAAAATTGCGAATAACTCGGAATTGAATGATCATTCACTAATGCGACTTTGGCATAAGAATCTACATACCATACAGACTCAGAAAGTGCACTTAGGTGAAAATGCGAAATTTTGCACATTCGTGGTTTTGGCATTGGACCGGTTATTTTCTGTATTTTTATACTTTTTTATTGGGTTATTTTACGACGCTGTATCAACATCAGGTATTTCCTGTATGGAGTGATTAAAAGACCAGAGGTCCTATTCATAGGCATTCTTAGCGCGGGCTTTCGGTGGATGATCAGCGAACTAACGTTTTTCGTATTCGTAAACCAGTGTTAGCGATATGACATGATATGATATGATATGATATGATATGATATGATATGATATGATATGATATGATATGATATGATATGATATGATATGATATGATATGATACCTGTTTAGCACGCTCGTAGCGCGGGCTAGCGAAATGTCTATGAATAGCACCCCAGGAGATTAATAGTGATCTAATTTTGTAACTAGGGTAGTATAAACATGTTTGTTTCAGACATCTATTGCCATTACGACTTATATTGCTAATTCAAACAATCACTGTATGCATAATAAGAGCTTATTATCACAAAGATTTTGATTCCCATATATTCTATTTTTAATCTTTCTAGGAGGAATACTAGTACTATTTATTTATGTTACAAGATTAGCATCAAATGAAACATTTTCTATATCTACTAAAATAATAACTATAGTTGTCGTTTGTGCTGTGAGAACTACCCAATAGAGATACGAGTACCCACGTGTGTGACCTTTTGACATCAACATTCATTCACAGCATTACCCCGCTTCGCCTCATTCCCCAGAGACTTTCTCGTGGTTGGAGTATAGTACTCCCACGATCTTAATTCTTTTTTACGTCTCCACTTTCTCTTATATTTTTCTGGCCGTTTCTTGTGTCTTCTCTTGTACTACTTTCCGTCACCTTTCGTCTCCAACTTTATTCGCCTTTTCTTCAGTTTCATCTTCTATTCATTCTCCTTTTAATTTCACTTAATTTCGTCTCCTTTTCCCTTCTCCGACTTTTCCTTCTTCTCCTTTCTCATTCGCCGAATCTCTTCCTTCTCTTCTTTTCCCATTCCTCGACATTTCCTTCGCCTCCTTTTCCCATGCCCGACTCTCCCATCTCCTCTTTCCCCTTTCTCCGACTCTCCCTTCCCTTCCTTCCCATTTCCCCGATTCTCCCTTCTTCCTCTTTCCTCGATTCTCCCTTCTCCTCCTTCCTCTTTTCTCGACTCTCTCTTCTCTTTATTCCTCTTTTCCAATCCTTCCTTCGTCTCCCAGTTTCTCCGACTTTTCATCCTACTCCCTATCTACTAGCTACTACTCATTCAACTTCGTCCTATTTTTCCTTCCTTTGACATGACTTCATTATCTGTCTCTTTTCTCACATTCTTGTCTTTTATTTTTCCTTTCTCCGACTTTTCTCTTGTCCGTATGTTTTCATTTTCGATTTCTTGTTATTTTCTCGTCCCTTTGCTTCTTAAATTCTTTCCGTTCTGTTTTCCATTTCCTATATTTACCTGCTTCCTTTCTAATTTCATTTATACAGCATTCTAGATTATACTCTCTTTTGTCTTCCTTCGCTTCCAACATTACACTTTGTGTAATTTTTATGTTCACATAATATCTACTAAAATGTAAAGATATATTCTTAAAATAATCGTTAAACAATTATATAGCAAAGAAATATAATAATGTAGTCTGGAAATATTCCACATCGGACGATGAAAATAGGATGATGATGATAATAATAATAATAATAATAATAATAATAATAATAATAATAATAATAATAATAATAATAATAATACTCACAAACAGTTATTAAGGAACTCGCACGTTCAATGCCGTCTCACATAAGCCCGCCATTGGTCTCTATCCTGAGCAAGATTAATCCAGTCTCTATCGTCATATCCCACCTCCTTCAAATCCATTTTAATATTATCCTCCCGTCTACGTCTCCCTCCCATCTCAAACGTTTGGATTTAATGTTCCTAATTATGTCAGGTGAAGAATACAATGCGTGCAGTTCTGCGTTGTGTAACTTTCTCCATTCTCCTGTAACTTCATTCCTCTTAGCCCCAAATATTTTCCTAAGAACCTTATTCTCAAACACTCTTAATCTCTGTTCCTCTCTCAAAGTGAGAGTCCAAGTTTCACGATCATATAGAACAACCGGTAATATAACTGTTTTATAAATTCTAACTTTCAGATTTTGTGACAGCAGATTTTTAACATCAGACTGGATGATAAAAAGCTTCTCAACCGAATAATAACAGGCATTTCCCATATTTATTCTGTGTTTAATTTCCTCCCGAGTATCATTTATATTTGTTACTGTTGCTTCAAGATATTTGAACTTCTTCACCTCTCCAAAAGATAAATTTACAATTTTTATATTTCCATTTCGTACAATATTCTCGTCACGAGACATAATCATATACTTTGTCTTTTCGGGATTTACTTCCAAACCTATCTCTTTACTTGCTTAGAGTAAAATTCCCGTGTTTTCCAAATAATACAATAAAACGACAGAAAGCCTTCCAAAACCCCATTTTTGAAGATTACAAAATCCATTTCGCACTTACCAGAATGTGACTTCAATTTCTAAAGTGAAAAAGACCATATATTGTAGGTTTACAAGCAAAAGACATTAAGGCAAAAATATTACTTCTGAGAAAAAGGCGTTCGTATACAATATACATAATGTATGTGTAGAATTTTAAAATTAGAAAATTAAATACGCATAAAGAGAAATAACTTACTATCTTCCTCAGAATGGACCAATGCTTTAAAAATGTCAAGCAATATTTCGGCGGTTCGCGCAATACCGGGCAGAACTATAAGCACAACCCGCTGCCGTCATCAGACCGTAGCGAGCTTGAAACACTTGGACATGTGCTTGGACAATGCCCCAAAGGCGAGCTGCTGATCAATGCTAGACATCATCGTGTACGACATGCTTTGGAGATATCGTTAAAAACTTTAAATTGGGAGATTCATGAGAAAGTACATGTGTATCATCAGATGGTTCTTTTAGACGGGCAGACATTATTGCTATCAACGGACGCTTAAAACGGGCTCTTGTTCTTGACCCTACTATCCGTTTCGAAAGGAACCTAAATCAGGCCACCGAAGTTGATATTGAGAAGAAAACCATATATGAACCTTGTCTGCCGTATCTTTCTCAAAAGTACAACGTCCCTCTTAAACAATGGTCCGTCATTGGTTTGCTGTTTGGCAGTAGAGGTTCAATCACAAAATTCACGTGGAATTATCTTAAGGAACTTCACATTCCTTTTGATTATGTAATGTCTATTCTTATAAATATTATCAAGGATTCTCTTCAAATATTACATCATCATCTCTTTTTCAATTAATCACATTATATTTGCCTTCAACAATTAACTTTCTTTTTCTTTAATGTATCACATCACATTATTGTACATGTTTATTGTATTCAGGACCCTTGTGGTCACTCAAAATTCTTTGAGCTGATGTCTATAATTTAGAATTACTATTATGATGATTCAGTCTTATCGAGAACATTTAAAACGCCTTTTTCTCAGAAGTAACATTTTTTCGCTTGTATATAAGGAAGCAACTACAGTACTAATACATTACTTCGAAGTCAGAACTCGGGGCAAACAGCAACACGTACATATTAGACACAAATAGCAGACTTAAACAGAGATTTTAGTATTTTTCCTCGAATAAAGCATTCTCGCGTCCAGCAGAATCGATAAATGTCGATATGATAACGATATCGAAATTCGATATCTGTAACTGGATATCACAAAACGACCGCTTTCTTCAGGGTAACATTCCTTTGGTAAAAAAAATAGCAGTTCAGCATTCTGCACACTAAATTGGATAAACGCGAAAGGAACCAGTCGAGCCTATCTACAGCCTCCAACACCCATTTTCCAGTGCCCCTAAATCACTACTGCAATGCCTTACGGTTGCAGAATGTCCATTTTAAGTAAGAATGGCCTAAAGGCAATACTCAATATTCTCCAGACATCAATAAATTAATTTAAAGCAGCAACTATGCGCACAGCAGTTAAGGCAAAGCGAAACTTGAAACCACGGTAGAGTTCATGTCCCACCTACGTTATCACTAGACAGTGGATGCGGTATGACTTATCGTTGGATGTAGGTGCACATTTACTATAGTCCCATCGCTCTAATTTCCGGCAGCCAATCCCATTGCAGGTCGGCTACATTTAAACGTGTGCGTCTTGCGATTCGCTAATTCATTTCTTAAGGCTCGATAAATACTTAATATAATCGCACGCCATTTTAGCTCTTTCGTTGGCGTTCGCAGAAAGCACACGAAGACGTTACTTGACGCTCAATTATTTGCTGAATTACATTGCGTTTGATTTATTATCATAGGAGCTACGACATGATAATGTTTAACGGTGTAGCAAATAGATTCCTCGTATGGTAGCTCGGCAACGAAATAACAAAAATGGCGAACGATACTACCTACCTAGACTTTATAGAGCCTTCGCTTTCTAAGACGTAAGCAAGGAGGCGGAGTCACGCCGGAAATAACAGCGTCAGGACTATATATGTTACACTTTTTTATTCAGACCATTGGCTGAACAGGTTTAAACGTAAACAGACGACGTCAGCATGCTACTGTATCTCCGTACAGTCAGAAGGAAAAGAAAAATAACGTACTGTAGTATATACCTTGCAAGGTTCAGTCCTCGTCATCATTGATGCAATTACCAGCGTTGCAGTAAACGACGATATATTCTCGTAAGTTGTCGAAGCTGAATCGTCTTCGCCTATCGCTTAAACAGTTTTTGTATCGAGAGAATTTCTGAAGAAAAAGTCTAAAATGGGGATCACTCAATTTCTTTAGAGGAATATTTGCACTGAGCATCATGTTGCACGTGTCGTTAGACCCGCACAAGTAAATTATGATGACGATGGTGATGATGACGATGATGGTGATGATGATGATGATGGTTCCTCAGATTTCATTTCAACGCATTTCTTGTGCGATGTATTATTGCAATGTTTCTCTGAGTTGTTTTGGTTTTTATTTCAATTTTACATACATTACACACGATATTGTCTTCGTTAATATATAAAATGTCACTCTCATACTTCTTAATTGCATTTCGTATCTCTGAGCGAATTTAACGTTTTGACTTCGACATTATGAATGGATCAGCACTACACTACTCAACTCGTACTAAATACTTGAGCAGGATAACACAACTGCACACATTGCGTTGCAATGTGGACCGGGGTTCCTTCGTTCTGTACGCTGCTGTACTCGCCAGGTACACAAAAGACGGACGGCGCGGCACGTGCCATATACTTCGATACGAAACAACTTCACTTTTCCTTAAGTCATCCCGCATACACGTCTGGTTATGAGTGTGTATTGCTTTGGGAAGTAGTCCGTGTACTGTCAGATTGGGAACAGTCTCGAAGTCCAACGTTTGAATTTAAGAGTATAACGTGTTCATAATGTGTGTGTTCGTTTCATTTGTATTGTCCTTCTTTCGATAAATTATCGTGGCTCAGGTTAAATGAGAGGAGAAAGTTACATTCCCTTTCTCTCTTATACCGAATTTTGCACACCTCTACTCCCTCTTACTTATGTGTCCGATTCCACAGTCTTTCTCGGTATCATAACTTAAATACTCGGTCACAATATGATAACACGCTAGAAATACCACTGCACACATCATCTCTTTATTCTTCATCTTTCACTGTTGCTACTTCTCGTCACTGGAATTCTCTGCCGTCTGAAGTCAAGGGCTGCCGAACTTTAATTTCCTTTAAGTGTAAATTAGAAAAATATCTTATGATGAGTTGCCAGACCTAACGTGTTGCAAATGTGTTCCACTGTATTTATTTTTATTTTTTTGTTTCTTATTTTTATTATCTAAATCGTGTTTATTTATCATTTTTATTTTTGTGAAATTTAGTATGAAGTTAGATTAGTTGTAATTGTGATAATTAACGATAACGGTAGTAGTAATAATAACTGTTGTTTTACTATTTTATTATTAGTAGTATTATCTTTGTTTTCTTTGAAGATTCAAACTGTGCATAGTTACAGCACGAATGGCCGTACGGGCTCGTGGGAAGGATCTTGTGTACATGAGTTTGTATAATTGTGTATCGATAAATGCATTTCATTCATTAATTTCATTCATTCATTCATTCATTCATTCATTCATTCATTCATTCATTCATTCATTTCATTCGTTCATTCAAATAAAAAAAAGAAAACTATGAACTTTCCACCAATATGGTATTACACTTTTTTGTTACATAGAACATGAGCTATTCGCTCTGGAAATCTGCAGGGCTATTTCACTTCTACCCTGTTAATGTAATACAAAATTATTATGAGAAAACTGCATTATAGAGGCAATGACACCAATCTCATTATATTTGTCAGAGATCTTTTCGTAAGGAACCGTCGGTGAATGAGCATCGGCAGAGTCAAATCATGGCATTTCAACTTTTGAGGATGTTTATAGGCGACGGCAGGTTCATATAAACTAAGGCTAGGATTTTGATGACTTATAAATCATGAAAAAAATGTCCTAAAAACAATGCATTTATGAGCTAAAAATCTTTCAAAAATGCCCTATAAATTGATCTTATATAATTGGCTTAGTACAAAAAGACGTTTTGTACTACTTAATATATAACTAGTAATTAAATTAAATTTTACATTATTTTTTTATTTTTTCTAAGTAGTATACTTTAATTAATTATTTTATCTGGTGTAGTTTCCATGTATGATCGTTCACCTCTGTTTCGGCATGTGGACGTGACGTCAGCAGTCGTCTGGTCTGTCTTGGCCCTTCATGGGCTGTAGCGACATGGAGTTGCTTTACTTTTAGTTTCCGTGTAGTCCACCACAAGGCCACTCTTATCCGGAATTAGCAAGTATAGAGGAGTCTATATTGGAGGGATGGTTGGACTGATCCATTACATGGGCAATATTTGTGTAGAAAAATGATCAAAATATTATACAAAATAATGGGTATTAATGGACAAAATATGTAAAGAAAATATCAAAGGAAATAAACATTCGCTAATATGTTTTCGCGGGATATCAGCCGAGTTAAGATTTTGGAATGCTCCAAGCTTTCGACTGCTATCTCTGCAGCCATCTTCAGGGAAGTGATGTCCGAACAGAAAGTCGAAAGTTTATATAGATGTTAGGCTGTCTCAGGTGAAACGGGATTGGTTGGCGGATCGGCCAATCCGGGGCCGGGAATTGTCATCGCTCGTAAGCTCCGCCCCTCCCGGGATTCCTGCGTGAAGTTTGGCGGGCGGCGAGCCCTGTTCCGCCGGTTGGAATCGGTTGCCGTCCTCGGTCCGTGATCTTCATGACCTTGATTGTAAGAGGGCCTGAGTTGGTCTAAGGCCGGTGTCCATGCCTGACTGAGCTGGAGTCCACTGTCTCTGTTAAAGTTATTTTTCTCCAGCTTGATCTCTATGACCTCCTTGATTGTACGATCCCAGAAGTGGCTTGATTTGTTAATGACCTTGGTGTGGTCAAACAGTATTTTATGCTCCTTTTCTATGCTGTGTTGCGTCACTGCAGATTTTTCCGGGTAATACAGCCTCAGGTTCCTCTTATGTTCTTTGATTCTGTCCTCTATTGTGCGGCCAGTCTGCCCTATGTATACTTCGCCGCACTCGCATGGAATCTGGAGTCCTTAAGCCCTGACTGTCTTTAACCTGACGTAGATGACTCCGGATTTTGCTCTGTGGGTTATGGATGGTTTTGATATTAACCTTCTGGAGGATTCTGCTTATTTTGTGTGACACGCTCCCGCAGAATGGAATGAAAGCTTTCTTTGTCGGTTCTTGCTTGCTGTCTAAGTCTATTGTGTTACATCTCGTGGTAACTTGTTTGAGGGTTTTGTTGATGTCTCTCCGGCTGTAGTTGTTTTGTTGTAGTGTTCTACGAAGATGGTCCATTTCTGCAGGCAAGTTGTTGATATCGGAAATGACTATGGGGCGATGTAGTAGACTAGTCAGGACGGACTTCTTCTGCGAAGGGTGGTGGAGGCTGAGTGCATTCAGGTACAGATCTGTGTGCGTCGGCTTTCTATACACGCCATGTCCGAGAGTACCATCTGCTTTCCTGTGTATGTGGATATCCAGGAACGGCAGAGAGCCCTCTGACTCCACCTCCATGGTGAACTGGATATTCGCGTGGATGCTGTTGAGATGTTGTAGGAACTCTTGTAGCTTGTCTTGTCCGTGCGGCCAGACCACGAAGGTGTCGTCTACGTAGCGGAAGAAGTGGCTCGGCTTGTGTGTGGCTGAGTCTAGGGCCTGGTGTTATTTTACATTAATAATGGGGATTTATGGCCAAAATTAAATGAAAATGCGTAAAAAAATGACCGAATAAAACAAAAGATGCTCTTATGAGTTGCAACAGGCAAAAAATGCAAAAAATTGTCCTAACAAATACGTCTTAAAACACTCAGTTTATCACATAACATATAAATAGTAAAGCAGCTATGTTTCTGGCTTACGAGAAAAAAAGATGCAATTTCATCAAAATCCTAGCCATGATTATAACCGTATATAAGGCTGAATAAAAGGGAAAAGCAAAATATTTGCATGAAACCTGTCTCACGGTCAAGAATATCAAGTGTTTCATCATAAATCGAACTCGGAACTTTTTCAGGGAGAACCAGTGAACTGCTATAACTGGTCAAAACCCAGGCTGCAGAAATCGTGATGGCATGAATTAATGAAGCAGAATTAACCTGAAGTTTGCTGTACATGTTAACACATTCCGGCTTCCTTCCTCTCTCTCTCTCTTTCTCTCTCTCTCACTTTCATTTAATTTAAATTTCTAGTACTTGAAATGCTGCTCTACCTACAGCGGAGAAAATCTACTCCCCCCTTCTCGCTGAATTTCTGCTGAGTACTGCCACTCTCGGAGGCCGAACAAGCCTTCCAGACGTGTATGCATTATTCAGACAGCCAGCATTACCAACGAAAATCTCCCAAGTGTTTTGCCTAAAATAACTCAAAAACCAAAATTATTTTACAGACATATTTAATATTTTAGGTCGAAGAATATACCCGTAAGATATTCCGCTACTGAAAGATCGTTTCCCCCATCTTAACCGGGAGCGATTGCGTTTATAGTTAAAAAAAAAAATCGAAAGGCATACTGGGATTTTATTTCCAAACTTTCCAGTCTAAATAATAACCATTTATTTCAATTAAATGTAACTAAAACAGAGAAAAAAATGTCAATTTATATATTGAGAGGAAGTTAAAAATCGGTGTTAATTGCCTTTTAGGTTTCACCACCTCATTCCCACCCGTTCTTTCAAATTTCAAATGGAACTCCTCATCATGAAACGAGTATTCAACTGTTTACACGTCTCATTCAAAGTTCCTCACAACTTTCGTTTTCTATGATTGCCTGGCAACCTGGCTTGTTGTTATTGCCAGTTGGTTGTAGGGCGAAGGCAGTTTATTTTGGGTAATGTCCTAAATTTAACTAATTCAATTTACTAAATTCAAATGTTCAAAATATGCTCCATTGTTGACTAGACAGTAATACAGTCTATTTCTGAACTCCTCTACATAGCATTGCCAAAGTACCAAAACCATACATAAATAACGTAAAATCTATCCTGTTTGAAATTTTTAAAGAATAGGTTTATAATATACAAATATAATATTCCTTAATATTAGTTTGTGTTACTGCATGAAATAACCTGTAATCAACGATAGTATTTATAGTTTTGTTCTTTTCAGCTCTAACCAACAATAAAAGCACTCCAGATTGCCAGGTGACGATAGAAAACAAAAGACGTTAGAACAAATTAATAAGATTAACAAACAATAAAATAATTGAATACTCTTTCAACTTTAAATATCATAACAGAGAGGTATTATTTGATATTTCAAAGTAAGACGAGGGGTAATAGGTCAAACCTAAAATCAGAAAAAAAAAAAAACGGTTTTGAACTTCCCTCTAATTATCTAAATTGAGTTACTTTTGTTTAAATTAAATTTAAATGAAATAAATACTTAAGCCCATTGAGATTAGGAAGTTTTGAAATGAAAATCCTGTACAAGTATATAAAAATACACAAAGTAAAACATCTAATGTATGTCCAAATAAGAGATGAGCTTCAATTTTCTGTATTGCTCACGAAAGCCATCCAATGTAATCCTAGAATTAATCCATTGACTTCAAAATTACACAGTGTATACGGTTAAGGAAGACAGTGTAGTTGATTTTTCACAACTTCACATAAAATGTCCATTAGTTTATCTTAATCATTGTCCCGCAACGTAACTTCATAATGTATGTAAGGCAACATACCTTGACTTCTGGTTCGAGTCCTCATGGAGGGAGAAATTTTCTCACTAAACTTCGGCCAGTACATTGGGAACCGGTGCCCACCCAACATCGTGATTTGAGGAGCTACAGTGAGTAGCGAAATCTGGTTCCACGAGCCAGCTTTAACTGCTGGGGGAAGGGGTCATCATGATAATAACAAGTTACCCCTACTGGTTGGATGATCATGGGCTGGTAGGCCTCGATCCTTTATGGGCTGTCGCGCTATTATTATTATTATTATTATTATTATTATTATTATTATTATTATTATTATTATTATTATTATTATACGATAATCATTTATAGGCCGAACACTTGGTTTTCTTTTTATCAAAATAGATCTAGATGTTTAAAAGTGATACACATGTTAAATTATACCACAGTCTAGTATATACAGTCACGAAGCTCAATACGTAGTAAATATGCATCCATAAATAGTTGCTCACCACTAGGATCGCTAATATCGCCTCATTACAGACAAAGCGAAATAGTACCAGCACAGTCTATTGTTCCTAGCACCCTCACAACTCAAGCTTCGTGACTATATACTAGACTGTGATTATTAAGGAGCGGATTTCTATGTAATTAAATATTCTTTTTGCGTGTGATAAAACACAATTAACAGAGTTAAACATTCCGAATATGAAGTTTCAAGTTTAAAACCCGAATTTTATTTCACATAAAAACGCATATTTTCACAAAAAAATATGTAAATGCATATTTTCAGGAAATCTATTATAAACACATAAATCTTGGAGTTTTTTTACTTAAATAATTTTGTACAAGAACTTTTAAACATTTTAAAACTAAATCAACTATGTCACTCAAAAGTACGTTATATTTTTAGACTTCTTAGTTGCTTCGTGTTTCTAAGCGCTGTGTGGTGTATCCGTGATACATTTTTGTAATAGTATCGCCTCAAGTTCTGAGAACTGCTAGGCAGCATATCAGTGTTATTATTAGAGTATAAATTAACATGGCCAAGGAGGAGAGATCTTGCAACACATAATTAGGAATGTTTATTGTTGCTGAAGATGATTTCAATCCACGCTTTGTTTGTGAAACACAACAGATAAGAGCTCGGGTATGAATATTATTTAATTTAAACAAATCTCTCGCCTCTCGCTCATGTCTATCAAGTAAGGCAATACGTCTTGTTGTGATTCCCTGTTATCGGGCTTCGTCAATCGATATCCTTCAAGATATACTGAAAGATGGTTGTTTAAAAAACGATATGGCTTTCCTATTAGCAAATTTAAGCTTTTTATGTGACACCATAAAAAAATTCGAAACATCCAAAAACCTGTTGTCTGAAACAGGGAGGTGCGTGCCGTGGAAATTAAACTAGACTCGCTACCAGGTTCAGAAGTACAAGTACCAAGGGACAAATTCCAGAATGTGTTTGGGAAAAACAGTGGATATAAAAAAATGTGTAAAATTGCTCAAGTATTGGAGGATATGCCTGTAGGTGAAATTGACGGTGTTTGTGTTTGTGACATTCCTCTCTTTAAATATGCACGTCTGACGTCCTGTGATGTGGAAAGATCGTTTTCACAGTATAAGTCGTTGTTCAGAGATAATCGGCATGCATTTGTGATGGAGAATTTGGAGATGACCTTTGTTGTTCACTGCAATTCTCGGCCAACTACTAGCACTCAAGTGTGGTTGGTGAGTACTTAGTAACATTTTTTTTCCAAGTTAAGTAAGGTATTTTTGTCATATTTAAAACAAATATTTTTTTTGTTTTTAGCAAATATTTTCGTACTTTTTAGCACATAAACAATTAATATATTTAAATTTTTTAGCACATAAAAATCCGCTCCCTAGTGATTATAGTATATATTTCTTCTGCGGTTGACTCATTTATAAAAAGTTGTTTATAGCAGGAACCTTAATTCTCTTGGCAACGAAGCACTACTCACCTTATTTGTCATACCGCAGAAGGGTAAAATATTAACAAAATTCGAAACGAGTAGCATAAATAATTATGTAGTAAATGATTAATGCCTTTAAGAAATAGCCTATTTTGTGGATACTAACTACATCATCTCAATGCTTCAGTCTAAAATACACATTATAAAAGATCACAAAGCAAATGGTATTCTGATTCCTGAAATGTGTAGTCACGGTATAGACCCAGACACAAAATTCAGGTGGCCCAAATTTTGTTTTTGGATCTATACGTTTGTTACTTCAAATAAGGACTCAATGTCATATTAAAAGTATATTATATTTCTTGTGAGTCATTCTCACACAAATTTCACTGATAGATATTTAATATGATTAAATATATTTAATATGAATAAAATATAGTTTTTAAGACAAATCTGTTTCCACAGACAAAGATGACCGAAACCACATTTCTTTATCGGGAAGCTAAAAAAAAAACCTGCATATTTGCCAAAATGTAGAAATTGACTTCTTGTAAATATCATTATTCTAGGACAATATCATCGAAATGATAGCCGTCCAAATCATGGATTTAAAATATCGGCATCCTAATAAACTCAAATGAACAAAAAAGAAAATGTAAATTAATGTTAAGAAATACATAATGCAATTTTAAAAAAGAATATTCTGCGACAAGATTTGGTAGCTATCAAAACGATAAAAATTTATTGAAAATAAATAACATACATTGAATATTATAAAGATGAATAGAGATGGTGATTGATGATGTTCAATGAAGATTTTAAAATGGCTGATGCAACAACAAAAGGCTATTATCATAGATCCAACTATACGCATGGAGAGAGATCTAAACCAAGCTCATCAGGTTGATCAGGAAAAGAGGGCCATTTATGAACCTTGTATTCCCTACCTTAGTGCCAAGTATAACATCCCTCTCTTCAATTGGTCAGTGACAGGTTTATTTTTTGGTGCTCGGAGTTCTTTACCAAAATTTACATATAATTTTTTAAAACAATTATCAATATCATCTTTTGAAATTCAAAAAATCATCTCGCAAATTCTCAAAGATTCCCTGCAGATTATACAATTTCATTTATACCACTCAGAAGGCCTTAATTAAGGATATGCTAATTTAAATAAAATCTTTTTTAATCAGTATAATTTAGTCATCTTCTAAGATTTTATTTTATAATTGATAATCAATGGTGCTTAATTATTACACTTTATTTTTATAACACTATTCATATTTAAATGATTGTATTTGTTTGCTATTCATTTCCGGATCCTCGTGGTCATCCTTAATTAAGGCCGGATGAGTCTCTCTCTCTCTCTCTCTCTCTCTCTCTAATTTTCTGAGGATCCCAATGTAATTTTGGGAATTGTTCCTCGCGCACCAAACATGAGTCCAATGATATTCCAATCTTGAGTATTATATTTATGACTGAGATCATCACAGCTTGGAAGGTAAATAGCGCGTTTCTCTTCATGTACCTGCTTTGGTTGATCTTCATTAATTTCGAACCTTACAGTGGGGTCAAGAATGAGACCAGTTTTTTTTTTATCTCGGTCAATTATTATGATGTCAGCACGCCGTGTAGATCCTTCCGTAGAAAGACATTGAACTTCCTCATATACTTCGTATTCACCATGTTCACTTAATCTGTTAGCAATTATTGAGAGGACTGTGTTATGTCTGTCAATTTATTTCAAAGCGAACAGAATAAATTTGGTTACTCATTTTCGGTGAAAAAGTATTGGTATACATTCCACGGAGGTCACATACTTAACACAGAAATTACACGATACTGACCTCACAACTTTACTTTCTTTAGAAAGAATTAATGTTAAATATTTTTACCATCCCTGAAAATCTATTCTCATCGGTTGAATTTGAATCGATCGCAAATTAACTGATTAATTGTCCATCCCATACATTCTGCCTAGAACTTCCTCATTTATGGGTAAAAGCCATCTTTCAACAGGAAGAAGACGTGCCATGCAATGCTATTGTCCTTGGATATCCAGTTCTCTCGACCAGGTCCGGATTAAACGAAAAGCATGTCTGCCACTGTAGCACTCTCCACGATTTGCAAACGCAACTCTAAGGGTTAAATTCTTGTTATAGCCCCCGGCCATATTAGGGAGGTTCATTTCTTTTATTTGGCATGATTTACTGTAGCGATGTTCATCTGTGCCTGACGAGGGCCTTAACAAGATTTCCCCCAGCGTTTAATTTCCTTCATTACCAATAGTTTGCTCTGTGTCTTCAATAGTTCACAAACTGCTGATGGCTACCTAACTTCGGAATTAGATTCCGTTCAGAATGGTTTGGTTTGTAATTACTAGGTGTCTCTGCTGCCCGCCGATGTTTAGGTCAGGTTGACCAAATACATTATGTCAGGTCTGCAGTCAGACCAAAGTGCCGTTAAATCATTAGAAACGGTCTGCACAGGGATGCACAAAATTCGAAGTGTGTGAGAGAACACATTATAAAGAACACAGTCTTACCTTAAGCGAACTGGTTGCTCCTCATCAGAGGGATACGAGTTCTATCGCTGCCAGACTAAAGGAATCATTGTTCTCGTACAGGGGTGTGTAAGAAACAGCGCAGTGTACATCGCTGTACCAAAAGACAAGGGTGAACAAAATGAACTTTAAATCAAGTCGAGTTACATTACTTCTTTACACTTTTCTTTACCTTTTTAACAAATCCAATGGAATTATTTCACAACAGAAGATGTTACATATGAAGAACTAACCAAAAGTTACTTCGGAATATGTATGATAAGAATTTCTTGTGTTAAACTCTAACGTACCTTGTTTACACGTTTCGACCTATGTATGGGTCATCCTCAGAACTGGTCGTTGTTGGTCTTGGCGCCACTTGTTCTCTTTCCTGTGAGGGTGCGTTCGTGTCGTATAGTGTAGAGTCAAAGAGTGTATGTTTTGAAGTTGAGTTGTGTGTTCAGAATTTCGTTGGGGTGTGTTTTCGTGTGTCTGTATATTTCATATTGTTCTAGTGTGTTTAGTGTCTGGCTTTTTGGTTGGATGTGTAGTATTTCCATATCTGTGTTGATGTCTCTGTGGGTGTGGTTAGCATTTGTGATGTGTTCTGCATATGTGGAGGTGTTTTGTAATTTTTTATGGCTGTGATGTGTTCTTTGTAACGTGTTTGAAATGATCTGCCCATCTGTCCTATGTAGAAGTTGTTGCAGGTGTTACATTTGAGTTTGTATACACCTGTGTGGTTTTGTTTGTGTTGTTTGTGTGTTGAGGTGTTTTTGTAGAGTGTTATTTGTTTTGTATGCGATGTTGTAATTTAATTTCTTGAATGAGGTTCCAATTTTGTGTGTGTTTTTGTTTTCGTATGTTAGTGTGATGCATTTTTTGTGTTCTTGTGTTTGTGTTGTATTCTTATGTTTTTTGTGATTATGTTTTGTCTTACGTATTATGTTGTCTATTATGTTGGGGTTGTATCCGTTTTCTTGTGCTATGTATTTGATTGTGTTTAGCTCTTCGTTGTAATCCTGTTGGTTCATTGGTATGTTGAGTAGTCTGTGTACCATTGTTCGGAATGCAGCTTGTTTGTGTTGTGTGGGGTGGTTGGATGTGTTCTGTGTGTGTGTCGTTGTTGAGGGTTTTCTGTATACTTTGAATGTATGTTTGTTATCTATTTTTGTTATTGTAATTCCTAGAAAATTTATGGATTTGTTGTTTTCAATTTCTAATGTGCAGTGTAGCTTTGGGTGTATTTTGTGCTCAAGATGTACAAAAGTTACGTGCAGAGCTTGCAAAATTGATTAAGAAATTTAGGGGAAAAAAGAGAAAAGAAATATATGAGGAAGATGAAAACAGGTAAAGCGGTAGCAAAATGAAACTAGAAAGAATGTAGGGAGGAAAATAAAGTAATATATCCTAAGATGATTATGGAAACGTGAAAAGAGGAGTAAAATATTGAAGAAATGTATGAGAATAAAGCATACTGTAAAGAAAGAAAAACAGAAAATAAAAACGAAAAAAAAAATAGAATAGAACCCTAATAAAAACAGGAGAAGGTGGCTTTGTGAAGGAAAACAAAAATAGAAATACTTCGTGGAGGAAGTTATTAGTTAGTCGTTCAGTTATTAAAGAAGTTAATGAGGTTAAATACTTAGGTGTAATTATTGATAATCATTTAAAATGGAATAATCATATTCATTAAATTTGTAATAAATTACGTAAAACATTATGGTACTTTGTTGTTCTAAAAATATTTTGTCAATTAACTGTTTACGTATAATTTATTTAGCATTATTTCAATCTATATTTATGTATGGTATCATAGGTTGGGGTGGAACTTATAAATCCAACCTTTATCCGTTAATTTTACTACAGAAAAAAAGTATTAAAAATTTGTTTAAAAAAGCAGAAAGATTACCCAACTGAATTGTTGTTTAAACACTTCAAAGTTTTCAACATTAAACAAATGTATTATTTTATTTTATTAAAATATTTTCATAGAAATTTTAACAACTTTGAAAGGTATATACATAAATATAGAACTAAAAATATTAATTCTCTGCGTTTGTGTGAACCAAAATGTAAAACCAATGCAGCTTTTTATCATAGCATGAGTCAAGGTCCCAGGTTATTAAAAAAAATTATTCCAATATTATTTTAAGCATGAAACCTCTTGAAATTTATAAAAAAAAAAATACAAAAAAAATTGTATTGGATTTATAGTTTGGGTTTAAACATATTAAAGACTTTTTAATCTGTATTCACTTTCAATTTTAATTTTGTTTTTGTTTGTATTGGAATCCCCTCCTGAGCACGAGTCTTACTCATTCAGGAGTGGGCTAGTTTATCTTTCTTTGTATTTATTAATTTGTATTCATCTCAGACTTACTAGCAATGTATATAAATAAAGAGAAATGAAGAAAGGCACCAAGACGAGCAAATGGAGGAAAATAATGTTAGCAGAGGAAAAGAAGAAGGTGAAAGAGAAAGTGAATGTAGGTAGAAGGAAAAGTAAAGGGGACTATGACAAAAAGAAACAACACACTTTCATAAAGTAACAGAGTTAAACCATAAGATTGATGGCGGCTATTTATGCAACGGAGGTACAAAAATAATTCAGTCTTTAAATAATGTAACAATGACGCAATGAGCACGGTAGAGAGAAATGGAAAGCAACGATCCCGCTTAAGTATATCAAGACATGTGCTGTCCAGACCTTTCCTGAAAGTAGGTCTACTGAGGCACATAATCCCTTTTCAGTTATAAACATCGAATCTCCCAAAAATGAATTCCGCCGCAAGTTTGCTGAAACAAATTGTGAAACACCTTATAGGAAGAAATGTAATTACAAATTCCTACACATGTAGCTCGCAGTGGCGGTAAAGTATGAGAAAACAAATACGTAATCAAACTTTACCGTTGCAGACTAACAGAAAGGAATGGCCGTCTATATATCAATAGTGAACAGAAGCCTTCCCACATCAAACATATCGCAACCGAAATGCAATTGATTCAAAGGTTTGGAAAGGCTCTTCAAATCGCAATGAGTGCCTTTGTACTGTACTGAAAATCAAAGATTTAATGGCCAACTTTATCCAATCTCATCAATCACTCTCGCTCTATTTGAATTTGTTCGATATACACTTGCATCAGTTTCCAATCGCAAACAAGGCTCTGCAAAATGTGAGGAATTATCATGTTCAAACACAAGGCAGAGCCCAAAGCAAGGTATAGGCATAGCATGATCACTTGACAGTTTCTCAGAAAATCCAACAGCTATTCGACCCAAGGAAATATACTGTCAAAATCTGTTGTGGACTGATTGCTACACAATAGAATTAACAAGCACGATAGTCCATTATTTGATCTTCGAGAATCTAGAACAGCGGTGACCAAAACTCGAGCTCCAGTGATTACATGCGACAGACAGCCTATGAAGTAAGGAGACGGAGGAAAGATGCTTGACATGAAAACTACAACCAGTGGTGGTTCCTGTACTAACATCTTGATCAATCCCGCGGATAAAAATCTCAATCTTTGCTGTATCAGTAACGTCACTACTGTCATCAAGAGCCAGTGAATAATATACGATTTGTCTTGCTTCTTTTTTAACCTTCCTCTTGAATATAATCAGGAATTTTCTAAATTCTTCTTTCGATACTTGGTCGAGAAATTCGTAGTTTTTCAGAATTAAAAACTTCTTATGGACAAGTTATTTAAGTTATTTTAATCATTACTCTTTTGAGAAATTCTGTTCTATTAAAAGGCTTTAGAGCACGAGATATTTCAAACCCCATTAGGTAGCTGACTTCCTTACATTTATTTATCTCATCTTTCTCTTCCTGGCTATGATTTAAGACATGTCAATTCCTGGCGTTTAACAGTTCGTTGGCACATAATATAGAATCAGTTTTTCTACAATGTTATTATTATTAAATTAATAACTAATAAATAATAGATTAAAATTGAGATACATGAAAAATTTATCCTTCTCGGGAGAAGATCTAAAATTATCAATATTCATGCACGTACAGAATTACAGAAACATGCTTAGTGGTCAGTAATAATAATAATAATAATAATAATAATAATAATAATAATAATAATAATAATAATAATAATAATAATAATTTATTTAACCTGGCAGAGTTAAGGCCATACGGTCTTCTCTAACACTCAGCCAGGAGTAAAACTGCATTACAAAAACACTACAAATTTACAAAGTACACTACAATTTTACACACGAAACTGAATAAGATAATAATAAAAATTCAAACAATAAGAAGTAGAAATCAGACATAATATATAACATACAGAAACAAAGAAAAGCATAATAAAATGTGAACAGCAGGTAAAAATAAATGAGACATACAAAGTATAAAAATAACAGAATTAATAATAATAATAATAATAATAATAATAATAATAATAATAATAATAATGATAAAAATAAGAATAGTAATAATAATAATAATAATAATAATAATAATAATAATAATAATAAAATAGTGCAGTACAAAGCATACAATGAATACAATATTTTTAAGTACACACAGTAAGGAAAATTATGATTATATATAGCTCAACTTATCACATTATAGATATATCATTATCGGAAAATATGAAAACAAAAATATCAAATAAGTTAAATATCACTAGAACATAAAAAAAGATGTGAATACGTGGAAACATGCAATACAACACTTGTCATAATAGTAAGTTAGTTTGGCAACTCGTCATAAGATAATTTTGTAACTTGGATTTGAAAGATTTCAATGTTCGGCAGCCCTTGACTTCAGGCGGCAGAGAGTTCCAGTGACGAGAGGTAGCAACTGTGAAAGATGAGGAATACAGAGATGATGTGTGAAGTGGAATTTCTAGCGTGTTATCGCGTTGTGATCGAGTATTAATATTATGATAGCGAGAGAGAGTATGAAAACGAGCGAATAAATAATATATTATATATAATTATATATTTTACGCACTTCAAAACAGTTCATTTCCTTCATGTTACATATCACACTAGTGTTTGGAGTTTACAGTATTCTCTATCTTGAAAATGTTTAAAAAAAAAATATATGAAATAATTTATTACCAGTATGCACTAAGAGAAAATGAAATGAATTTCGTTTTGAGGATTGCGAAGGATTCAGGCTTTCGCATTTCGAGACAATCGGCGTAGATAGCAGTGGTGGTAGTCCTTTAACTCCACGCATATACCTCGGGTAATCAATTCTGTTAGACGCTGAGAAAACGTCAGGGCGATATTACGGCCGCAAGGATTAGATCAATTGAGAAAGTTCATGACCCCACCAAGAGTCGAACCACGACGCCACAGCAAGTCTTCCCCGCTGTCCCCCATTTTACTTCTGGGTATTGCTCTAATATCTCCATAACTAGTCATCATATCAGGACGGTTAGCTCGAATTTCATCGCCACAATATCCTCCATCAAGCTCCGGTCTTCGAAGACAGCATTTAGTAATCACTCTGTATAATAATACCTCAATTATTCCACGAACAGGCTAATTTAGATCTCTCTAAAATCAACGTTGCACTTCCACAGGGCTTTAGTCATGCCGCTAAGTTATTACATAATTTTATATTGATTTCCTTTTAATTTTCTAATTTAACGTTAAGATTTTTTATTGGGTTATTTTACGACGCTGTATCAACATCTAGGTTATTTAGCGTCTGAATGAAATGAAGGTGATAATGCCGGTGAAATGAGTCCGGGGTCCAACACCGATAGTTATCCAGCATTTGCTCGTACTGGGTTGAGGGAAAACCCCGGAAAAACCTCAACCAAGTAACTTGCCACGACCGGGATTCGAACCCGGGCCACCTGGTTTCGCGGCCAGACGCGCTGACCGTTACTCCACAGGTGTGGGCTCTTTAAGGTGAGAGGATGGTATTTTTTTGTGAAAAAATGAGTAATTAAAAAAATCTTTAAAATACTCTGTGATATGTGTAGAATGCATAGCATAACATTTTGTGGGTATTTATGCCCTTATCGGATGTTGAGACGTAATTTTTAAACTTCCTGCGCTATGAATTTTTAAATCACTCGCCCACTTTTATTGTTGTTTCCGGTAAAATAAATTTTCAAATTTTTTTTTCTTTAAAATACCCTTTGATATGTGTGGAATGCATTGCATAATATTTTGTGGGTATTTGTGCCCTTATCGGATGTTGAGACGTCATTTTTAAACTTCCTGCGCTATGGATTTCTAAATCACACGCCCGCTTTTATCGGTTTCCAGTAACTTCATTTTTTTTTTTGCTACATTGCCAGACAAAAATGGATATAATTTCTGAATTATTAAAGATACCTGCATGAAATTTAGAACATTCATTCGTTAGACTATTGGGAAACTTTTCTCTGTAGCAGAATTTTGTTAATTGATTTCATTTTAAAAATACGTCCGTTTGTTTGCAAGAAAGGAAATCAGAAAATTGTTATTAAATTTTAATTGTTTATTTTACAAACATAGGGACTAATATCAAAATTCTGTTACAGACAGTTTGTAGAACATGCTTTTGCAAATACATTGCAAAAAACGGTTTGAATCTATCTTTAAAAACGGTTTAGATATATCGGTTTTAGTACAATTCTGCATTGGGTATATTTTTTTCAAAGTTGGGCCCCCAAATATTTTTGTTTTCAAAATATTTTTATCTGCTTGAGTTGCCAGAGCTATGAGCTCTCTACATACAAAAAATTAATATTTTACACCAAATAGGAAAAAAGTTAAAAAAAAAATACCATCCTCTCCCCTTAAGATCTTGCCTGTTGGTTTACGTACATACACTCATCAAAAGAAGCAATTCTATATTACTGACAAATGAAACACTTCAAGATTACTCATTTCTGATTTCAATTTTATTGCCATTTAAGCTCTAAACATTCTGACGGGACAAATACTCGCCACTAACCAAATCACCTAAAACTCATTTTCTTTTTTTCAAAATTGATCAACAATTATTAATTCAGTCTTTTTTCGCAGCATCTCAGCATTATATTTGAGGAGAAATATGGAAACTTGTAGATATAATCTTCCTCCACTCCGTATAATCTTCTCATCAACTCGGTAGCTGGGCTGCACTGCTGGTTGCATACATTCCATTCGATTCAAATCGGCTTAGCTAATTACTAAGCCTCGTTTCACCCCCCCCCGCTCGCCCCTATACATTCAAAAGCTCCCCCTCCGCCGAGAGAGGAGCTTACTCGCTGCCATGTATTGAACCGATTTAGCACAAGAGAGACCTGCTCTCGTTTTCAAAATTTTGCAACGTTTATTCACTTTAAATTGGGTTAACAACCTGTGGATTTTGGGTGTATGAGACACACATTGCATAGGCGGTTAACAGAAAAGTACCGACGTTTCGGCACTTGTAAATCATATCGGAATCAAAGGCACATTTAAATCTAACTAACGTGATGTTGGAAAATTCTCCAAAAAAAAAAAAAAATGTATTAGAAGATGGTAATTCCTGCACATAAAAAAACATACTCAGGCATTAGGATTTCCATAAGAAAGACGATTTAATCCTTGATTGTTCTATGACGACGATGGTGCTGCCAATAGTGTTAGTGATACAGAGTAGGAATCTAAATAGTTGCTCTCATAACTGTCAAGAAGTTTCCACGCACAAACTAAAGCGTTGTAAATTTTTAAAATCATATTTTACTTAACGACGCTCGCAACTGCAGATGTTATATCAGCGTCGCCGGTGTACCGGAATTTTGTCCCGCAGGAGTTATTTTACATGCCAGTAAATCTAACGGCATGAGCCTGTCGCATTTAAGCACACTTAAATGCCATCGACCTGGGCCGGGGTCAAACCCGCAACCTCGGGCACAGAAAGACAGCACTAGAGTCATACACAACCGGTTAAGAAAAATAAACTTATATGTTGTTATTGAACGCCTGGCGCTGTAGTCATTATGCAAAGATCTCCCGTCTCGTGGAGTGTCTCAGGCTCGGTTTAATGAATATTCGAGTTGTTTCTCATTCTTTGTGGTGGACGGCAAAGACAGACCACATTGAGCCATGCAGGAGTTACAAGAGCCCTTCCAAGGACGCGATTATCATCGTGTAGGTCTACTATTTGATAATTCTTCTCCCACTACAATCAATCATCCATCGATCCACGTATCCATCCATCGACTCATTGATTCATTCGTCTATGTATTCATTGATTCATTGAATGATTCAGTGGTTCACTGATTTGTTCATTCATTAATTGATACATTCCTGATTCATTCATTTTCATTCATTCATGTACTACAGTTGGTGTCGTCGAGAGCAAAACGTATCTTCTTTAAAA
This sequence comes from Periplaneta americana, assembly GCA_025594305.2. NCBI lineage: Eukaryota > Metazoa > Arthropoda > Insecta > Blattodea > Blattidae > Periplaneta > Periplaneta americana. The sequence continues at coordinate 1,503,339 of JAJSOF020000005.1, forward strand.
TAATTTATTAATAAAGTAATGCATCTGTTTAGAGTAATTAAAAGGCATTAAGAACTACTGTTTTAGAGGTATGCATTTTGAGTTTAAAATTTAAATTTTGCACTGGAATGTAGGCCTATGTACTTATTTGCTCTTCTCTTTAGTAAGTAATTATAATTTATTCTATTCTTGCATTTCTTTACTCGCCAGATTTCATATTATGCATTACACGTATTTCCTTTGTTGTTACCGATGCCCATTTGTTCATATATATATATGTATAGCCTATGTTATGAATAGAAGTGTAATTAAGAATGCAACCAATTGTAGACGTATATTAAGCAAATATATTTTTTTCTAATTGCATATGGTAAATTTCATTCAATTGTTACTCCGTTTATGTACTCTAAAAATGTCACTGTTGTCTAGCATGCAAAACATGGGGGGAAACCGGTTGAAATTCGAACATTCGGTCGGATGCTTTACCTTGACGGATGCTCTCTGACCGGTCGAATCAAAACCAGTTGTAAGCCCTAATCTGCAACTCTCTAGCCAGCACTCTATCGACTGCGCTATCCAGGCCGACTAGAATATTGTAAATATAAACATCACAACATCACAAACATGAGAATACAAAAAAAAAAAAACACTAAAACAAACTAGGCAGGGTGCATAAAAGATGTCGAGATTTAAGAAATATGTTTCTATATTTCGATCCAAATACATTTTTAAAACGCCTATGATACAAAAGAATTGGTATCCGGATATTTCATTCTTCATAACACTACAAAAGAAAGTAGGCTACACACTTTGCAGCAATTCAAGCCTTAGCTCTTGTGTTATGGGATGGACGTAACTGACTGCGGAACATTTATATCGGATTCGAAAAAAGTATAGGACTACATAATTTACAGAGATACTTCGCTTTGGTTAAGAATATCGGCAATCTTCACGAAAAGAGTAACCACTGTTGAAAGTAGTCCTAATTCCGAAACACGAACGGATGAATTAATTTAGGTTCTACCTATATACAAAAAATCCTAAGAAAATGACACACTTTCGCCCCATCGAACACAAGAGCCATAATTTCCTACTTTATGACACGGCGTGACATGTAGCTTATGTAAACTCTATGCCGCCATAATACTGGGTCTTCAACGCCACATTCTTTAGTCCTCAACTGTCAATATGTTGTTAGTTTCCTAGCCATACTTCATGTTTATATTTTATCTACCTAATACGCTGTCTCAATATTTACCTACTTATCTATTCCCATATACAGGGTGGGTCATAAGTGTGCTTGGAAAAAGCGTGAGCGTGTTCCTGATCAAAAATAAGAACAATTCCTTACATGAAAATTTTACGAAAAATGCTTATTTATAGGAGAAAATAGTAATACTGACTTTTGTATTCATAAGTATTTGATCATATTATTGTGTTGTTTTTGTTTTGATTTTGTGTCACTGTTCGATAGAGACTGGATTAACCTTTGTTCAGGATAGAGACCGATAGCGGGCTTATGTGAAGGCAATGAACCTCCAGATAAGTAAGTAAGTAAGTTTGTTTACAAACAACACAGTAGTACACTGTTTTTGTTTTGATTGGAAGCGGTGGTCCAGTGCCTTGGCCACACAGATCACCCGACTTCGCCTCAATAGATTTTTACCTTTGGGGTCACTTAAAGGCTGACTATGCAATCACCAGTGAAGGATGTAGAGGAGCTATTGCAACGTGTTGAAAATGCATGCCAATTGATCCATGATGACAACATGATATTTGAGCAAACTCGCCAGTCGTGTGTACGTCGTTCTCAGGCATGTGTAAACAATGGAGGGTGAGTACCTTTTGTAAACGTTAAATGACAAGCTTTCAAACATGTGCTTGTGACACAAGAAAAAACAACAAAAAAAAAAGAATGACCATTTATCCTATAAATAAGTTCAGCATTTTCCATCAAATTTTCATATAAAGAATTCTTCTTATTTTTGATCCAGAAGCACGCTCACGTGTTTTCCAAAAATACTTATGACTCACCCTGTATACAGGGTGTTTCCGAGGTGGTGATACAAACTTTCAGGGATGATGGCGATGCGTACATGTATCAATTTCAGATTGTCCGGAAATAACTGAGTCGAAAGTTATAAGCAAAAATAGTTGTATGGAAATGGAATTGTAATTTGGCACCACGTGCCCTTCTTCCCTTAACCTTTGGAACAGTCGTGGAAAAATGATATGGGCCGGATGTCTCCTACGTGGGTACTAGGCCCGATACAATCTGTGAGCTTGTCTACTGTTCGCATTGGATCATCCGTATTCGAAAATCATATGTGCATATTCCGCTCTCGTGTACTCCTCCATTTCACTAGGACTGATCGACTGGACACTGCAACTTGTACACATACACTGCTGTCTACAGACGTGCATATCAGGACCGACCATGTCCGTTACACATTACGCTATCTGCATTGCTTTAATGCAGTTTCCTACCCCCATCCCTCAGACAGCGCACTGAATGGAATACTGTAAGTAGACAACGTAAACAACGTCAGATGAATACAGTATGTGTAAGATGTATAGATAAATACACATAAATAAGGTGTACAGAGGAATAAAACTATTTCATTTCCACAGAACTATTTTTGCTTGTAACTTTCGACTCGGTCATTTCCGGACCAGGGTTCCTGATCTCAAATTGATACATGTGCCCTTCGCCATCATCCCTGAAAGCTTGTAACAACATCCCGAAAAAACCCTGTATATAATGTGGTTCCAAATTATAGAGAGATTCCTCGTCATATGAACGTATGTCCGGAAATGTGTTTATTCTGAGATAGATGACAACAGTTGGGGCGATATCGTCTAACGTATTCTGAGCCAGTTCCAGATGTGCGGACTGGATTTCTGGAACGTGTGTATTAGTGTCCTGCAATGTTCGAACATGAGAGAGCCAACCAAAGACATCACAAACTTCGTCTTATTCCATATGAAACATTAATCGTAAGATATGTGTTAAGGGGAAAGGATGGTATTTTTTACAACTTTTTTCCTATTTGGTGTAAAATATTAATTTTTTATATGTACAGAGCTCATAGCTGTAGCAACTCAACCAACTATAAATATTTTGAAAAAAAAATTATCTGGCGGCTCAGATTTGAAAAAAAAAAAACCCAATGCAGGACTGTACTAAAACCGATATATCTAAACCGTTTTTAAAGATAGAATCAAACAGTTTTGTGCAATATATTTGCAAAAGCATGTTCTACAAACTGTCTGTGACAGAATTTTTATATTCGTCCCTACGTTTGTAAAATAAACAATTAAAATTTAATAACACTTTTCTGATTTCCTTTCTTGCAAACTAACGGACGTATTTTAAAAATGGAATCAATTAACAAAATTGTGTTACAGAGAAACGTTTCCTAATAGTCTAAAGAATGTGTGTTCTAAATTTCATGCATGTATCTTTAATGGTTCAGAAATTATATCCATTTCTGTCTGGCAATGTAGCAAAAAAATGAAGTTACTGGAAACTGATAAAAGGGGGCGTGTGATTTAAAAATCCATAATGCAGGAAGTTTAAAAATGACGTCTCAACATCCGATAGCGGCACAAATACTCACAAAATGTTATGCAAATATTCCACACATATCAAAGAGTATTTTAAAGAAGAAAAAAAGTTTTTTTGAAAATTTAATTTACCGGAAACAACAATAAAAGTGGGCGAGTGATTTAAAAATCCATAACGCAGGAAGTTTAAAAATGGCGACTCAACATCCGATAAGGGCACAAATACCCACAAAATGTTATGCTATGCATTCCACATAATATATCACAGAGTATTTTAAAGAAAAACAATTTTTTTTAATTTACTCATTTTTCACCATAAAATACCATCCTCCCCCCTTAAAATCCTTAGGCGGTGAAAATTGAAGGAGTTCCTACGAGTGCAGGACAGCGAATATTTTTATAACAAGGTGGAACAAACACGACAGGCCTCCTTTTCCAGGCCGAACATCGATGAATATCGAACTTGTCAAACTCGACAAACTTGAACCGAACACAGCGCCTGTAATGAACGTCGCCATTCCGGGTACAGGCCGGAACATTCCGAAGGATACGTGAGTCATGATGCGATGTGTGATGGCTTGCATTGAGACCCAGGGGACAGCTCGAGCATTGCTGCAACTCGGCCAGAGATAGCAAGCATCTATTATACAACATAATCCTATACTGCGAGGTAACTGTGCATTTCCAGACATATTCAAAGGGCCAGGAAACACCTACCGGGGTTTGCATCCGTATTTTGGAAACACACGCACATGCCCACACACGCCTACGCACGCACGCACACATATCACCTAGCTCAGGCCCTACTCATCCATTCACTACTTTTATATTTATTTGTAGGTAGGCCTATGTAGAGTTCTCCTTATAAATCAAAACAGAGCTTTTTAATATCATCCGTCGGACAGAAATAATATAAAATGACGAATTTTTTAATGCCCAGTTTCCAAAGGTTTGCTTCAGAAGTAATGATTAATTTTAGATGAATGTTCCATACAGACATTTTTGTAGAAAAAAATAATAAGTCCCAAAAATGTCTGCACACAAAACATGAAGTAGTATATCGAAATGATAGCCGTTCAAATCTTGGATTTAAAATACTGGAATCCTAATCAATTCAAATGAACAAAAAAAGAAAATGTAAATTAATGTTAGAAAAATAAAAAAATAATATTCTGCGACAAGATGTGGTAGCTATCAAAACAGTAAAAATTTATTGAAAATAAATAATATACACTGAATATTATAAAGATGAATAGAGATGGTGATTGATGATATTCAGTGAAGATTTTAAAATGGTTAATGCAATTCTCTGAAGAGTCTTATCAGGAACCTTTAATTTTCTGAGGATCTCCAATGTAAATTTGGGAATTGTTCCTCGCGCACCAAACATAAGTCCAATGACATTCCAATCTTGAATATTATATTTATGACTGAGATCATCACAGCTTCTCTTCATGTACCAGCTTTGGTTGATCTTCATTAATTTCGAACCTTACAGTGGGGTCAAGAATGAGACCAGTTTTTTTTATCTCGGTCAAGTATTATGATGTCAGCACGCCGTGTAGATCCTTCCATTGAACTTCCTCATATACTTGGTATTCACCATGTTCCCTTAATCTGTTAGCAATTATTGAGCGGACTGTGTTATGTCTGTCAATTCGCAGTAATTCGCCCTGAGGGCTGAAACCTAGCACGTGGGGTAACGTTAATAAATACTTACAAATGGCTTTTAAGGAACCCGAAGGTTCATTGCCGCCCTCACATAAGCCCGCCATCGGTCCCTATCTTTGCAAGATTAATCCACTCTCTATCATCATATCCCATCTCACTCAAATACACTTTAATATTATCCTCTCATCTACGTCTCGGCCTCCCCAAAGGTCTTTTTCCCTCCGGCATCCCAACTAACACTCTATATGCATTTCTGAATTCGCCCATATGTGCTACATGCCCTGCTCATCTCAAACGTCTGGATTTATTCCTAATTACGTCAGGTGAAGAATACAATCCATGCAGTTCTGCGTTGTGTAACTTTCTCCATTCTCCTGTAACTTCATCCCTCTTAGCCCCAAATATTTTCGTAAGAACCTTATTCTCAAACACCCTTAATCTCTGTTATTAATAAGCATATAATATTACTTAATAAATATTAAAACAAAGTTTCCTAAATTGATATTACTTGCAATGCTACCCTATGGAAAATGTGTTGTTCGTTGTGAGAAACATAGAAATAATGAAACTAACCTTATCAGAGAATACTTAATAAATTTTACAGAAGAAAGTGTTCGTCCAAAGGGCTGGATTTGGGAAGAGTACCTAAAACGCTCATTGCATTTCCACGTTGAATAGCAATACTTAAGCGTTGACGCTTAAAAAAATTTGGCCGATTTGAGATACCGAAACTTTAGCGTCATGACTCCAAGGACCGAAGGTCTCCACAGCAAAGGGGATAAAGATATAATTGCCTAAAAGATGAGCATATTTATTGACTTTTTTTCTTCAGACAATAATATCAGGTGCAGGAGGTCATAAAAAGGGTTAGAAAGAAGGAAAAAATATGTGATCTGTGTGTGTGTTTGAAGGGCCCCATACATGCTAAGCCCTATCTGGAGGTAAGTCTGTGCAAACCTATATCCTCAAGCAAGTCTCTTCGTGTATGGGCGAAAGGTATCAAGGCTTTTGGCCTTGAGGCAAGTCTTCAGGCTTTAGGAGTGCTTGAAATTGTCTTCCTGTATCGCTCTCCAAATTAAGCGGCAGAAAAAGCATAGAAACAAACGACACTGCGAGCATCTGGCCGAGATTTCATTGTTACCAGTGTTGCCAACTCAGAATTCCATTTACCGCTGCACAAGCTTAAAAAAACCGCTAAACTGTAGTTGAAAAACTCCAGATTTTTCTTAATACAGCACTTCTAAATTTGAAATACAAACTATACAGTTTTAGGAACTGGAGAATTTGATAAAAATGTAGACTACATTATGGAAAGTGTGTATCACTTCGTAGGTTCTAGGTTCTATGCAAAATCGTATGGACAATTAAATCTGAATATTTTGCATTTAATATCACCTTACACCATTTACATCGAGCTTTCCTACTATCACCGGCAACTTCTTCCACCCAATCTTTCAACACAGTATGTTTTTTTCACACATCTCTAAACTTTTGTATGTATGGATTTACGCGGCACATTTCTTCAAAATTGAATCAAGTAGATCAAGAATAATATACTGGACACTTCGGAAAAAATCACATTCACAATCACACCAGTCCGTTCGAAATCTCATTTCACACTGAGCTGGAGACGTGTCTGCTAACAATGAGTCTGGTTTGAAGTTATATGTGTTACATAAACTATAATGCGGAATGATAAATTTAAAAATATATAATATAAGACGACATTAAGATATATGAATCATAATTATGAGGAGACAGAAAGTAGGAAAGACCGGAGAATGCTGGGTTTGTAGTGAAAGATCTGACCATGGGCAGAACACTATGAATGAATGAATCATAATTTAAGTTATCATAAATTAAAATAATAATTCAGATCAATTCATTTACAAAAACAATGCCTACAGTTTAACGAATGTGGCGTACCTTATTTGCATAAGAACAATGGATGAGACAGGAAATGTATATGGTTGTACCAAATCGAGTTAACATAAGACATTGATATTTTATACTCACACAATGAAAAATTGTGATAATACCATATTAATCTCTGGTCTATGATTAACTAATATTGTTGTCGACAAGTACATATAAAAGCAATTATAACATCTTTACAGATAAAAAATTAAAAATATCGTCTCCCTCTGCCGGGATCATCAAAAAAGCCAAATAAATAGCTAGCCGCTGATGATAAAATTCTGTAGCTGACCATAGTCCTGAAAACACCAGATTTAGCTACAAAACCGCTGACTTGGCAACACTGATTGTTACGTTTGGAGTTCTTTATAGGAAAATGGCGGCAAGCTATGAATGTTCAGATTCAAGGAACTACTCTCATACATTTTTCTTAGAATTCATATACTATATGTGTGAACATTTTCTATGGAAAATGAAACAAATTTTAGTAACATTATAACATCGAAAGTATAAATATACTATTTAAAAATGGCGTTAAGGATTCACTTAGAAATGAATGAAGAACCACGGAGAAATATTATTTCTCGAGTAATCACATTTCTCCATGGGAAATAACTTCAACGACCTCTTATGTCTTCTTGGTGAACTGTAAGTCTAGGAGGTAAGTCTGAGCTTGTAGGCCTATGGGCAATGATCCAATTCAGACCTCCTGAAGATAAGCGATATGTCTCAACAGACACCCTTAGGCCCTTAACAGACAACTCCCAAGGGAAAATATACTGTAGGCAATCAATATTAAACGTAATTATTATCCTTAAAGATATATAAAAACTCGGTAACTACAAAAAATTTACTGTTCGAAAGATCCATCGTAAGAGACAGAATTTTTAATCCTCCATAAAAGGTGTTAAAATAAGAAGGTCTACTATTCCAGGTCTGAAGTACCTTGCTATCACAAACTCTTGAATTTTTAGTGCACTGATTTAAAAGAAGAGACTTGTCTATTCATAAACAACGATGATTGAAACTGGCTTACGTTTTTTAGGCATAATTATTATAAATATGTTTCGTAACACTTACCAACAGAATCAGGATAAATTTTTACAGCAACGCGTTAATAAGAACTCTGGAAGTTATTTAAAGCAGGACTTACCTGAAAAAGAAAGAAAACATTAATTAAAAAGCTATTCAGGTCGTGACAATACTTTTCTTTTATTAATGTAATTGCAGCAGCATTCTTCTCTTATTCATCTTTGCCGGCCAATTCCACTTCTTTCTCTGTTTGCTTATATAGGGTGTTTCCGAGGTGGTGTTACAAATTTTCAGGGATGATGGCGAAGGGCACATGTATCAATTTGAGATCAGGAACCATGGCCCAGACATGACTGAGTCGAGAGTAATAAGCAAAAATAGTTGTGTGGAAATGGAATTGTAATTTGGCACCACGCGCCCTCCTTCCCTTAACCTTTGGAACAGTCGTGGAAAAATAATATGGGCCGGATGTCTAATACGTGGGTACTTGTCCCGATACAATCTGTGAGCTTGTCTACTGTTCCCATTGGCTCATCCGTATTCAAAAATCAGGTCTGCTTATTCCGCTCTCGTGTACTCCATTTCACTAGGAGTGATCGACTGGACACTGCAACTTGTACACATACACTGCTGTCTACAGACGTGCATATCAGGACCGACCATGTCCGTTATACATTACGCTATCTGCATTGCTTTATTGTAGTTTCCTGTCCCCATCCCTCAGACAGCGCACTGAATGGAATACTGTAAGTAGACAACGTAAACAACGTCAGATGAATACAGTATGTGTAAGATGTACAGATAAATACACATAAATAAGGTGTACAGAGGAATAAAATATTTCATTTCCACAGAACTATTTTTGCTTGTGACTTTCGACTTAGTCATATCCGGACCAGGGTTCCTTATCTCAAATTGATACATATGCCCTTCGCCATCATCCCTGAAAGTTTGTAATACCACCTCGGAAACACCCTATATATCTACAGAAATTTTCATATTCTATTTGGGTTATGTATGTATAGAAAACTCATTTCTGCAGAAATTCTATGACTATGATTTCATTAGAAATAACTAAATTCCCTAAATTCTTTAGGTTTAAAGTTGAAATACAGCAACGCCATAGCGGAAAGATTATTTTAGGCCACACAACATGCAACAGATTTTCCTGTAACATGTAAAATGTCTGACTTCGACGTGTTCAGATGCTCTATTTTTAATTTAATTTCATGTTTACAATGCTATCGTTTCCGGCAACAGAAAAAAGAGAAAAAAAGGAAAATGTTACGCATTCTTTGTTTCGATCCAATCCGTGGCATACTCACCAGGAGTCCCGTTACTTATGTACATTAGAGGTTGCTACATAAAGGCAATGAATGGATGGTAGAACGTAACTGAATTGTGTGATCCCAAAACGCGCTGAGTCCATTATTATGAAATGAATGTGCTAACTTTTTATCTACCGTTTTACGCACTGAGTGAGATTTTAAGTGTCATGCACAATAACACAACCTTTTAGACAAAGATTGGCATTGTTTTGGAAGAAAACCTGCTTAATGACCTACCTGCTGCGGTTTTTGCGGGCTGTCCTTCCTTAAGGAGATTCAAGAATAACTTAAAAAGTTCTGTATAAAGTGTAAATTAAAATTAAGGTTACATTTAACATGTAATTTTTTAAGGTGACATGTATTTATTTAGCCTGACGAGTTACTCCCTTCGTTTGAATTGTAAATTATTTAAAAATAGCTTGTGAGAGGGCCTTAGACTAGAAATGTTTAGCTTAAATGTAGTTCTGTTTATAAGTATGCATAAGGGTGAAAGTATTTGTCTTATTTGATCTGTTGTATCAGTGAAGCGAGGTGAGTCAGTGAAGTTATGGTTTTACAGTGCAGTGAATAGTTCCGATCAGTGATAATTTATAGTGTAAATGAAATGTGTTCTATAGTGTCAGTGGAATGTGTTATAGAGGATCAGTGAAATGTGTCCTAAAGTGTCAGTGAAATGCGTCATAGTGCCACTACAGTGAGTGAGATGAGAGTAAAGTGAAAAACTATTATCAGTACCAATGTGAAACTTATGTAGGGCCTATACATATGTAGGTTGTATTGTAACATTAGGTTCACTTATTAATTAGGTTATTTTATGTATTATTATTAATTGTAATTATTGTGTTCAATTGTATTGTGTATTCTTATTGTATTGTGTATATAATTGTGTTGTGTATTGTATAATTGTATTTGTATTGTATAATTGTATTGTGTATTGTAATTTTACTGTGTATTGTTTATATTGTGCATACCACTGCCACCGGGTGCTTGCCCACTTGCAGAGTAAATAAATACATACATACAATATATGATAATAGAGGTCTCAAACATAATAATATAAATTAATGTATAAATCAGCCGTTCAGAGCAAAAGTGGGTGTAAGTTAAAATTGGGTAATGAGGTTTAAAGTAAAAATTCTGTAAAATACAGCGCAAAGTAGCAATTAATATATCCTTCTTGCTATTCACTGACTACTAATAGTTTAACGGTCTTACTAATAAACCGTGTATAGTTTTTATACGAGACTTATGCAGCGTTGAGACAGAAAACGTTACTAATAAACCATGCATAAGCGATGGATGTATAAACAGTCTGTAACTATACAATGGGAATTGCTTTGCTGTAGTTATATACACGAAATCCGATGTTTAAGCGTTGTATACAGAGAAAAAATGGCCGCCCCTCTAACAGCTGTTCTTATCGATTGTCATTTTATGATGATGGTTACCTTGTAACCACAGAAGAACAAACCAAAGATCATAGAATTATTAGAATAATATTGCTGTAGCTTGTACTCTGACCAAAATGTAGTGTGGTAATCGATTAAGCCAGTTGTACTATCGATATTTAACACGCCACACTAGAGCACTCTACAGGATGTAATAGAAAATTTCAGATCTTCTATTACCTTTCGTAACGAAGTAATGACGAAACTATGATGTAGCTGTGTAACAGTTGTACTGTTATACACGACGTATGTAGTGATTATTAGTAAGGAATTTACACACGACTTATAAACGAGCTACTCATTGTATAAGTATAAGAGAGTTAAACGTCTGTAAATAGAGTTTTTATTAGTAAGACCATAAATGAATTGAATATTAATAGCTACTTTGCGCTGAACGTTTACTTTAACCCTTATTACCCATTTTTGACTTACACCACTTCTACTCTGAACGGCTCAAATCATAAAAATGGCCAAATGGACTGAGCGAGTTTTGGGGGCACACTCTTCACTTCATATACCGGGTCCGTAATGGACTGATATAATTTCGGGGATAAAATACGAGGGGAACTACCATACACACCCACAACTAATCGGTACCAGCGAAAAGTCACATTCAGACATTTCAAAATTGGCGGTATAACTTACCTTCCTATTACAATCTTTACCGTCACTTACAGAAAAGACTCTTTGATTTGAAACTGAAAGAAAATAATCCCAAAAACGTATCCACGACTGATTTTTTGTTCCATATTATTGTCCAGGTTAGGTTGATTTGTTCGTTCTTTTCAGGAATCGTATATCCAAAGGAAATGAGTCACAGAGTATCTGAGTACGTGGAAACAAATCCCTGCACTAGTACTCCTGCGGGCCTTAGAAGACGGTTTTACAAAATCCACACCTTGAATATCGATGACAAGATGATCTGAGAAGTTCAATTTGTAAGGAAAGCACGTAGTGGTCGTCCTCGTGTAAGCCAACAGGCTGTATGGTAAGTGTAGATGGATTTTTGCGAAAAATATCTTCTAAAGGTCCGCTAAACGTTGGGAATTAATTTGCTTGTAGCCACTCTATTACACAAAGCTACTCAACGTGAGAGACACTATTTCTGAAAAGAATAGTAAAATTGAAATTATGATTTATTTAACGACACTCGCAACTGCCGACGTTATATCAGCGTCGCCGGTGTGACGGAATTTTGTGTAGCAGTTCTTTTAAATGGCAGCAAATCTACTGACATGAGCCTGTTGCATTTAGGTACACTTAAACGCCATCGACCTGGGCCGGGATCGAACCCGCAACATCGGACACAGAAGGCCAGCACTCCACCGACTTTCCCACCAAGGCCGACAAAAAAACGATAAGCAAAATTAACTTGGAAAATAATTCACAATCGTGAAAATGCCTCAGAAATTAACATATCACGAACTCCTTCCTGTCCCAAAAGAAAGAATCCTGTAAGTGGCGGAAACTGGTATAAATATGAGTGAAACGGAAATTCACAGGCAATTTTGAAATCTCGAAGAATATGACTTTTCCTCTGATACCGGTTATTCCGGGCATTCTTTGTAACTGTCCTCGTATTTTATCTCCGAATGTATATATTCATACATAATTCTGATTGTTGTCTTATACAGTGTAAATGTCCGATTATTAAAGAGTCCTCTGAAGTTAAGTATTTAGGCATAATTTTCGATAATCATTTAAAATGGAACCAACACATTAATTAACTTTGTAATAAATTACATAAAATAGTATATTATTTTGTTTTATTGAGGAATTACTTGTTAATAAGTTTATTATACACAATATATTTAACTTTATTTCAATCGGTAATTATGTACAGAATTATAGGATGGGATAGATCATTTAAATCCAATTTTAATCCACTTTATTTATTACAGAAGAAAATAATTAAAATGTGTCTTCATAAACATATTGATTTTCCATCTCAAAAATTGTTTCTAGACTTTAATGTACTTAACGTAAGACAAATTTATTATATTGTATTAATACAATTCATACATACAGTAAAAATCGAAATAATTTTGAATTGTATTCTCATAGTTATGAAACAAAAGGTATGAATTCTTTAAACTTGTTTGAACCAAAATGCAACACTGCTACAGTATTTAATCATAGTAGTAATTTAGGCCCAAGAATATATAACAAATTTAATTTAAATATCCTAATCTTGTCAATTCTAATAGTTCTATTATTAAATTTAAAAAGTTATGTATGAATTTTATAAAAATTGAAAAATTGTAAATTTAAATTTATATACTATAATTGCATAGTAGACATAAGACAAATTGTATTGTATAATTATTAATTTCAATTCAGGAATCCGCCCCTGAGCACGAGTTCTACTCTTTCAGGGGCGAGCTAAAGTTCTTCTGTATATATTATATTTAATGTTACAATTTAAATAAATAAATAAATAAGTAAATAAATAAATCAATAAATAAATAAAATAAATAAATAAATAAATAAACAAATAAATAAATAAATAAATAAATAAATAAATAAATAAATAAATAAATAAATAAAATATGGAATCATTTACGGGAACGGTGTGGCATCAATATGAACATAGATACAATGAACATTCAACTGAAGTTCACCTATATCAATAACATTTCTGTGGTGTTCGGGTAAAGGGGTATAAGTCATTTTTTTGTGCAGATGGAATTTTGTTCCCCAGATGAACACATAAATTATACAAGTGTGTGTGCAAAAATCAAAGAATACTAGCAGTTGATGTGTTTTATTTGTGTAGAAAATTATTTGTAATAAGAGTTCCAAGTTTAATTTTCATTTATCTCCGAACTCATTTTTATGACTTATCTCCCTTTACCTAAACACCACAGATTTAATCTCTTTCGTAATAAACACAGAAATTACGAGTCTATTGGAATACAGTCTAGGAAAGTACACTTATAACATTAGATAATTTTAAAATTCAGGTAAGTAAACACCTAACTAAGGAAGCAATTATCTTTCCGTAACACAATCTTCAAACTTCCGACAATGAAATGAAATAATGAAGAGGTACACGTGTAACTGTAGCATCAGCTGGTCCTCGAAACGAGTGGGGGGGAGGGGTGGAAATTAAAATTTTGTGAAGCCATGTTAGTACATTTTCGCTTTAAAAATTGGAAAGGCACTTCTATTCACTGTGTTACGACCCTCGATATAGCAGCTACGTATGGATTATCCATGTAACAACTCTTTTTAATAATTAAAAAAGGGAGTGGAAGCCTTCCTGGTGGCAAATTACAATTAAATTAGTTTAATTACATTACGACGACCAATGAAAAAAAGGAAGACTGTAGAGAAGTGATACTTTTCGTTATATAAAATGAGTTTACTCCTATCTCCCGCCCAATGAACCCCTCTAAACTCTAGTGGAAAATTACGTTTTTGGAATATCATCGCGTAGGCTTTTGTTTTGAGAGGGGATTTGGTGACTACAGAACGGGATGGTTTTACAATAGATTTAGTGGTACTACAAGGGAGGGTGGTAGCGTATGTGAGTTGTTAGCAGGGGGTGATGTGGAAGAAGCAAAGCTTCCCAGATAGCCTCCGATTCGGAGGCAACTTTTCTAACAACCTCCACTCTACACCTTGTTCTAGCAGGTACAATTTTATCCTATTGAATTAGAGTAAATGTTGGCAATCATTAAAACCTTACGGCCTGTTAGCCCTCTGTAGCTATAAACCGTAGAACCATGGGATCATTAAAGAAGCCATCTGTCTCTCTCTCCCTCTCTCGCTCTCTGAGATGATAAGGGTTCACGTTCACGGAGTGAAGAGGTCTCAGACATGAAGGGTGAAATCCCTCCTCCAAACGGCCCTAGATCATGTATCATACAGGACAATAACGCTGGTAAAATTTTGTAACTGAATTCTGTTGTAAAGTGTCCTTCATAACGCGATAGCAGATTAGTAAGGATTAAAATATAGCCTACGGATTACATATAAAATGTTTACAACGATTTGTGAATATAAATTGATTCAGTAGATTATGTAATCATTAAACTAGCTTTACTTGGTCAAAAGTTGTCTTACTCTCGTGAAAAGAAAAATTTGCATTTTGAAAAGATATGTGTTTAAGATTTAATACTTACGACGTTTCGAAACTCCTTACAGATTATAAAGACAGAAACGCCAAAACCTGAGTAGCATACTCTATTGCAGTGATGTCAAAGCAAGCGCATTTTTCTGGCCTTGACGTCGTGCGCGGGCAGCAAGCGCTAAGTATGGAAAGAGGAAGGCTTGTGTATATGAATAAGCAACCTGTTGGATTAAGAAAACAGTGGTGCACAAACTTCAAACGGAGCACGAAATTTTATGTCGTTATTTTTATATGGCTTCTTTCTGTTTAATATTATCTATAACTTATTGTCTGTAAAACAAAAGTACTAACACTGATTTCTTAATATTGCACTTGTGTTTTAAATCTTAATAACATAATAGAGAGTTAAGAAGGAATATTTACTTAAATTCCATGGTAGTATAATATTATACTGTATTAAGTGCATGAAACACATCATTCATAAAGAAAGTGGTATTCCAAAGAAAGAGATTGAGTATGACATGATATGTTGGAATTTATATTGATGGTATCTTTAGCCTTACAAACGTAATCAATAAACTAATCAAAACAATATTACAGTACAAAGCAAAGTTACCTAGGTACTGTATCTGTTTTAAGTGTAACTAATATTACATAACAAAACTCTTATCGCATTATGCTTTTAAGGTGATATTTGTGAGCAACTTCCTATCATCAGAATATTTAATTATTTTCTCGAAATCTGCTGAAGCTATAGAGCTGACATTTTTACAACACATGGGCACGTATCGTTTGCTTATGATGTAACAGTAGTTGATTTGTTAATTCATTTCCTTACAAACATTTTCCATGCGAATATTTTCAAACTTTTCAATACACTATCTTCAGTAATACGTATATACGGTATATTAGATTTACGAAAACATTCTGTAGGCCTATACCTGAAATTTTCACTTTTCTATACGAACAATTGAGAAAATATTTCTTTTGAATAAAAAAATCAAACTTGTGAAAAATGAGCATTACATTTAAAAATTACATTTTTAAAATGCACTTATACTTCTCAGGCAAATCTAAAAATTAACATGGATACAGTTTTAATAAGTTCTCTTCCCTTTATCTATACCACCTCTTTCGTCTGTCTCTTTCCTTTCCGCTGTAAAGCGCTCAGGGTCTCCTAGGCCCTAAAGCGCACGCTTGCTTCTGTGGGCATCAATTGACATGCCTGAAGTAGATTATGTAATCATTAAACAAACTTTACTTGGTCAAAAATTGCCTTACTCTCGTGAAAAGAAAAAACTGCATTTTGAAAAGATATGTGTTTAAGATTTAATGTTTTCGACTTTTCGAAACTCCTTACAAATTATCACGATAGAAACGCCAAAACGTGAGTAGCATACTCTGTTGTGTCCATTGCTTATCTTGCCTGTTCCACATGTGGGGAATATCTCACCACACGCTTAAAAAATTACTTATTCATAACCCAATGACAACGAAAACCTAAAACATATTAAATATTCATGCAAGAAGGCATTCTCTATTCTCCATTCACTAAAAAGATTGTATCAATATCCATCTAAATTAAAACAGACGTCGGTACAGATATTCATTCTACCTCACTTCGATTATTGCGACGTTTTGTTCAGTGGTCTCAGGGTTGATTCCGCTCAGAAACTACAGCGTGTTCATGACGCGTGCTTCCGCTTCATTTGTAATGTTCGATACTATGATCATATCTCACCTTCTTTCGAGAAGTTATCATGGCCTAGGTTACATGAGAGGAGAAATATGCACTTACTTTCTCTCTTATATCGAATTATGCACATTTCATCCCCTCTTATTTATTCGCTCGTCCTCATACTCTCTCTCGCTATCATAATATTAATACTCAATAACACGCTAGAAATTCCACTTCACACATCATCTCTGTATTCCTCGTCCTTCACTGTTGCTATCTCTCGTCACTGGAACTCTCTGCCGCCTGAAGTCAAGGGCTGCCGAACATTGAAATCTTTCAAATCCAATTTAGAAAATTATCTCATGACGAGTTGCCAAACTAACTTACTATTATGACAAGTGTTGCATTGCTTGTTTCCACGTATTTAATACACTTTTTTTATTTTAGTGATATTTATTTTATTTTATCTGTTTTTGTTTCACCATATTTCCCGATAATTGTATATCTGTCATGTAATAACTTGAGCTACTTATAACTTTCCTTGCTGTGTGTACCTAATAAATATTGTGTTCATTGTATGCTTTGTACTTTACTATTTTATTATTTGTTATAGTATACTGAAATGTAAACGTTATAAAGATATAGTGTCTACGATTATTGTAACATGGTTGTTTTGTAGCCACCGATGTAGCTCAGTCGACTAAGGCGCTTGACTGGCGATCCGGAGTTGCACTCGGGCGTGGGTTCGATTCCCGATTGGGCTGGTTGGGTTTTTCAGATGTTTTCCCAAACCGTAAGGTGAATGTCAGGTAATCTATCGCCAATTCTCAGCATCATCTCGCCAAATATCATCTCGCTATCACGAATCCCATCGACGGTAAATAACCTAGTAGTTGATACAGCGTCGTTAAAGAGCCAAGTAAAAAAAAAAATATTGGTTCGCAGAAAAAAAAAAAAAAAAAAAAAAGAAGTTCTACATGCATGTGCACTAAATACAATAAAATTATGGAGAAATTATAGATAGGCTACTGTGAAACCTAAATAAAGTAATAACACGTTAATTAATATTAAAATTATCAAATACCGTTTTGTACTTTTGATATCTACTTCAAAACAACTTGGAAATGGAGGAATCAACCCATAGTAACATTAAAGATATCGGCCTATGACTTAGACGTGATTACTTGAGACACAGAAACTACAGAGTACTATCAGATTAAAAGACCAACGGAAAGAATAATAAATAATTTTTTTCACTACCTAGTTTCAAAGTATGTCATTTTTAAATTATTTCCAGTGTCCAAACTTTGTCATTTCTGCACGCAGTGCAAAAAGAATAGTACGGTTCGTAAAGAGACAAACTTAGTACACTTGAAACAATTCAAATTTAAAAAAGAAAATTAACGAAGTTTCAAACATGTTACTCAAAATAAAGTACATCACCATTACGTACTCATTTTTTTAACAAATTTATAGTTATTGTGCTGTTGAAGACCTTAATATTTGTCTTTCAACAATATGTCCAGAGTGCTGCTCATCAGACCCAAACATGTGACGCTTAAAATGTTTCAACCTCACTGTTTCCAGGTAGTAATTCGTAAAAACAGTCAGTAACCGTGTTTTTTTTTAGTTGGTTACTTTTAGGACGCTGTATCAACATCTAGGTTATTTAGCGTCCGAATGATATGAAGGTGAAAATGCCGGTGAAATGAGTCCGGGGTCCAGCACCGAAAGTTACCCAGCATTTGCTCGTATTGGGTTGAGGGAAAACCCCGGAAAAACCTCAACCAGGTAACTTGCCCCGACTGGGATTCGAACCCGGGCCACCTGGTTTCGCGGCCAGACGCGCTGACCGTTATTCCACAAGTGTGGACGTATCCGTGTTAACATAGATGTAAAAGGGTTAGTCACACATAGAACAGACACTGGACATTTTTCACCCCTCATTTCCCCCTTATATTTTTTATAATTTGAACAGTCCAACACAAGGAGTTAATATTCTCAAAAACAATTTTTTACAACGGAGAATAAAACAATTTTCTAAATAACTTTGGGAAATATTTAATTTCTATTGCGTCATATTTCCAAATTTTTATGTAATATTTAGGTATTTTAGGGCATAAGGGCAGCATATTTCAAGAGTTTATACTTACTTACTTACTGGCTTTTAAGGAACCCGGAGGTTCATTGCCGCCCTCACATAAGCCCGCCATTGGTCCCTATCCTGAGCAAGATTAATCCAGTCTCTACCATCATATCCCACCTACCTCAAATCCATTTTAATATTATCTTCCCATCTACGTCTCGGCCTCCCAACTAACACTCTATATGCATTTCTGGATTCGCCCACACGTGCTACATGCCCTGCCCATCTCAAACACCTGGATTTAATGTTCCTAATTATGTTAGGTGAAGGATACAATGCGTGCAGCTCTGCGTTGTGTAACTTTCTCCATTCTCCTGTAACTTCATCCCTCTTAGCCCCAAATATTTTCCTAAGAACCTTATTCTCAAAAATCCTCAATCTCTGTTCCTCTCTCAAACTGAGAGTCCAAGTTTCACAGCCATACAGAACAATTTCAAGAGTTTATAGGTCATACAAATCCGAGCCCTAGGGATGAGCGCATTTGGAACACAGCCACACAAGATCCCTGTACAAGTGTAAACTGTCAACGCACGCATCTCACCTCGTGACTGTCACCCCTTGACCTTTACCACGCTCTCGCATGAACGTCTACAGCCGTGACACATCCCCAACTTCCCGCACCCAATGCTCTGGATATTACTAACTGTTGACAGTAGATGATATGATAAGGCGATAGTGAAGAAATACGGAATCAGAAAATCAAAGCATTGTACAAAGGCTCTGCTTAGAGCAGGTGTGCTCAAAATTGTAAAAGCCCCGATTACACGGATGATGCTGCACTGCATAACACACACAGTGTACGGACTGGGCTCCGCAACTACATTGCAGCACCGCCCGTGGCATCGCTCTCGCTGTCTTAAATACGGATAGCCTACTTAACTGAATTTGAAAAAGGAAATATTCATTTATTACATTATTTAATATATATTATACAGTTATGATACTATTATACCATAGATAGTGTTATTTTCATATTCCACATTCAACATGTATAGGCCTATTCTTTTCTGCAAGTAATCGGAAATCTATTTGCAACGAATTTACTGCAATACACAAAATATTCGGCACCATCTCGGGCAAAATTAGCAGAATGCTAAGGAAACACGGGATTAAAACCATTCATAAGCCGCCCACAAAGATCCAGAATTTGCTGAGACCAGTTAAGGACGACCTTGGTCTCAGGACACCTGGTGTCTACAGAATACCTTGTGAGTGTGGGAAATGCTACATCGGGCAGACGGGACGAACTATTATGGAACGCTGCAAGGAACACCAACGCAGCATAAGAATATATTATCCTGATAAGTCTGTAGTAGCCCAACACAGCCTATAAACTGGTCACAAGATAGATTTCGGCGCCATCTTGGACAAGACAGCAGGTTATTGGGACCTGGTTATCAAGAAAGCCATCGAAATCCAGCTAGATGGCAATAATTTCAACAGAGACGGGGGTCTACAGCTGAGTACAGTATGGAAACCTGCCATCAATACGCTTAGACCACCAGCACACGGCAGACAGTCGGGACCAGCAAGTGGCTCCTGAATGGCTGACGTGTCCACCAACCAGAATGCGCCTGGCGGTCGGGACTAGGAACTAGCTCCTGATTGGCCCGCAGCGGGAAGCCCTCCTTTTGCATATATACCGGCTAGACGTGGTCCCACATGAGCCCTATAAGAAATGGGCCACGGACCTATATGCCCTTCCCCATATATATTCCACCTTTATTATAAATTATGTATGCCCTAGTTCAGATAATATTAATAGTCTATTAAACATATGAGGTCACTCAATAAGTCGCAAATTGAAAGGACAGGGACCTCTCAAATTGCAGCTTAGATTTCACGGCGCTTCTTCCGACGGCCTTCACCTGCTTTGTCATCGAACAACAGATGACGGCGTCTTGCCATCCTAACGGCAAACACCAGCCAACTCCTCCTCGCCCCGTTCCGTGATCAATTGATCAATCTCAGCCCCCCTCGCGTATGTGGTACCTAAGAGGTTACGTCCAATTTCGGCTTCCCCTTCAAAATTTTCTAGAGCTCCTTCAGGGGAGCAGCGTAACCCGGAGTGAGACTAGTGGCCAACAGGCTTGGAGCTCACATATTTAGTTTTGTACAGCCCCCAACCCCTTGCAAGGACGTGTTTTGCGTACCTTTTAAATTTTCCTCCCAATTCTCCTTCGATTTTTCGATTTCGTCCCACATCACTTCGTCCCTGAAGAAGATGGCAGAGCTAGCCGTCGAAAGCTTGGAAGCTAATCTCCAACTCACCTGGCTGAGAACCCGAGAAGAGTTATTCTAAAATATTCTCATCTGTTAATCGGGATCTATGTTTGGATTTTTTAATTTAGTAACCTTCATTCTCGAAAATAATTGTTTGCACACATATTTCGAGTGACAACGAATAAGCTCATCTTAGAGTATTGCGTTTTGTTCATTTTTGAATACTTCTATGCTTGGCAAGTCATATTCTCCGCATTTAGTTCGGAATTCTACGTGACTTTGTAAATCAATTAACTCGTACTGGAACTGCACTCTCACGGATTGTACTAAATTTACTATGAAAGGATTAACAAAAAGATTAATATCACTTTCCATACGTCTAAAATCATTAAATCTATGTTCTGTGGAATCGCATTTGAGCTGTTCCAGTACGGAGATGTAATTAACTATATTTTTTTCAGGCACCATAGATTTCTTTACAAGTTTACCATCCGTGAAGGCTTTTTAGTGCCTTAGCTAATTCCCAACATACTACACAACTTGCTCCTAAACGTAGACTCTGAACTGTTCGACTGTCTTCAATGTTTGGCCTTTCATGAAGTGTTTTCAATTCTTGAAACTGTAGTGCACGTTGCACCCCTGAAAAATTATTTTATCAAACATGTATTTTTGTTGGAATAAAATCACCACAATAATAATAATAATTGTACTAGTAATAATAATAATAATAATAATAATAATAATAATAATAATAATAGTAGTAATAATCATCATCATCATCATCATAAAGTTGATATATGAATACATATTACAGAAAACAGCTTCCCTGTCATTTTGGCATGTTCTGGATGGCAGAGCGTATGTTTTATGTTGCTCAGTAGTATTCCTGACAACACCTTACAACATAGTAAACACTTTACGTTTTCACAACAAAAATAGTCTTCCTCCCACACTGTACGGAATGATCGTTTGCTTACTAAAGGTTTTGACTGTGTCATTGTCCCGCACTGTCCGTACGTTACTAAGTACTTGAACTGCCTTCCGCAGCCATCCGTCGAGCTTCGAACGAGGAACAGCTCGCTCTACATTCGAAGGTTGTGATTACAGAACGTAATCGGGAGTCAGAGAATGAGCATACCTGGCTTAGAGGTTTAACAATGTCAAACGATTTAATATACTGTCACTTCCTTATACATTTTATTTTCATTTTATCTTCTTCTTCCCCTTTCTTTCCTTCTCTTATTCTTTTTTATTTTCTCTCTGCAATTCCTTACTTACTCGCTTCCATCTCTATATTTAAATTTCTCTGTGTTTCTTCCACTTTTTTTCAAGCCTTTATACAGGGACTTCATTTTAATTTTACTTCAATTTTTATTGTACCCGAGTTTTTTAATGTACTTCACTCCCACTCCTTCTACTAGTAAACTTACAATCGTTCTCCACACAGAACCCAGACCGCGTATGCAGTACTGAGTTAGTGAGTATAGTACGTTCCAGAAATATGTTCACGTTTTCCAGTGACGAAAGAGCTTTCAATATTGAATCATATTTTTGCACAGGTACTGTCGTCCGTTTGCATACGTCGCATCCCGGTTCCCCCCACCTGCTTCTGTTCGCCCCTCTGTAAAGCCTAGTAGCTGGGCTGTCTTAGCTCTTTTCTGAAAACATTAATTTCTGTTAGGAATTGGACGTCTACTTAATATTATGCAACTGTTTAAAATAACTTAAGTAAAAGGACCTCGTTAAGTAATTAACTGTCACGTGATCCCCCCCCCTTTTCTACGACCCTGCGACAAAACCACTTGAACGGACAATAGATAGCATTTCTGAGTAATTTTATCTTTTCGGATCGGGCAGAAGTGAAGATTAAATTTACAGTACGTAAGGTACTCTTTTATAGAGTAGGTACAGAATTATTTCAACGTGAGTTACTCGTACGAAGGACGAAACTGGTAATTGTAATTAGGCACAATAGTCTATAGTGCGATAATATGCACAAAAGAACTGAAGCCTGTATCGAAATGAACGGCCACCATTTTCAAAAATGTGTTTAAATATCTATATTATGATTATTTTTCAATTTAACTTCATTCTCTATATTGCACGCTAATGTGCTATAACAGTACAATATACACTGCATAATTAATACGTCCGCATGGATAGCTCAATTCGTAGTAAAAACACTAAGGGCCGTATTCATAGACATTCTTAGCCCGGGCTTCCGGTGGATGATCAGCGAACTAACGTTTTTCGTATTCATAAACCAGTATTAGCGATATGATATGCTATGAATCCCGTACAAGTAACCAGTCGATAGTCGGGGCTAGTTTAGCACGCTCGTAGCGCGGGCTAGCGAAATAATTATGAATAGCACCCTCAGTGTTAATACAGTACTGTATTTTGGTTAAACAAAAACCTAATGAAAATTATCAAACTCAAAATCAGGATATTTCCTAGTTTACGTACATGAACTACTTTTCTTCCCTCCTATATCTAGTAAAGTGATCTGTATTTTACGCCAGTATCATCGAACTCCAGTCTTGGAAGGGGGAGCAAGCGGTGTTTCCGGTTCTAGACCTTTAAACCAAAGATATAGCTAGGTTACTATTAAAAATGTTCGTAAAAATAAAATGATGTCCCTGTACTAACATAGCCCCCTTTTCTGCATAAATTCCATACATTGTCAAAAAACGGTATATACGAAACCACATTCGTATGAAAAATGCCTTCCCGTTAAAATCTCTTATTCGATTTTCTACGGCACCCCAATAATTTTTCAATGAACTATATCACGGTAAATGAAAGCAAAAGCCTCTACACTGGGACCAAATCGGTGCCAAAATCAAACTAAATTCATTCAATCCATGCCAATAACCTTATTGCCTTCAGCAATAACTAATATAAACAAAAAACTAACACGATTTATAACCATAGCAACAAAACCTGCATTGAATGTTTATTTGCCAACATCCATTGCATAGAGGTCATCATTTTTATATGGAAATAGATTCAGCAGTGTATTGTTTTAAAAACAAAAGACAGTGGGGAAGGGGGGTTAGATCACAAGAGTAATTACGAAAATAATGACAAAGTACTGCTCTGGAACTAAAATGTATATTACAATGACAATCTGTATTTACTGCAGAGAAGTTCATACATGTTAATAAAAAAAGTTTTATTTATACGACCGGAAGAACGTTAAACTACGTGGAATGCAATTTTAATTTCGTTGCCTGTACATACTTGAATTTTAATGTAGAACACAGTACTGTCCATGCAATAATCAATAAGTTATTTATACAAAACCCATCTAACGGTAGTTCCATACTGAATTGTATGGCGAATGGGAGGGACGAGGTGGTGGTTGGGGGGTTCAGGGAGGGCGAGAGACAGAGAGGGAGGTACAGTAGTTGTTAACAATCGATCGCTCGAACAATGACTTGTCTCATTAACTATAATAAAGAATGACATGCTTAACAGCCAAACTTCACTCTCGCACACAAATTGTTCTCATCGATCCGGAGGGACTCCGTCAATAGTCAGTGGCGGGTCACTAACCACAACTCAATCTCCGACATTTTCACTTTTCCATAGAGAAAATGTTGTAATGATGAAATTCAAACAATAATTCAACATTCAGTAATGAATTCATCCAACGCATATTCACATTCTTAAGTTTAAAAATAAAGTGAAAATGTTAGTATGATATTTGATAAATTGTATTATTATTTTAAGTGTTACTAGCATTATATGTTACTAATATTTATTGTATTTATCTGATGCATGTAAACTATAAGATAAAACATTGTAATAAATATATATAGATCATTTTCTTAATTAATAACTGTATATCTCCAATAAATGATTTCTTAACATCGCCACAGATACATTTGATTGTACTTGTCACTTTCTCTGTCACTAGAGAGTTCTTGAAATTTATATTTTCCCCGCCATTCATAAAATATTTTGATATGATACCTCTTGCACAAAAGGGGAGATCTATAACTGAAACTAGATTAATATATTTCAGTATTTTTGTATTTATCCTGGTAATTATGAACAGTTTGACTCGTAGACATTTTGATTTTCAGCATTAACTTCCCATGATTGTATGAGGAGATTAGAACAGAACGACAGTTACGTAGACTTTTGGCTCCCCCCTACTACCAATAATACATAACATAATGTCAATACGGCGGTTGCTGTCGTCTGCGATACAACAAACTTTTCTGTTGATTTTCGAGTTCATTTTTTTTCCGGTTATTATATGCTTATTTAAGTTGTGTTAACTCTCGCTAGTGGTTTTATATTTTATTTTATCCGTCTTAGTATTTATTTTATTATTGTAAATATTTTTGTTTTATTACTATTATTATTATTATTATTATTATTATTATTAATGAATTAATTTGTATTACTATCTTTGTATCATCTCCGTCACGGATATTCTATTTATTTATTTATTTATTTATTTATTTATTTATTTATTTATTTATTTATTTATTTATTTATTTATCGGAGCTTCCTCAAATTAGAGGCTGCCATTAGACAAAGCAACAAAACAAAACAATACAAGAACAATTTGGATGATGAGAGCTAAAGGAGTAAGAAAAAGGCAAACAAATACACAAACAATGGCAGTATACAGAAGAAAAAAAAAATTCAAGTAAAGAATCAATGAAAGCTAAGAAGGAGAAAGAAAAAAAAATAATGGTGCGTCAATTTTTTCCACACACTGAATTAGAGTCCATTATTATTATTATTATTATTATTATTATTATTATTATTATTATTACTACTACTATTATTTCTAACACCAACATTATAATTGATCCCTGTAAAATTTATGTAGACTACTGGACTGTACCCGAGCACGAGCATATGCTCATTTCGGGTATCTATTCATATGTATCACTTAAAATGTAAATTGTGAATAAATTTGAATTTGAATTTGAAAAAAAATATATATATTAATCTTTTTAGGAAAGCTCTTACACTAAAACAGCAAAAAATCTGTTTCAAAAACATTTCTCTTGTCTATATCTACATATTTTACCTGTGCACTTCAGTCATATGCTCACCATATGGTAGACAAGACATATCTGTATTGTCGTCACCTGAAATACATTCTTTTCCCGCTTTACTACAGGAGTGCTGTAGAAAATATAGGCCCACTGTCTACACCAGTAATGTCAAAGCAAGCGCATTTTTCTGACCTTGACGTCGTGCGCGGGCAGCAAGCGCTAAGTATGGAAAGAGGAAGGGTTGTGTATATGAATAAGCAACCTATTGGATTAAGAAAACAGTGGTGCACAAACTTCAAACGGAACGTGAAATTTTATGTCGTTATTTTTATATGGCTTCTTTCTGTTTAATATTATCTATATTGTCTGTAAAACAAAAGTACTAACACTGATTTCTTAATATTGCACTTGTGTTTTAAATCTTAATAACATAATAGAGAGTTAAGAAGGAATATTCACTTAAATTCCATAGTAGTATAATATCATACTGTATTAAGTGCATGAAACACATCATTCATAAAGAAAGTGATATTCCAAAGAAAGAGATTGAGTATGACATGATAAGTTGGAATTTATATTGAAGGTATCTTTAGCCTTACAAAAGTAATCAATAAACTAATCAAAACAATATTACAGTACAAAACAAAGTTACCTAGGTACTGTATCTGTTTTAAGTGTAACTAATATTACATAACAAAACTCTTATCGCATTATGCTTTTAAGGTGATATTTGTGGGCAACTTCCTACCATCAGAATATTAAATTATTTTCTCGAAATCTGCTGAAGCTATAGAGCTGACATTTTTACAACACATGGGCACGTATATTTTGCTTATGATGTAACAGTAGTTGCTTTGTTAATTCATTTCTTTACAAACAATTTCCATGCGAATATTTTCAAACTTTTCAATACACTATCTTCAGTAATACGTATATACGGTATATTAGATTTACGAAAACATCCTGTAAGGCTACTAAATAAATAGGCCTATACCTGAAAATTTCACCTTTCTATACGAATAGTTGAGAAAATATTTCTTTTGAATAAAAAAAATCAAACTTTTGAAAAATGAGCATTAAAATTAAAACTTACATTCTTATAATGCACTTTTACTTCTCAGGCAAATCTAAAAATTAACATCGATACAGTTTTAATAAGTTCTCTTCCATTTATCTATTGAATCAGTGCTGGCCATCCCTGAATATAGCTCGACCAAGCGGCATATACCACCTCTTTCGTCTGTCTCTTTCCTTTCCGCTGTAAAGCCCTTAGGCTCTCCTGGGCTCTAAAGCGCGCACAACTTCACTTTTCCTTAAGTCATTCCGCATACACTGTCTGCTTATAACCAATTTCTTCTCATCATTTCCATCGGAACACTGCTAGCACACTGATCCAACGCGAAAGACTAAGGAATTAAGGCTTATCAATGACGATCGTTACTTTCCCAGCATCGGATATCCGCGACAGACCTTAGATTCTACTTAGAACGTATTACCGCAGGATACAGCACTCCGGTTTCCTTTACTTCCCTCATTTCACCATCGCATCATTTTATTACCATCGAGTCATCTTATACATCTCCGAGTAACTTCTGTAGTTAAATACGGGTGTAAAGTAAAGAGCTACAATAAATGTCTCGTCCTAAAGGACACTAGCGAACGACCCAAAAATGTCACTGCTGGAATTTCAGGACAAATAATGGTAACGCGAGTGGGGGGTAGGGAAGAGAAAGGGGTTTCATATTTCAATTGTCTCACACAAATAGCAAGTGCATGACAATACCAGATTCGACTGCGGTTGTAAAATTCAAAACGAATGGGAGGGGGTGAACAATTCTTCTAGGGGTGAAAGTGTTTATGCCTAACGGATAGTTGTGGCGTCACCTCTCACCGAATGCGACATCAATATCCCAGATCCTCCCCCTCCCCCGAGACATGATGTATGCACAAGAAAGACAGCAACAGAGGGTGAAAGCCACAGCTGTAATAATTCATCGATACATGACGGGTCAACGCCTACCATTTAGAAAACTTCTCACGATATTGATTGAGAAACACCGTGTGTTGCATCTTATCAGGGCTCTAGCCCTTATCGCACCTCAAAATCTACAGACGCATGGTTCACCCCACCACAAACAGCTTTTAAAAGCTATTGATCAACAGTACAGCACAAGCAATTTAATAAATGCCATACAAAGTTGTTTTCCCGTCAAAAACTATCTGATGTATTAGTATGAGTATTTGTAGACATCACAAGGCCTTGCTTCTATTATTTTCAATTTGACTTTCCCTTCATCATCTTTTGCTTCTCTTCCTCTTGAAAGGTGTTTTCCATGTCCTCTTCTTCCCAATTTTATCTTTCACATACCATATTCTATTCCTCCACCAACTTTTCTCTTTTTATCTTATTTGTATTGATGGGTCATGAAGGGAACTATAT
Source organism: Periplaneta americana (assembly GCA_025594305.2). Lineage (NCBI taxonomy): Eukaryota > Metazoa > Arthropoda > Insecta > Blattodea > Blattidae > Periplaneta > Periplaneta americana. The sequence continues at coordinate 1,531,867 of JAJSOF020000005.1, forward strand.
ATAAATCCCACAAGGGTATCTGCCCTTCAGTAAGGGTTTCCAAATGACACAGCATACTAAAAAAATAAATATTAAAATAAACATTTGTGTTATGATTGTTATTTTCAAATGGAAGCTACCCTTCAACAATTATTAGTAATCAGATAGAATGTAAAGAAATTTATCCATGACCATAACGAAAAACATGCCTTTACTAAATACTTTTGCGTTTGTAAAGTAGGCTTTTATTCAACATCACTTTATTCCACTAGTGAGATAAAGACTTTACCTCACAGTTTGAACTTTATCTCACAGTTCATTAGTATTTTCCTAGTACCCGGGTACACACGTATACTTTTCCATTCAACGATTACTCAAGAAGTTAATATATTACTTACTAGATGTCACTACCTCTACTTCTTTATTACCATTTCTTAAATATACATACACTCAATCTCCTTCTCTTTTCTCTATCTGCTACGTCGTAATTTGTACATTACATCCATATCTAACATGCATCTTTTTAAAATTTTGTAATAATTTACCTTTTGGGATGCGAGGAGACTTGAACCTGCGAAGTTGGGTTTATAGGATTTTAAAACAACACGCGTTAGCCAACTGAGCTAAACAGACACGATGATCAATTAAGTTTTAATATTCCTCTTAAGTTTACAGAAGTAAAATGTGAAATTATTTTAATCACATTAGTCCCGTGAAAACTTCTAAATAATCCCTGAAACTTCAAAAAGACGAAAATACACGTTTAAAATGAAAAAAAAATATTAAAATTATATAATTAATTATAATTTGTTATTTATCCAACGCCTTAGATACCATTCTTTACTAATCATGGCCTCCTACATCATGACCTACCTAGTACACGTATTGATTCTAAAATCCATGCCATGATATGTGATTACATGAGGACTTATTTTCAACATATTTTCTTTTATAAAACAATTTTTCGTTATGGTCATGGATAAAATTACGTATGGTACTTGTGAGCGTGATCTTTATTGCACTTACCTCACAAGTACCATAAATAACTATTACGTAAAATCTGAACAGAATATTTTATTACGTCTACAGCAATAATTTTCAAAAATTTTAAAAAGACTTAAATCATTCAACTGAGAATTTTGGAATTGTTCCCCTTGCTCCGAACAATAATCCAAATACGAGTACTTAAATCTGTCCTTGTATATGATAATAATCCCTTTCTATGGTTTTCTGTTGTGTAGTGCAAGAAAAAAAAATGAAGAAAGAACAGAGTGTTGAGACTAGTTAAAGTCTAATAGGGTTATTAACCATGTCACAAAAGTAGTGTACACGACAAGCTCTCTTGGATTGGCTCACCAAGCGAGTACACTTGAGCCATCCCTGTCGAGGGGGTTCTAACCCCATCACAGGAGGCCTGTGCCCAACATGGGACATCATGGCTAACATTCATTCATTCATTCATGGTTTTCTGTAAATTGAAAGAACGTGTCGAAAAGTTAGGTTTTTAATGTTTGCGTTTATTTTATTTTTAAGAGAGATAGAGAATGGGTCACTGATGTTAAAAATTGAATGTAAATATTAATTTTGTATTTTACTGTAGTTAGAGCAAAAATCAATTAATTGTCATTAATTCCTTTCATTTCTACATTAAAGTACCAGATAAATTGGCACTTAACACCAATATCAGTAAATATAAAGAAGACTGAAAAAATTTATTATTGTAAATTTTGGAACCATTTACTGAGAAACTACTGAAGATGAAGGACTAAATTTTATATTTTATTTTATTTTAATAGGTTATTTTACGACGCTGTATCAACATCTAGGTTATTTAGCGTCTGAATGAAATGAAAGTGATAATGCCGGTGAAATGAGTCCGGCGTCCAGCACCGAAAGTTACCCAGCATTTGCTCGTATTCGGTTGAGGGAAAACCCCGGAAAAAACCTCAACCAGGTAACTTATCCCGACCGGGATTCGAACCCGGGCCACCTGGTTTCGCGGCCAGACGTGCTGACCGTTACTCCACAGGTGTGGACTAAATTTTATATGCTAATGTGAACTATAGTTCTTCAAAATGAATGTACTACTATTTTAAAATATTTTTTGCGAGATCGTGCGTATTTGCTTGTTTTCCGCACAGAACCAATACGCGGTAAGTGTGAAATACCACATTCAGTATTCCCAACGTAACACACATAACAATTTCCCTCTACTTACCGCTTAAGCGCGACATTAATTTTACTGCTTTAGGCTTTTAACGTATTATTTTTAGAGACGTTGAACATAGTAATAATTATAAATTGGAAACTTACCACTGCAATTTCACCTAAATTGCAATGTTAATTATTGTTTTTAAATATTTGCAAAAATTAAGTAAAGTCTACTACTCCACGAAACTTATTGCATTCCTGATACAAGTAACATTAATGAAGCCGTGAAAAAATCAACAAGATTCCTATATGCCGATGTTATTACTGCAATATGTTATATAAATAATATTGTTAAAATATTAAAATGAAAAATAAATCATTACATAACCTTACCGTTTGTTTTAAGTTCGCATTTATAGACTGGGGGAAAAAAAAAAGACAGACGTATATCACGGCCTGCTGGAGTATAGTAAACACAGAAAACATTTTATAGCAACAATGTTGAAGAAAGATATTTTGGTTGTCCGAAGTTGGCGTCATTAAACAGAAACCAAGATGGAGATTTCATTGCAACTAATTAGAAATTCGTCTTTCAGGTATGTAATAAACGATCTTCGCACAAAATAATGTACGATACACGAGCGGTATGTTTGTTTTCATGTTCTCGGAAATTAAAAAAGCTCAACTACGTTTCGCTTTTTCAATCTTTTCCTCGACCATGAAAACGTCAACATACCGCTCTTGTAACGTATATTATTATTATTATTATTATTATTATTATTATTATTATTATTATTATTATTATTATTATTATTAAATTAGTGAAAATGTGGAGAGATATGACATATTTATATGTGACAAAATAAACGTATGGGGATTTATCACATTGTGCTTTTGTAATTGAAAAAGTACTATTTTTATTCCACTCATTTTCTCAAATAACATATTTCTGACATGGAGGGGAAAAGTTTGGAAATTGTGAGAGTCAAACTTTTTGTAATAGGTGACAGTCGCAATTTGTTTCCAATAGACTTTTCTTTCTGCCATGCGTATATTGAAACAATGAAAGATAATTTGTTTCTATGGCCAGCTCACAACTCATCAACATTTGTTTATCACACGGTGCAAGGGAATTAGTCTGTGTTTGATAGATACAGAGGGGAAAAATATATTATATACTCATATTTATAAGCGAAAATATTGTTAACAGCACCACACAGTACTCTTCTGCCCCCTGAGACAGACAAGTTGAGTGTATGTGTTTACTGGGACACCCCCAGAGCAGTTAGTTCGGAAATCAGTTGCCCCCCTTCGGTAAATTGTTTGAAAAAGATGCGTGGGTGCAATGACGTCCCAATTACACTGTGTAATAGATAAAGCCAGGGCGATTTCAATCTGGGTTCGCTTTGAAATTTGAGTACACAAAGAGCTAATTAGCGAACGCAATCTGGCGAACGGACCCGGAACTGAAACGTCCAGTCAACCACGTGTGAATTTCCATGCCACCTGCTTCACGTTATAGTTGCCACTCTCAAAATTTGTTCATTAATAACAGCAAACTAAATCCGAAGTTAAAAATAAATAGAGCTCTCAGTCACTTTCAAAATATTTACAGCCTATATAATATTGGCATCAAGTTTTCATTGCACCATACTATGACGGCTGGCAATGTATCATACACTTTAAGAATGTATCCAGAAGAAAAATTGTTATTATCTCGTATTTTATATTTCTAGAAAAAGTTTTCTAAGTAAATTTTACGTATACTATAGTCAAACATCACTGCTCAAATTAAGAATGGAAAACAAAACATTTTACTAATTACTTGTCCATCAAGCTCATAAGCAGAGAGATGCAATATACGAAATTTCATATTCTAAACCAGCGGTCATCAGCACAGTGCACCCTGGAGCTAGTGTCCCTTACCCGCGGATAAGATAGGCAGTAGCGTGCATCCGTGGCTGAGGCGAGTATTGTCTGTCTGTCTGTCTGTCTGTCTGTCTGTCTGTCTGTCTGTCTGTCTGTCTGTCTGTCTGTCTGTCTGTCTGTCTGTCTGTCTGTCTGTCTGTCTGTCTGTCTGTCTGTCTGTCTGTCTGTCTGTCTGTCTGTCTGTCTGTCTGTCTGTCTGTCTGTCTGTCTGTCTGTCTGTCTGTCTGTCTGTCTGTCTGTCTGTCTGTCTGTCTGTCTGTCTGTCTATCTGTCTATCTGTCTATCTGTCTATCTATCTATCTATCTATCTATCTATCTATCTATCTATCTATCTATCTATCTATCTATCTATCTATCTATCTATCTATCTATCTATCTATCTATCTATCTATCTATCTATCTATCTATCTATCCATCTCTATCCATCCATCCATCCATCCATCCATCCATCCATCCATCCATCCATCCATCCATCCATCCATCCATCCATCCATCCATCCATCCATCCATCCATCCATCCATCCATCCATCCATCCATCCATCCATCCATCCATCCATCCATCCATCCATCCATCCATCCATCCATCCATCCATCCATCCATCCATCCATCTATCTATCTATCTATCTATCTATCTATCTATCTATCTATCTATCTATCTATCTATCTATCTATCTATCTATCTATCCATCTATATCCATCCATCCATCCATCCATCCATCCATCCATCCATCTATCTATCTATCTATCCATCGATCCATCCATCCATCCATCCATCCATCCATCCATCCATCCATCCATCCATCCATCTATCCTGCACGATGGAGCATATTTTGTTGCACTCCTTACCCTTTATCAATTCAGAGATCATCTGTGGCTGTTGGTGGGTATGCTTTGTCTCTCTTTGTCTATCTCTCTCTTTCTCTCTCTCTCCTGCACGACGGAGCATATTTCAATACGCTCCTTACCTGTTACCCATTTTAGCGAATGCTGTTCTAAACCATAGTCCGCCGATTTAGCTCTGTGGTAGCGTTTCTGCCTCCAGCCGGGGCCGATCCTCGGCGAGGTCAGAAATTTTGAATGTAAAATTTCTACCTCGGGACTAGGAGAGATGGCGGTGCACAATTTCTAATCAAATCTCTCGGCAGTGCATGTGAATAGCAGGCATATGTCGCTGTTGATAGTAGTTCGTCCGTCGGACGGGGATGTTAAGCCTGGTGTTAATGGGGTAGGATGGCTAGTTCCTTTTCCCCTACATTGATTTGTATACGAAGAATGAAAATAAAAATACTTGTATCTCAAAATAGTTTTTTTTAGTTATATTTTGACCAAACATCACAGGTTTAATTATGCAGATTTATTCTACTTTATTTTATAGCATATTAAATATAGACGAAACTATATTATTTAAAAGTTTATTTTGTAAATAATGTAAGTATACCTGCTCCGAATAGTTGAGGAACGAAGACATATTAGCACTTAAATATTTGAGTAGTTTAATATCAAAGGCGGACATCTGTCGTCTCCATAGTTTTGATCTAGAGACAATTTTTTGTTTCACAGTGTTCTTTGTAATATTTAAAATAATTTCTTTTATAAATGTAGTGTTATAGTTTGCATATAGTTTCACTGTAACTGGAAAGAGCATGAAAAATTGTACAGGGACATCATTTTATTTTTACTTCAATTTTTATTGTACCTGAGTTTTTGAATGTACTTCACTCCCACCCCCTCTACTAGTAAACGTGGAACCGTTTTCCACACAGAACCAAGCGTATACAGTCAAAGTCGCCTTACGGTCATAGTAAACACAAACAGTACTGAGTTAGTGAATATAGTATGTTCCAGAAATATGTTCGCTTTCAATATATTGAATCATATTCTCGTACAGGTACTGTCGTCCGTTTGCCTATATCACATCCCGGTTTCCCCCACGGCTTCTGCTCGGCTCTTTGTACAGGGTAGTAGTTGCGCTATCTTAGCTCTTTTCTGAAAACATTAATTTCTGTTAGGAATTGGACGTCTACGTAATATTGTACAACTGTTTAAAATAACTTAAATAAAAAGGCCTCGTTAAGTAATTAACTGTCAAGTGATTCCCCCTCCTTTCTACGACCCTGCGACAAAACCAGTTGGACGGACAGTAGATAGCATTTCTGAGTAATTTTATCTTTTCGGATCGGGCAGAAGTGAAGATTGAATTTACAGTACGTAAGATACTCTTTTTATAGAGTAGGTACAGAATTATTTCAACATGAGTTACTAGTACGAAGGACGAAACTGGTAATAGGAATTTGGTACAATAGTCTATAGTGCGATAATATGCAAAAGAGAACTGAAGCCTGTATCGAAATGAACGGCCACCATTTTCAAAAATGTTTTTAAATATCCATATTATGTTTATTTTTCAATTTAACTTCATTCTCTATATTGTACGCTAATGTGCTGTAGACAGTATAATATACACTGCATAATGAATACGTCAGAATGGAGTAAAGACACTTATTCTTAATACAGTACTGTACTATGATTAAAGAAAAACCTAATGAAAATTATCAAACTCAAAATCGCGATATTTCCTACTTTATGTAAATGGATGAACTACTTTTCTTCCTTCCTATACGTAGTAGTGATTTGTTTGTATTTTACGCCAGTATCATCGAACTCCAGTGGACGGGGGTAGAAAACGGTGTTCTCTGTTTTGAACCTTTAATCCAAAGGTAAAGCCAGGTTAATATTAGAAATGTTAGTAAAAATAAAATGATATCCCTGTATAAGAAACCACAGCTATCTAAATTTCGATTGAGGGTCAGATGTTCGCATTTGATATTAAGCTACTCATTTATTTCATATTTTCATATTCTGCTAAAATAAATTTTAGAATTTTTCAAATTTTCTGCATATTATGCCAGTCTCTACTCATTACTAATCCATTAATTTCTAAATTTTCAATAGTAAATTAACACTAATCATTTGAAAAGAAAGAATGGAACTGTTTGTTCTTTCGACTTCTTTCAACAAAATGCCTTTCCCTAAGTAAGTCGCTAACAATTTTGAAATTATAAAGAATATCGGAACTTAGCCTCCTGGGTCCTGGAGTATAGTATACTATACTTCATATATACATTTAGTTTCAAATTTGCCACTAGGTGGAATCGTTATCGATCACTTATTTTCAAGCTCCTAACATCTCTTGGGATTTACAGAAAGCATAAGAAGAAGGTCGATTCAATCATTGCAACGCACGTTTAAACTATTTATATATGAAAATTCCGACCAGCAACTCAACGCCAAGGCACCGTAGGACATGCTTTCGAAGTAAGTGCATAGTAAATGTTATTTTATTTTTATTTATTTATTTATTCTGATGTAGTTAAGGCCGTCAGGCCTTCTCTTCCACAACACCAGGAACACAAATACAATAACAGAAATAAACAGAAAAGAATACACTATAAACAAAGCAAAGAAATAAAGAGAGAGAGAGAAAAAAAACACTATAAACAAAGTAAAGCCACAGAAAAATATACACAGGTTGCACTCATACAAACTTTAAATGAGTGATTAAGTATCATAATTAATTGCATCCTAACTAATTAACTAACATAAACAAGAAACTTGTAATTTTAATCCAGATTAAAAAAGAAAAAGAAAAAAAACACAAATCAATACTTCTAGCAATACCTAAAAACATTAACTAAGACAAAATTTTGCAATTTAATTTTGAATTGTGATAAAGTCCGGCAGTCCCTGACGTCATTAGGTAACGAATTCCAGACGCGAGGTATTTCTACAGTATAAAGACGTTCTATGATGAGGGTTAGAAAGAAGTGCTTGATGTCGGTTTCGAAGAGTTGTAAGAAATTGAAAGCGCGATAACAGATAATTCGGAGTAGAAGTATGCATGATTCTACTAAACAGAAGACACAGTGAATGTATTGTTCTTCGTTCCTTCAGACGCACCCATGAAAGTAACTGGAGGGAAGGCGTTATATGGCCAAATTTACGAGTATTGCAGATGAATCGTATGCACACATTATGAACACGTTGTAGTCTCTCAGCTGAGAGTCAACTTATATTAGTTAGCAAGGAATCGCAATATTCAAAATGGGGCATTACAAGCGCCTGAATAAGATTCTTTTTTAGACTAAGTGGTAGAAATTCTATCATATTTTAAGAGTAAAAAATTATAATATAAGACGTATGAGCAGAGACCAGAATTATAGTATAACTAGCCGTACCCGTGCGCTCCGCTGCACCCGTTAGAAATGAATATAAATAATTACGTAATTAAAAATAGGACGTTTGATCCAGGGAACATTCGTGTTTGATAGAAGGATAAATCGTTTAATATGTTACTTAATTTAAATTGCATCCAAATAATTAAAATGCGATAATTTTGGTCCAGAGACACTCATTTGGTGCAATGACAATTCCTTTAACCTGTTTCTTAATTTTTATTACATGCAACCATAGTTTAATGAACATTGACATCATTTAGATTTAATGTGTATATTTTATTTTACTTGTTATATGTTTCCATTGAATTATAGTAATAACTTAATTTTAACCCATGTTTTCTACGTATTCAATAAATGGCGCTTAGCCCACTAAGCTTATGGTTGTGAACCCTTCAAATAATTTAAATTATATTATATAATAATACATATTATATTATATTATTTTATTTTATATTATATTATTATATCAGAAGTTACTGTAATAACATTATAGCATTATGTCCGTGTAGAGAAACTACACTTTCCAATGGTTAAATAATAATAATTATACAAATCGGTTAATTTAGCTTCCGATATTACTTCATACAAACACAGAAACATTCTCTGTAGGCTATCTTTCATAGCTTTCGATTGTTGCTGTCCAAGGCCCCTTATAGACGAAGTCATTTGTTTTTAATTCATTACACGGCCTTAGATGGCAGTAATTTTAATTTTAAAACTCATTTATCTCATTAAATATCAGTCCTATCAAACTTTTTCAAGGAATAAAACTTATCGCAAATTATTTTTAAAGAAACGTTTGTTATGTAAAATTTTTCACAAAAATCAATAATAAGCGAGATATTTCGATTTATTTAATTCAGGCCCCCTTATAACCCCCCTTTTAAATAATGTATTTTGAATGCCATATAGCCTAAAATCTAAGTTACAACGAACTTAATTTATATTCCAATTTTCATCGATATCCGTTCAGCCATTATCGCGTGTGAAGGTAACAAACATACATACAGACAGACAGAGAGACATACAAACAAAAATTTCAAAAAAGCGATTTTCGGTTTCAGGGTGGTTAATTATATATGTTAGGAGCAATTATTTTTGTATGTGTAGAGACCAGAAGTATGGTATAATATACCTGCATTTGTGCCCCAACTGTAACCTGCAGAATTTTTTCAGCATCTTTCCTCATTTCAGAGAATTTATTGAATTGTAGAATTATACTAAACTTTAGAAATAAAACAAAAACTGTCTAGGAGGCTAAGAAACATTGCTAGTTTCACAAGATTTCTCTTACCCATGTAAGTAAGCAAATCTGAATAAAACTGGGTTATATCCAATTACGCATTTGTTTGTATCAGTGAAACAAGACTTGTTCTACACTAGCTTTACATATTCATACAAGGGTAGCAGCATTTACATCCTACTGCGTTAACTCGCACAGGTCCCACGTTCTCAATTTTGTCTCCTCAAGTTTTAAACCATTATTTTCGCACGAATAAATCTGAGGCAGCAGTATCGTACATACAAAACAAGCTTTCCGGCAACGCTTTTAACGGCTTTGGGGGAAGGAAACCTGTAGAAATAAGCAGTTAAGTCTTATTCCTCCACTAATTACTCCAGCAAGCGCGGTGTATCGAAAGTCTTGCTTCAGAAGACAGTGTTAACATTGGCAGAAAATTGGATAACCGCCTAGAGGGGAACAAAAAGAGAATATCTCCACAACAGAGATCTAAGCATCTATTTCCGAACTATGTTACAGAGTCTGCGTTCGTTAAAACAAATGTCTTCCAATTTATGAACTCCGTTCTTTAGTCTAGTAAAGTTGGGAATTTGTATATTCGTGACAGAACTGAAATTAGATTTTTTTATTTTACATTGTGGCCAGATATCACGACCTCTGCTACATGGAAGGTTATGTTACAATGATGGCTGGCCGGTACTTCATAAGAAGTCCACCTCGCATGTCTCATGGCTGGGCAATTATCACAATTCAAAATTAAACTAAAAAATTTTGTCTTAGTTAATGTTTTTAGGTACTGATAGAAGTATTGATTTGTGTTTTTTTTCTTTTTCTTTTTTAATCTAGTTTAAAATTGCAAGTTTCTTGTTTATGTTGGTTAATTATTTAGGATACAACTAATTATGATACTTAATCACTCATTTAAAGTTTGTGTGACTGCAATCTGTGTATATTTTGTGTGGCTTTACTTTGTTTATAGCGTTTTCTCTCTCTCTCTCTTTATTTTTTGTGTAGCTTTATTTTGTATATAGTGTATTTTTTCTCTGTTTTTCTATATTATTGTATTTGTATTCCTGGTGTTGTGGAAGAGAAGGCTGGATGGCCTTAGCTACACCAGAATAGATAGATGGATCGATGGATCGATAAATAGATAGATGGACAGACAGACAGACAGATAGATCTGATAGATAGATGGACAGACAGACAGACAGATAGATCTGATAGATAGATAGACACACAGACAGACAGACAGACAGACAGACAGACAGACAGACAGACAGACAGACAGACAGACAGACAGACAGACAGACAGACAGACAGACAGACAGACAGATAGATAGATAGATAGATAGATAGATAGATAGATAGATAGATAGATAGATAGATAGATAGATAGATAGATAGATAGATAGACAGATAGATAGATAGACAGATAGATAGATAGACAGATAGAGAGATAGACAGATAGACAGACAGACAGAGATAGACAGACAGACAGACAGACAGACACAGATAGATAGATAGATAGATAGATAGATAGATAGATAGATAGATAGATAGATAGATAGATAGATAGATAGATAGATAGATAGATAGATAGATAGATAGATAGATAGATAGATAGATAGATAGATAGATAGATAGATAGATAGATAGATAGATAGATAGATAGATAGATAGATAGATAGATAGATAGATAGATAGATAGATAGATCTCGTCCAATAATTAAGTTCAAATTCAAGTTTCAAGCCAGTTTCGATACCACCATATTTATTTTGTAACAAAGCACAAAAACACACACATATTATAGCAACATCCCATTCTTTTGTAACAATATTTTGTCACGCTATTGGAAAAGTTTCGCTTACAAATTCTAATTATATATTTTCTGTGAGAGACAGAGAGTCTTGCGTTGGGCTTTACATACGATGAAATTAATTTCATCATCATTTCATACGTTACACAGAATTTTGGATATAGATAACAGGTCGGCCTGGGTGGTGCAGTCGGTAGAGTGCTGGGCTTCTGTGCCCGAGGTTGCGGGTTCTATCTCGGCCCAGGTCGATGGCACGTAGAATTTTACACTCTTTGTCTTTACTCTCTCGAATTCTGCACACTTCAACACCAAAATACCTTTCGTCTCGTTTCTCTTGTCTATACTCTAACCACGACGTAAATACCAGATCATTTACATATGGCACGCTAAGTATACCTCTTTATAGAACATATCGTTATTCATCATCTTTTACAGTATCCATCTCGCGACAATGGAATTCCCTGTCACAAAGTATTAGGGGCTGCAAGACAATAAACACTTTTAAAAACAGCTTAAAAGATAACCTTCTTAGCATTTCACTCCAATCATACTGACTTAAACTATCACTGACTACATTGTTACTCCTTCCTTTAGACATGCATCCTGATAGTGCTGTATTTTCAAAATTGTCTCATAATAATCTCTTTCTATTATCTAACATTATTTGAAATATATTAACATTCTATGTATTTTAGCTTAATTCTGCTACATAGTTTGTATTTCAGGGTTTAATTAATAGTTCATAGTATTTTGTTGTTTAATTCGTAAATAACTCTTGTATACATGTAGCTCTTATCTAAATCAAATTTTTTAATTCTTTGTAAGTTCATACATATGTATGTATATTTTTTTATGGTTGAGTGGAAGAGAAGGCCTTACGGCCTTAACTCTGCCAGCTAAAATAAATCATCATTATTATTATTATTATTATTATTATTATTATTATTATTATTATTATATAAGTGTGCTTAAATACGACAGGCTCATGTCCGTAGGTTTACTGGCATGTAAAAGAACTCCTGCGGGACAAAATTTCGGCAAACCGGAGACGCTGATATAACCTCGGCAGTTGCGAGCATCGCTAAAAAACAATTTTAAAATTTTAGATCTCAGCTTTCTATTATGCATTATAAGATTGTATTGAAAGCTTCTAAGATGACAGACTTCAATTTCTTAACTTAATTTTTGCTCGACCATAAAGACATACATCAAAGGACTGCTATTCAATGTGTTCTTGAAACTATAGATTTTCGACTAAGCATATGCGATATTGACAAGCCTTGACAGCACCAATCCAAAAGAGTAGGCGCGTGTTTTGAAAGTGACATTTATCAAATCACTCAAACATCAACCAAACTTCAAGCATTCCACTGGGAGCCATTCCCCAGATAAATTTCCCAAACTGCACTATCAACATGTATTAAAAAAATAAATTCAGTACATGTTAATTTTAATATTATAATAAATTGAGTTCACTTCCTGTGTTTTAATGTATGTTGTTTTGAGGTTAAAACCTCCATACCAAGTCCTGCAAAAAAAAAAAAAACAATGAGTACGCCGTACATGCCTGCCATCTGTTGCACTACTCGGGAACACGGTGAAAAGGTACTCACACTCATGCCATCTGTTGCAAACGTCGAGAACACGCTGAAAATACACGCATGTTCACCATATCATTATCAGCAAAGTGAAAAGGTAAGTTATTTGTAAGATCTCAATACTTAGATATTTAATCATGGTCGAACAAAAACAGTCATAGGCATCTTACCTATAATGGTAATTAAGACACTTGTATGAAAATTATGTTCGCGTCTTAATTACTACCATGATAGGTTCGTTGCATAATATACTATTTTGTACGTATGAACTTCCGTATGTTATAATTAAATGTAGAATATTATAATTTTAATTTTTTGTTAAGTATTACATTGTCAAACGTACAGCAGAGTCCGTATTGGTCAATTTCTGTCAGATGCGTTTCCAATTCAATGTGCTCTATAGTGTAGCATTAGGAAAGTCCAGGATAACAGAGAGGGTTTGGAATTGAACGGGTTACATCAGCTGCTTGTCTATGCGGATGACGTAAATATGTTAGGATAAAATCCACCAACGATTAGGGAAAACAGGGGTATTTTACTTGAAGCAAGTAAAGAGATGAGTTTGGAAGTAAATCCCGAAGAGACAAAGTATTTGATTAAGTCTCGTGACAAGAATATTATACTAAATGGAAATATAAAAATTGGAAATTTATCCTTCGAAGAGGTGGAAAAATTCAAATACCTGGCAGCTACAATAACAAATATAAATGATACTCGGGAGGAATTTAAATACAGAATAAATATGGGAAATGCCTGTTATTATTCGGTTGAGAAGCTTTTATCATCTAGTCTGCTGTCAAAAAATCTGAAAGTCAGGATTTATAAAACAGTTATATTACCGGTTGTTCTGTATGGTTCTGAAACATGGACTCTCACTTTGAGAGAGGAACATAGGTTGAGGGTGTTTGAGAATAAGGTGCTTGGGAAAATATTTGTGGCTAAGAGGGATGAAGTTACAGGAGAATAGAGAAAGTTACACAACGCAGAGCTGCACGCATTGTATTCTTCAGCTGACATAATTAGGAACATTAAATCCAGACGTTTGAGATGGGCAGGGCATGTAGCACGTATGGGCGAATCCAGAAATGCATATAGAGTGTTAGTTGGGAGTTCGGAGGGAAAAAGGCCTTTGGGGAGGCCGAGACGTAGATGGGAGGATAATATTAAAATGGATTAGAGGGAGGTGGGATATGATGTAGAGACTGGATTAATCTTGCTCAGGATAGGGACCACTGGCGGGCTTATGTGAGGGCGCCAATGAACCTCCGGGTTCCTTAAAAGCGAGTAAGTAAGTTAAGTAAAGTATTACATTATCAGTGTACCTTCTCTTTCTGTCTCTCTCTCTCTCCCCCCTTCTCCCATTTCTTGAATATTCTTTTCTCTTTATTATTAATAATTTTATTTTATGTATAAAATAATGATTGAAGTTTATGTTCTATTTTGGCATAGCACGTATGGGCGAATCCAGAAATGCATATAGAGTGTTAGTTGGGAAGCTGGAGGGAAACAGACCTTTGCGGAGACCGAGACGTAGATGGGAAGGTAATATTAAAAGGGATTTGAGGAATGTGGGATATGGTGGTAGATACTGGATTAATCTTGCTCAGGATAGGGACCAATGGCGGGCTTATGTGAGGGCGGCAATTAAACCTCCGGGTTCCTTAAAAGCCAGTAAGTATGTAAGTAAGTGCAACCTATTATAATTCAATATATAGCCTACGTCACTGAAGGAGAAATGTTAAATTCCAAAACAAATATGGCTTTAAGAATTTTATTTGTGAAAAATTCAGGAGACATAAATGCGCCTGACCTAATCTCGATGATGGTGATGGTGATGGCGATGATGATGATGATGATGATGATGATGATGATGATGAAGATGATGATGATGATGGCCTGGCTTTAACTCTTTGGATGTACGATATTTCGCTTTGTTTTCTTAACATGCTGTTTCAGACCAACAATCGATTACTATAGATTTCCTGGAATTGTATTAAGTCTACCCATTAGCGTACAAGTTCATAACAGAGTTTACTTCCATGCCAAACGTATCATTATCGACCCGTCCTTGTGGTTTTGTAGATACAACGTGGGCGTTGGGAGGAGTTATCTGACAAGAAACCGTGGCTTTCAAACTCAAATCTACATAATAAATACAAATTTGATGAGTCAAAACTTTTATGTATTCCACAAATTCGAAAGACAACCAAGCTACGATGTCATTGTGCTCCTTCAAGAGAATTTAAACAAAACAATAAAAATAAAAATAATGACACTATATAACAGCGTTGTCACATATTTATCTATCCGTTTTATAACTATTTGACAGAGGTTATTAAGGGGAGGAAAAACACGTAAAATTGGAAACACGGGTTCAAGTCCCGGTGCCGTGGAGAATTTTTCTCCGTTCTACCGATTCTTCACGAAAGAAGAAGTTATACAATATTTTCGATTAACAATCACTTCCATCTATGAAATACTATTTCTGTTGTGCACCGTTTACCAGAAAAAAGTAAAATTACACGTAGTTTATACTTCCATATATATATATATATATATATATATTTTATTTATTTAACTAGCTAGCTAGTGAGTACAAATTGCATTTATAAAACAAAAATGTTTCTAGCCGCTACCGCAAGAGCCAGGCTCGTGTACGGTGTGGTCTTAGCCAATAATATAACATAAAATTTACAAGGACAGTTTACTAAATACAGTAAGTAACTTAATTCAAACCAATAAATACAACACAAGAGCAAGAATAAAGAAGAAAGAGAAAAAGAGAGAAAAATACACATTTAATATAAATTGACACTCAGACAGAATACGATGAAAGAGTAATGGAACGGAGAAAAATTCTCTCCGGCGCCGGGATTTGAACCCGGGTTTTCAGCTCTACGTGTTGATGCTTTATCCACTAAGCCACGCCGGATACACTTCCGACGCCGGTCAGAATCGTCTCAGATTAAGCTCCAACTCTTGGGTTCCCTCTAGTGGCCGCCCTCTGCACTACGTCATAGATGTCTATGAACGCAGGACCGAAGTCCACACATGTGCTGAGGTGCACTCGATATGAGTGACTAGTTGGGCGGGATCCGACGGAAAAGGCGCCGTCTTAAATCACGAAGTGATTTACGCATATCATATATATTTTATTTTGATGTACCGAAGTACATATGATATTTCCATGGAGATATTCTGCGTCATCATACGATGAAACAGTAATGGAACGGAGAAAAATTCTCTCCGGCGCTGGGATTTGAACCCGGGTTTTCAGCTCTACGTGCTGATGCTTTATCCACTAAGCCACACCGGATACACTTCCGACGCCGGTCAGAATCGTCTCAGATTAAGCTCCACTCTTGGGTTCCCTCTAGTGGCCGCCCTCTGCACTACGTCATAGATGTCTATGAACGCAGGACCGAAGTCCACACATGTGCTGAGGTGCACTCGATATGAGTGACTAGTTGGCCGGGAACCGACGGAAAAAGCGCCGTCTTAAATCACGAAGTGATTTACGCATATCATATATATTTTATTTTGATGTACCGGCGCCGGAGAGAATTTTTCTCCGTTCCATTACTCTTTCATCGTATGATGACGCAGAATATCTGCATGGAAATATCATATGTACTTCGGTACATCAAAATAAAATATACTCAGACAGAAGCCAGTGATATTCAATAAAAACATGAATATAGTCGACAGAAATAAAAGGTAAAAAAATACATTTGTTAAAATTATATATCATGGATAATTTTAAAAATTTATTTTTTAAAAGCTTCACTTTAAAAATATTTCAAATTTGGAAAATGGTTTGTAACTTTATTATAAAGTCTTGGGCCGAAACTAGCACCATGTTTAAGAGCTGCACTTGCATGACATTTAGGCTCAATCAATGGGAAAGTAGACTTTCGTCTTCGAGTACGATATTCATGTCGATTAGATTTATGTTTGATTTGATTTCTGTGGTAGTAAGTTAGTTTACTATTGTTTTATTGTTTAAAATGGTAGGCTATGTCGCTCCGGTCCGAGCTGTACCGGGTAGAAGTCGGGATGGTACCCGCTGTAGGCGCTGTCGCAGCGAGATTGAAACTCTTCCCCATATCCTTGGCTTCTGCCACTATAGTGAGGACCTTCGCAACATCCGTCACCATGCTGTCCGTTCTATGCTGGCCGAGGGACTGAAGGAAGTAGAGTTTACAGTCCATGAAGAGGTGCAGGGACTATCCACACAAGGAACTGTTCGGCGAATTGATATCATTGCCATTAAGAACAACTCGGCATACATTCTCGATCCCACCATCAGATTAGAGACACATGCAGATCAACCGCATGAGGTGGACAGTGAAAAGAAACGGATCTATGAACAACAATCCCGTTCTATAAAGATAAATATAGCCTGTCCCACATTGATGTGATAGGTCTGATGGTGGGAGCACGTGGTACCATACCCTACTTCTTTGCCAACAAATGTAAAAACCTGGGGCTAACACACAGCATTGTGAAGGAAATAGCCATTAGTGCCCTCAAAGGATCGGTTCAGATATTCAGAATTCATTTGTATGGGAGTGATAATGGAAATTTCAAGTTATCTTAACCGATGGCTGTTGATTGGTTTAGATATCAATGCCAATAAATCTGTACTATTATTTTTCTCGCGGTATATGGCATTCAAATCATTCTAACCTATCTGATGATATCCCCCCCCTTTCTTAACTGTAAATGAGCACAAACGCTACTTAGGTGTAAATTTTTCTGACATTTTGTATATTCGATTCCCTAATCGTTTCAAATGTATATCATTTTACCTTTTAGGTGTGCTTCCAAATTAATACAGTATGTAATACGCTCTGTCAAATCTGGCAACCTTTTCATAAGGGAAGCTAACTTTATTATTATTACTAGCCGTACCCTGCGCTCCGCTGCACCTGTTAGAAATAAATATAAAGTAATTACATAATTAAAATAGGAAGTTTGATCCAGGGAACAACTTTTACAACAGCGCAAGATAATCTGCTTCGCTCATTACTCAATTTTTTTTTTGCATTGCATTTATTGCATATATATTTTATGTATTTTAACACGATTCAATTGAGCATAGTTAAAATTTGAATTATAAAATAAAGGATTGCTAAGCTAACGTACTATTACTGCATACTAAATCAATTCAACCTCGTTCGTTAATTCTCTGAGATTAAAATGAGCGTACATAAATATTACTATAAGAAATACAGAAAACGAATGTACAAAATAGCCTATCAAATTTTCTGTGCATAAGAAGCTATTTTAATCTTACCTGTCCTCGATTTACTCAGACGTTACTGTAATAACATTATAGCATTATGTCCATGTAGAGAAACTACACTTTCCAATGGTGAAATAATAATTAATTATACAAATCGGTTAATTTAGCTCCTGATATTACTTCATACAAACAGAAACATTCTCTGTAGGCTATGTTTAATAGCTTTCGATTGTTGATGTCCGGCCCCTGTTTCGATTGTTGTTGTCCAAGCCCCCTTATAGACGAAGTCATTTGTTCTTAATTCATTGCACCGTCTTAGATGGCGTTATTTTAATTTTAAAACTCATTTATCTCATTAAATATCAGTCCTATCAAAATGTTTCAAGGAATTAAACTTATCGGAAATCATGTTTAAAGAAACTTTTGTTATGTAACATTTTTCACAAGAATCAATAAGCGAGATATTTCAATTTATTTAATTCAGGCCCCCTTATAACCCCCCTTTTAAATAAAGTATTTTGAATGCCATATAGCCTAAAATCTAAGTTACAACGAACTTCATTTATATTCCAATTTTCAGATAAATCGGTTCAGCCATTATCGCGTGAAAAGGTAACAAACATACAGACAGACATACAAACAAAAATTTCAAAAAAGCGATTTTCGGTTTCAGGGTGGTTAATTATATATGTTAGGACCAATTGTTTTTGGAAAATCGAAAATTACCAGAAAAATTTCGGTTACAGATTTATTATTAGTATAGATTATAAATTTCTTCAATATGATGCAATTTTTTGCTTGTCAGAATTTACTTTCCAACATTACACAATTTTAATAGGACCATTTACAGATGATACCAAGAATTTAAAATGAAGGCGAACATTTTTGTAATGTTGAACAATTTATTACTGTCAGCGATTATTGCATCTTTTGAGAACCCCTCAAGCCAGAGCGTGGCACGAGAGGCAGCTGTGGAATATATCTGTATTTTCTATCAGATTAATGGACTCGCCGAGTCGTCTCCTGTCTCGCTCTTTCCTGAACGTCTGTTTCAAATAACTGATGAATACCAGAAGTCCTTGCAGACAAACTCTTGTCGGTACACGAGAGAAGAAAAAAAATATATTTACATGTCTGGTATTCATGTTCTGTTAGAACAGGAATTTAATATAAGCTTCTATACCTGCCTACAACATATTTAATAAAATGAAAGCATATATTTAGCTCGCTGATAAAATGGAATTCGCAGTGGTATTGTTTGCCTCTCTAATAAACTTTTGGATCACAATGAATTGTCAGTAGGACGTCTGAAAGACATGCAGGATACTCGAATGCGAAACAAAATGGAACCCCGAACATCACATCGCTCATATTTTATATTCTAGATTTCATTCTAGATTGGAGGTGCAGTGTAATTATTTAAGTTGTGTCATGTAATTAATTGAGTTGATATATAATTAATTAAGTTGATATGTAATTAATTAAGATGATATGTAATTCAGTTGATATGTAAATAAATTAAGGTGATATGTAATTAAGTTAGTATGTAATTACTTAAATTGGTAATAGTTGGGTGAAATAGAAGTACTTATAAGTTACATTTACTTTGCTTATCGTAGGCGTTATTATAGAATAGTTTTTATTTATGGTCCTAGGTTTATTGCATCTACTATTTATAGATTTACGTTTATTTTATTTTATTTTATTCCATGTAATTGTAATTATTGTACATTATATATCACTGCCACCGGGTGTATACCCAATTGTACTGTTAATAAATACATACATACGCATACATTCCATTGTGAGTTATTACCAAAATCATTTCAAGAATTCAAAATCATATTATAACACGTTTCTGTAGAGGTGTAATCGTGATGATTCAACATAACGCGCCGATACAAATATGTTAAATGTAAATTATTCTGATTTTATAATAGTACATTATGCAACGAGCCTATAAAGGTAGTAATTAAGACGCGAGTATGTTTATGAAACGAGCGCAAGCGAGTTTCATAATTTTCATACGAGCGTCTTAATTACCATTATAGGCAAGTTTCATACGACTTTTTATGCTCGACCATATTTCTAACTTTAAATTATTCATAATTATTCATGTTATTCTTATCTGACTGGGGAGCGGAACTGACCTTGTGCAATACCTCGAAAATTGTGGGATGTGCGCAGACGCGAAAGTATTGATTTTTTCCGAGACACAAATGTCATTGACCTTGATATAATCTAGAGAGTACAATAAACATTAATCTTGATATAACCTTGAAATTGATTTAGACATTGAAAAACGAGACGACAAATTGAATTTATTTGAATATTATTTACAATTAACGCTAATTATTATAGTAACAGAACATAACCTTCTGCGACAGTATTGGATTTCCAGCCTATGTGGCGTTTCGCTAGTTGTCTTTCGATTGCATATCCGAGAATGATCGATACTTGCGCTTTCATATTGCTACAATAGTGTTTTCTGATTGGTGGAACACCTGAACTTTAATGAATAGGTGTATTTTAATGAGGTCCATTAAAGGGCTGCTACCAGGTGTATAATTACTACATTTTTGCATGGTCGAGCATGAACAAATTAAATATAGGTACTCTATAAGATCAATTATTTCTCTGTGATTAAATTATATCCATAAACACTTTTATGCTCGACCATGCCGAAATGTAGTAATTATACACCTGGTAGCAGTCCTTTAATGCATGTCATTAAAGTACACCTACTCATTAAAGTACAGGTCTTCAGCCAATCACAAGTCAGCTTTGTACCGTTATATCGATTATTCTCGGATATGCAATCGACAGACAATTAGCGAAAAGGCACGGAGGCTGGAAATCCAATACTGTCGCAGAAGGTTATGTTCTGTTACTATAATAATTAGCGTTAATTGTAAATAATATTCAAATAAATTCAATTTGTCATCTCGTTTTTCAACTCTAAATCAATTTCCAGGTTATATCAGACTAATGTTCATTCTTATTCTGTGCCAAGGTCAATAACATTCGGCCTCAATAATACTTTCGCGTCTGCGCACATCTCACAATTCAGGCCAATTCGCACATAACCATAAAAAGACCTAATTTTCAATACTTTCAAGTTAGAAATATGATCGAGCATAAAATGTCGTATGAAACTTGCCTATAATGGTAATTAAGACGCTCGTATGAAAATTATGAAACTCGCTTGCGCTCGTTTCATAAACGATCATACTTGCGCCTTAATTACTACCATTATAGGCTCGTTGCATAATGTACTATTATAAACTACACACGGGCCTACACAGATATACGAAAGCGCACACAATATGTCATTCATTATTTGGTTGTGTCTACGCATAATAATAATAATAATAATAATAATAATAATAATAATACGTGGCGCTACAGCCCGTGAAGGGCCTAGACCGACCAGCCGGCTGCTGGCCTCACGCCCACATGCCGAAGCAGAGGCGGACGATCATCCAACCAGAATAGAGGTATCGTGTGGTTACCACGATGATCCCCCCAGCCGTTATAGCTGGTATTCGCAACCGGATTTCGCTACCTATCGTAGCTCCCCAAGTGCACCACGATGCTGGGTGGGCACCGGTCCCATACACTGGCCGAAATTTCATGAGAAAATTTCTTCCCCCATGAGGATTCGAACCAGCGCGCATTCCGTAACGAGAGTCCTAGGCGGGATGCCTTAGACCGCGACGCCACGGCGCGGGACAGTGTCTACGCATACTGTACGGAAAATTGGAAGGGGCAACATCGTGCGACAACATGTGACTCATTAATAGGATTAGTTTAGAAGCAGTTGGTCTTAAACAATGTATAACGATGATCCCTTATGTTGTCTCCACAGTACTTGTTTATCACGCCACTCGAATGCATCACAAGAGTAACTCCCTTTCCTGCCACAGCCACTCAAAATAGCGATAGACCTTACAGATAAATATATTATATACTCTTATGCCTATAGGTCTAATAAATATTTACTTTGTTTAATTTCAAAAATTAAAGAAAAAGTCTTTGGCTGATATTTCAACTATCATTTCTGGTTAAAAAATTATGGAAAAAATACTTCAGTATTCTGCATTCAATTTTGAGAAACTACTATTTGAAAATTGAGACAGATGGAATTTCAAAAACCATCCCATCGGTATGAAGTATGCTTAAAACTTATTCTTATAAAATTATATTTAAAATATCACAAAATGCACACCACAATACATTCTGATTCCAAATATCCCGCAAACATTACATATACACGCCTCGACCATGTGGGAGCCACGAATTGGGAAAAGAAACAGAAGACGTCCAAGGAGAAGATGGTCGAGCGTGTTCCGGAGAGAGACTGGAGCGCAGTGGACGAGAACAGCGAGGGACAGACAGGCATGGAAAATGCTGGAAGAAATTACGAACACTGTGTAAACTGTGCACAGTTGTGTATTGTTTATATAGTTATTTTGGTGTGTGTTAAGTTTGGATAGTTTGAGTCCATGTTTAGTTGGTATAGTTCATGTATTTAGTTGGTATAATTTTTTGTTTTTAATTGTATGGTTTTTGTGTGTTTAATTTAGATAGTTTTTTGTGTGTTTATACTGTATAATTTATGTGTGCAATTTGTATAGATTTTGTGTGTTAAGACGATAATTTATATTTTTATATTGTTATAGGTTTTTGTGTGTTTTGTTTGTGTGTGTGTTAAGACTGTATAATTAATGTGTTCAGTTTGTATAATTTTTTGTGTTTAGTGTGGATAGAAGTGTGTTCAGACTATATAATTTGTGTGTTCAGTTTGTATAGTTTTTTTGTGGATGTTCAGTTTGTATAATTTTTGTGTGTTTAGTGTGAACAGTTGTGTGTTCAGACTTTATAATTTGTGTTTAGTCTGTATAGTTTTTTGTGGATGTTTAGTTTGTATAATTTGTGTGTTTAATATGTATAGTTTTTTGTGGATGTTTAGTTTGTATAATTTATGTGTTTAATATGTATAGTTTTTTGTGGATGTTTAGTTTGTATAATTTGTGTCTTTAGTCTGTATAGTTTTTATGGATGTTTAGTTTGTATAATTTGTGTGTTTAGTCTGTATAATTTTTGTGGATGTTTAGTTTGTATAATTTGTGTGTTTAATATGTATAGTTTTTTGTGGATGTTTAGTTTGTATAATTTGTGTGTTTAGTCTGTATAGTTTTCGTGGATGTTTAGTTTGTATAATTTGTGTGTTTAGTCTGTATAGTTTTTGTGGATGTTTTGTTTGTACAATTTGTGTGTTTAGTCTGTATAGTTTATGTGGATGTTTAGTTTGTATAATTGGTGTGTTTAGTCTGTATAGTTTTTGTGGATGTTTAGTTTGTATAATTTGTGTGTTTAGTCTGTATAGTTTTTGTGGATGTTTAGTTCGTATAATTTGTGTGTTTAGTCTGTATAGTTTTTGTGGATGTTTAGTTTGTATAATTTGTGTGTTTAGCCTGTATAGTTTTTGTGGATGTTTAGTTTGTATAATTTGTGTGTTTAGCCTTTATAGTGTTTCGTGTTTAGCTTATATAGTTTGTTTATGTGTTTAGTTTGTAAGTGTATAGTGTAAGCTCTCTTGGACTGGCTCCCCAAGTGTAGTAGACCTTCAGCTCACCCTACACTACTGTAGGTGGTCGTTGCCCTTATGGAATTTCAAGCTTTTCATATAATAAATATATACCTCTAAAGTTCACGTCACTTTCATGGCAATTTGTTATCTGTTTTATTACTTATTTACTTAGCACGCATGATATTAACCAATTAATATATAACGAAAGTATTCCTCAGAGAATAAGTTTTTCTTATACTCTATAGGCCTAATTAACATTTTCAATGTGAGCATAATTTACTTTGACAGTTTAATTTAGAACAGCCTCTACTCGTACGATCATTTTCACACCTCTCTATCCTTCTACTAATACTACGCCTTTCTGCAAACGCAAAACATTTTTAGGACCCGACTATAGGCGGCGACGCTCATTTCTCTTTAATATACATTAACAACTCAAGTGTGAAAATTGTGATCTACAGTGCTTCAAAATTCTTCTTCGCGCGCGAGTAAGTTTCCTTTTATGTTGGGATGGAAATTAATTAAATATTTGCACCATTCGTATTATTCATAATTTTCATTGTGGTGGGAGTGCCAAATTTCACAACTCTTTCACAATTATTTGCGACAGGCGTCCTGCTGGGATGGTAATGAATTCCTCTGTGCACGCATTCAGTTCCAGAGTCTAGATTAATATTGCAACATACTTTATTGCCGGCGCCTGGTTGTCTTGGTAACCGGAATAGTCATGTCCGCCAACACAGGTAGGCCTGTGTTGCAGTGCCCTTCGCTAGAGGCGTTCTTTGATGCTTCACAGATCTTACACAAGAATGAATCTGTTGTAGCCTACGCCCCGTATATGTAAAATGTAATTCTAGCCGCTGCCGCTTCGGTTTTTTTATACGTGTATTTAAAAATAGGCTTAAGGACTTTACTAATAGACGATAATTATACACAGTATTTAAAGCGTGTAATTGATATCTTGTTATTGAAGTGTTCTATCAGTGAAGAATTATGTTGTGTCAGTGAAGTGTGTTGAGTAAGTGAAACGTGTTCCTGTCATTGAAGCTTTATAGTTTATAGTGGCAGTGCAGAGTATTTGAACAGTGAAATGTTTTTGAAGTGTTAGTGAAATCAGGATAGAATCAGTGAAATGTGTCGTAGTTCCAGTGCAGTGAGTGAGTTGACAGCGAAATGAGTGTAGTGTTGAAAGGTACTTGTGCAGGTATGAACATATCATACTCGTGGGTTTTAGTTCGAACATAGGTTTAAGGTACAAATTATATTATTTTATTTTAAATGTTATTTTAACTGATCGTGCTTCATTTAATTTAGGATGTTCCCTATTATTATTATTATTATTATTATTATTATTATTATTATTATTATTGTCAGTATTAATTATTAGTATTATTAATTGTATTCTTTATTAATTGTGTTTATTATTGTCTTTATTGAGTGTAATTACTTACCACTGCCACCGGGTATATACCCATTGCAGTGTGAATAAATACATACATTCATATGAGACAGAAAAAATGTCCGTGAACTCAGAAATATCACCAGTAAATAGGGATTATAAAGAATGGACACTGAGCGAATTTTCCTGTGTTTTGTTTCTCTATGCGCCGGCGTTTAGTTCCACTTTCAAGCGCTAGAGGTTAGTATAATCGAGCATACGCTAACATGATAATTGAATATAGAGTTGAGACACAGGATCCAAACATCGCCTACCTTATTGCATAATCCAGTAACGCTTTGCTTCAAATAAATTCAAGTTAACAGATTTTCCTTATTTCTCAGTGGCAAACTAGTTGTAATAATAATTTTTTTTTTTTTATATTTCACATATAAAAAATATTATAAAAAATATAATACATTATAAAATTATGTATCAAATTCGTTTAATATTTGTATATAATATAATATAGGTATATGGTTTTACTTCTCATAGGAGTTTTGTTTTTCGATTTTCAGCGCTATCAAATCATTACATATTTTAATTGTTGTTGGGGTCAACGTCTCAACTCTCGTTATAAAGGAACTCTAGAGTCTAGACATTACAGTTAATGACGGATTTATTATTTTATGGATCCAATTTATTTTATTTGAGTACCTAATGTACCTAGATGTATTAATTATATGTGTTATATTTCCGCTGTGTCGACTGCTAACTGGTGTGATGTCGGCGCCAACTCTAGGGAGAAAGCAGAATCTCACGCTCTATCTGGCTTGAAGGTCATTGAAATCAGTCCGGCTACATCAAAGGTACCGACGCGAAGTGTCCATACTTAGTTACCTATACGCTGATATCACCTACCACTACGCAAACTGGGCAGAAATTTAACAAAACTAGTAAAGGGAAACGAAGTAGAAATTCTAATACAAAAGTAAATCATTGAGAACATGTCTTATTGGAAGAGAGGACAAAATGTGAAAGTGAAAGCCAAGGAAAGAGAAAGAAGAAAAATGAGACTTCAGAACAACATTAATGTTGTCAAGAGAGAGAAGAAGTGCACTGATTTCTTCCTGAATGATACTGTATTAACGACGTGTATCGACGGTTGAGAAGCTCAGTTGTTAAAGCAACTCGCTACGGACTTGAATGTCCGCGATTCAATTCCGGGTGGTAACGGGATTTGCCTTGTTAGCAAAACGTTTCACTCTAGTGCCGAGATCAAAGAAGAATAGAGCTCTACTCCATGCCTCCATACTACTTCCTGACGTGTAAAGGGAACAACTTTACCTCTTTTAGACTAATACTTACTTACTGGCTTTTAAGGAACCCGGAGGTTCATTGCCGCCCTCACATATGCCCACCATTGGCCCCTATCCTGAGCAAGATTAATCCAGTCTCTACCATCACATCCCACCTCCCTCAAATCCATTTTAATATCTTCCCATCTACGTCTCGGCCTCCCCAAAGGTCTTTTTCCCTCCGGCCTCCCAACTAACAATCTATATGCGTTTCTGGATTCGCCCATACGTGCTACATGCCCTGCCCATCTCAAACGTCTCGATTTAATGTTCCTAATTATGTCAGGTGAAGGATACAATGCGTGCAGCTCTGCGTTGTGTAACTTTCTCCATTCTGCTGTAACCTCATCCCTCTTAGCCCCAAATATTTTCCTAAGAACCTTATTCTCAAACACCCTTAATCTATGTTCCTCTCTTAAAGTGAGAGTTCAAGTTTCACAACCATACAGAGCAACCGGTAATACAACTGTTTTATAAATTCTAACGTTCACATTTTTTGACAGCAGACTAGATGATAAAAGCTTCTCAACCGAATAATAACAGGCATTTCCCATATTTATTCTGCGTTTAATTTCCTCCCGAGTGTCATTTATATTTGTTACTGTTGCTTCAAGATATTTGAAGTTTTCTACCTCTTCGAAGGATAAATCTCTAATTTTTATAGTTCCATTTCTTACAATATTCTTGTCACGAGACATAATCATTTACTTTGTCTTTTCGGGATTTACTTCCAACCCTATCTCTTTACTTGCTTCAAGTAAAATTTCCGTGTTTTCCCTAATCGTTTGTGGATTTTCTCCTAACATATTCACATCATCCGCATAGACAAGAAGCTGATGTAACCCTTCAATTTCAAACCCTCTCTGTTATCCTGAACTTTCCTAATGGCATATTGTAGAGCGAAGTTAAAAAGTAAAGGTGATAGTGCATCTCCTTGTTTTAGCCCGCAGTGAATTGGAAACGCATCTGACAGAAACTGACCTAAGTTATAAAGACTCTGCTGTACGTATCACTAAGACACATTTTAATTAATCGAACTAGTTTCTTGGGTTTACCAAATTTAATAAGAATATTATATAAAACTTCTCTCTTAATCGAAAGTAATAATAGAATTAAATAAAGACACTTTTAAGACTGAAGGTAATTCATAACCTAACCCATGAGAGCAGACGTGAAAAGTGCCATTATTTTATTTCTTTGCCGTGTATTTAGCATTGTGGGAGCAAACACTGAGTTCAGTTGTGAAATAGCGGTCTAAGAAACAGAGCATCATTCACAAGTCAATAAAAATTCATGGCAAAGAGCGTAGAAGTTCAGGAACAAAATATATTATCTAGTTTTTGACGTGTTGACTGATTTCCCCATGGCTACTTGGAGTGAATAATTGAAATATAATACCTAGCAAGTTTCTATTTATTGTAACGCTGTGTAGCCTACCAGAAAGACAACTTAGATGTTACTTGCAAGGAGAACAAACTTGCCAATTTCTCAATATTAAAATGCCTTGCAGTACCGCCTATCTAAAATGAGTTTCCTCAACAAGTAGGCTATGTCAATTTATTTTCAATTTCATGTGTCCATAAGGTTATTCAAAAGTAAGTTCTCACACCCCAACGAAATTCTCAACACACAAGTCAACTTCAAAACACACACACTTTTTCACTCTACACTATACCACACGAACGCACCCTCACAGGAAACAGAACAAGAGGCGCCAAGACCAACAACGACCAGTTCTCACGATGACCCATAAATAGGTCGAAACATGTAAACAAGGTACGTTGGAGTTTAACTCAGTAAAGTCTCATCATACATATTCCGAAGTGATACAGTTTTAAAAGTTGTGTAATCAAGATGTATATATAAAATAATGCATATCGTTTAAAATACGGAGGAAGAACATTTATTCCGTATATGAGAACATACTGAACTGTTTAGATTGTGTGTCTGTCGTCTCTGTAGCAACAGAAACTAAAAATGCCACAGATACAACGTAGACACTGATTGTCTCGAAACAAGTGAAACGAATATACGGGGTTATTCATAAGTTCGTGAAACATTTGAAAGTTTAATAACAAATAAAGTATGCAACATATCAAGGTAATTGGCATGCCGATAGAGAGAGAAACTCTCCAAGTTCTTTTAAATAAGAAGAGCCCGCTCTTCGTTGCCATGATTTATCGCTAGGTGGCAGTAATTATCAATAGTGAACAAATGACGTTTACTAAACGTGAGTAACCTTTTTAATGTTGGAATATGCAAGGACCTCGTCAAAGATTTGAAGTAGACGGTTTTGCTGACTTGCTCATCGCGACGAAGCAACTTTTCATCTCTCCGGAAAAGTGAATCGGCACAATGTGCGCATATGGCGAACTGAAATTTCTCGCGCAGTCACTAAGCATGTGCAAGACTCACCTTAGGTGAATGTCTTCTGTGTGATTTCGAAAGAGAAGGTGTATGGGCCATTTTCATTTGTAGAGTCCACCGTCACTGGAATGATTTACATGGACATGTTACAAAACTGGCTGATGCCTCAGCTGAATGAAGACAGCAATGATTATATCTCTCAGGAAGATGGATCTCTCTGTCACTATCACAACAACGTGCGAGAGTATCTTAATCAAAATTTGCCACACAGGATGAGAAGATGACGCATTAAAGTGGCCACCACGATCACCGGATTTAACTCCGTGTGACTTTTCCTTGTGGGGGTTTGTGAGGGATATTGTCTATGTGCCTCCGTTCACCGCTGATCTCCGGGAACTTCGCCACCGGATTACAGCTGCCGTGGCTCTGGTCAACCGTGACATGCTGGATTGTGTATGGGGCGAGATGGATTACCGTATGGTTGTATGCCGTATTAGCAAAGGTGGTCACATTGAGTATCTGTGAGGTATGTAACAAAACTTGGAGAGATTCTCTTTATTCTAGTGTAAAGTAATTTGTTATTAGTTGTGTAGTTTATCATTTATGGATTTTTTAAATGTTTCGCTGACTTATGTATAGCCATGTATTAAGCCAGTGATGTCAAAGCAAGCGCATTTTTCTGACCTTGACGTCGTGCGCGGGCAGAAAGTGCTATGTATGGAAAGAGGAAGAGTTGTGTATATGAATAAGCAACCTGTTGGATTAAGAAAACAGTGGTGCACAAACTTCAAACAGAACATGAAATTTTATGTCGTTATTTTTATATCGCTTCTTTCTGTTTAATATTATCTATATTGTCTGTAAAACAAAAGTACTAATACTGATTTCTTAATATTGCACTTGTGTTTTAAATCTTAATAACATAATACAGAGTTAAGAAGGAATATTCACTTAAATTCCATAGTAGTATTGAGTAGTATTAAGTGGATGAAACACATCATTCATAATGGAAGTGATATTCCAAAGAAAGAGATTGAGTATGACATCATAAATTGGAATTTATATTGATGGTATCCTTAGCCTTACAAAAGTAATCAATAAACTAATCAAAACAATATCACAGTACAAAGCAAAGTTACCTAGGTACTGTATCTGTTTTAAGTGTAACTAATATTACATAAGAAAACTCTTATCGCATTATGCTTTTAAGGTGATATTTGGGAGCAACTTCCTATCATCAGAATATTAAATTATTTTCTCGAAATCTGCTGAAGCTATAGAGCTGACATTTTTACAACACATGGGCACGTATCTTTTGCTTATGATGTAACAGTAGTTGCTTTGTTAATTCATTTCCTTACAAACAATTTCCATGAGAATATTTTCAAAATTTTCAATACACTATCTTCAGTAATACGTATATACGGTATATTAGATTTACGAAAACATTCTGTAAGGCTACTAAATAAATAGGCCTATACCTGAAAATTTCACTTTTCTATACGAAAAGTTGAGAAAACATTTCTTTTCAATAAAAAAATCAAACTTGTGAAAAATGAGCATTAAAATTAAAACTTACATTCTTATAATGCACTTATACTTCTCAGACAAATCTAAAAATTAACATGGATACAGTTTTAATAAGTTCTCTTCCCTTTATCCATTGAATCAGTGCTGGCCATCCCTGAATATAGCTCGACCAAGCGGCATATACCACCTCTTTCGTCTGTCTCTTTCCTTTAGCTGTAAAGCGCTCAGGCTGTCCTGAGCTCTAAAGCGCGCTTGCTCCTGTGGGCATCAATTGACATGCCTGTATTAAGCCAATTGTCCCGAAAAAAATGAAACAGATTTATAAGAAAGCGAATGCCACTTTCAAAATATTTGGGTCCTCTACAAAGGAAATAGCTTACAATCGAATTTCTTTCCTCTTTTTATTTGGATACACAGTCTGTAAGTTGTAAGATATTTTCTTGAATATCACTGCAAGTTCCAAGTTTCCAAGCCTCTTGTCAACATAACGGAAAACTCAATTACTATGAAACGACGTGATCTTAATTACGTCAGTTAATTACATCTGCTTTGTTGTTGCGTATAGATACATGACGACTCCATTACATCCCGCTTCTGCCCCCGGCCCTCAGGTACTAATGTACGACTCAGAACAGCGTGCAATTTCCTCGTTACGCCTCCAGGTTAAAACCTTTTCTGCCGTAATTATCTCTTAATTTATTTACTAACCACAATTATTACTTCTGAACTCGATGCTGTGAGTGTTGTTCTAGTCATCGAATGTTTCTAAAACTCGAACACAAATTAACGACAGATTTTTAGTGAAATTTGATACTTAAGAGGTCTAACTGCCTCTCTGGCAATCCAATTATTAATTAATGCTACAAACGTAATCAATGTAAACATTTCGCTTTACATGACTTGTTACGTAATAGGATACTGAGTGCTTAATATACCGGGTGTATCAAGTAATCCTACAAATTGTGATATTATGCAAAACCGTGGTTTTACAGACAATTCCCTAAACGCTAAGTACATTACGAGTAAAAAATCCCGTTACCACAAAGTATATTTTCTTTCATGTCTAATTTGAACTGGTAATGGAAATTACGGGAAAACGGCTGGACGGATTTTAATAAATGACCCCTTATTCTAAAGCTTGGAACCCAACGTTTTTCAGAAAAATAGTAGTTTTCAGTGAAATATCAATTTTTAAACATAATTTTCCTATTTTCCAAAATCCATCTGTCATCAGTTTTGAGAACTAGCTAATAGAATTCACGGCCGACTTGATATTCACTTCGCTTTTTTGTAAAGGAGAAGCGAAGCGAGCATCAAGTAGGCCGTGTTGCATTTCAGAATAAAACAAAACACATACTACAGTAAACAATATTACACGAAGGCCATGATCTGCAAGAATGCTGACATATTTAGAGCTCAAATTAAATTGGTTATCAAAAACTTAACTTACTAAAATAATTTACAGGTTCGATTCTGTGGTGTGTAATTTTCTGGGTACAGCTGTGTATTGGATATTAAAAACTACAAAACTTGAGATGGTTTGATGACATTATTACCATTAGAAATGAAATATTATTGTAGTTAATGCCATGATGTGACTATTTTTCATTAATTATACATATTAATGCTATATTGATGATATGAAAGTGAAACGTTTTGGGGTTATATAAGTAGATGTAGAGAATAACTTAAATTAGATTTTGATTTCTGTATTTTACTGAGTGGCGGCCATAAAAACTATAAAACTTACGTAAGATAATAATATTATTAAAAATCAAATATTTTTATAATTATTAATCAAGTGGGGTTGGGTCTTTTTCATATACTTAATGGCGGTGTGGTGTATATTTATATGCGTGGTTCTCTTCAGTATTGGCTCGAGAGAGAGTATCTTTCATTGTTATGGTCATTGTTATGGAAGCAAATAACTTTCAGAATGTCGGTATTCTTCATTGAAAATAAATCTGAAAAATGTTTATTTGAACGTCTAATGAATTTAGTTTGCAGCATTTGCTGCACAAGCCACCAGTATATATATATATATATATATATATATATATATATATATATATATATATATATATATGTGTGTGTGTGTGTGTGTGTGGTTTTGGGTTTAACATATGATACAACAGCGTAACGGTCTGTGTCTATTACATTCAAACATAACAGAATTGCCAATGTATAACTACTGACTAACGTAACAATTGTGACTAATATGGCGTTTTTATCTGATTGAAATTATATATCGCCTATACAGGGTGTTTCTGAATTGATGTTACAAACTTTCAGGGATGATGGCGAAGGGTACACGTATCAATTTGAGGTCAGGAACCATGGTCCGGAAATGACCGAGTCGAAAGTTATAAGCAAAAATATTTGTGTGAAAATGGACTTGTAATTTGGTACCACGTGCCCTCCTTCCCTTAACTTTTGGAACAGTCGTGAAAAGATGGTATGGGCCGGATGTCTCCTACGTGGATACATGTACCCGATACAATCTGTGAGCTTGTCTACTGTTCCCATTTGCTCATCCGTATTCGAAAATCAGGTCTGCTTATTGAGCTCTCGTTTACTCCTCCATTTCACTACGACTGATCGACTGGACACACAAAACTCACACATATTATTTCAGATCATATACTCACAAACACAAAACCAAAGGCATGAATACAGTATCTTTATTTGAACCCAAGCGGTTAACAAGCACTGCTTTCAATCATGTTACTAATATCGGTCCTAGAATTTATAACAAATTAATAAAGTAATATCCACATCTATAGCCTATATCTGCAACGTTTGACATTTAAGAATGTATGTAAGCAATTTGTTATGAGTAGGGAAAGGAAGTTCATGCATTTATATATTTGTTCTCTATCGTTGTGTGAATATGCTGAAAGATTATCTACATGAATCACAAATTTCTGAATACAATGATACTACTTTTATTGTGCATAAAAGTGCATATATTGCCTTTATTTATAAAAGCATCATATTTCAACATTTATGCAGGGAAACTGCATATTATGTATGTTTATTTGTGTTTCCCTCATTTTTAAAAGTGTGTAACCTCGTAAACACGACTAATTTATGTTTATGAATTTGAACGTAACGATGACGCCCTCATAGGCAGCCTCTCAAGTTAGCAATTGGTATTCCTTTACTGCAGTCTAGCAGATTTCGATAGAACAATATCCAGTTTAACATCAGCTCCAGGAAATGTAGGAAATAAAGTATGTATGAACGTATTTATTCACACTGCAGTGGGTATATACCCGGTGGCAGTGGTAACTAATTACACTCAATAATGTCAATAATAAACTTATTAATTAAAATACAATTAATAATAATACTAATAATTAATACTAACAATAATTTATAATAATAATAATAATAATAATAATAATAATAATAATAATAATAATAATAACAACAACAGAGAATATACTAAATTAAATGAAACGATCACTTAAAATAACATTTGAAATAAATCTAATTTGTATCTTAAAACTAAGATCGAACTAAAACCCACGAGTATGATATGTTCATATCTGCACAAGTACATTTCAAATTACACTCATTTCGCTGTCAACTCACTCACTGCACTGGAACTACGACACATTTCACTGATTCTATCCTGATTTCACTAACACTTCAAAAACATTTCACTGTTCAAATACTTTGCACTGCCACTATAAACTATAAAGCTTCACTGACAGGAACACGTTTCACTTACACAGCACACTTCACTGACACGACATACTTCTTCACTGATACAACACATTTCACTGACACAACATAATTCTTCAGTGATACAACACTTCAATAACAACATATCATTTACACCCTTTAAATACTGTGTATAATTACCGTCTATTAGTAAAGTCCTTAAGCCTACTTTTAAATACATTTTTGGTTGTTGGTAAAGCCTTTAGTAAGTCTGCAGGTAAAGCATTCCAGTCCCTGATATTACGATTGAGAAAAGAAAACTTTCCAGTGTCCGTCTGCCTCCTTTCCTTCAATTTATATGAGTGGTGAACGGGAAAACAGCAAATATTCTTTTCAAAAACCCTGGCTATTATCAACTTAAAGAAATTCAAGATATTCTCGAAGGAAAAACATCCCAAAAACAACCAAAATTTTCTATAGAACAGCTCACAGCTTTTGTGCAAGCCCTTCTTGCTTCTTGTGACGTAGAACGAAGTTTTTCGCGCTACAAAATTATACTGAAGATACAGTAATAGGCGAAGAAGGACAATAGAAAACATACGTCACTGCTTAGATGTGAACTGTAACAGCACAAATGGAGCAGTCAGCAATGAGGCAAGGACTTCAAAATCCATACACTAGACGTAAGTTATCTATACCTTATTATTCTGTTGAAATAATCTCAGACTGGTAATGCATATTTTCTAGCACATTTATCTATTTTTGCGGCATAAATGCATACATATTCTTTACGTTTTTAGAGCATGAACTTCCTTTCCCTGATTATGAGTAATTAGTAATTTTTATGCTCGACCATACCGAAATGTAGTAATTATACACCTGGTAGCAGCCCTTTAATGCATGTCATTAAAGTACACCTACTCATTAAAGGTCAGGTCTTTCAGCCAATGACGACTCAGGTTACAACTGTTCAGCCAATGACAGGTCAGCTTTCTACCGTTATAAAACCGCAAGTATCGATTATTCTCGGATATGCAATCGAAAGAGAATTAGCGAAAAATCACGGAGGGTGGAAATCCAATACTGTCGCAGAAGGTTATGTTCTGTTACTATAATAATTAGCATTAATTGTAAGTAATATTCAAATAAATTCAATTTGTCATCTCGTTTTTCAATGTCTAATTTAATTTCAATGTTATCTCTGTAGGTTCTTATGGCCTAGCAAGGTCAATGTGCACATCTGTTCCTCGGAAAAAATCAATACTTTCGCGTCTGCGCACATCTCACAACATACGGGACATTACTCCAGGTCAGATACAATAAAATTAATAATATGAAGTTAGAAATATGGTCGAGCATAAAAAGTCGTATGAAACTCGCCTATAATGGTAATTAAGAAGCTCGAATGAAAATTATGAAACTTGCTTGCGCTCGTTTCATAAATATCCATACTCACTTCTTAATTACCTTCATTATAGGCTCGTTGCATAATGTACTATTATGTCATTTATTGTAATATGTGCATGTAAATTTATTATGTAGCCTATTGAATTCTTCCCTGAGTACGAGAAAACACTATTTCATGCGAGTGCTAGAATTTTGTTCATTTACACTTTCTTTGCATTGTATTTTTCTGGCAATAAACATTATTATTATTATTATTATTATTATTATTATTATTATTATTATTATTAATAGGCCTATTATTACTATTCCTATCTGTTTTAAATATTTCATAATGAAAAACAAAAGAACTTTCTTTTGTGGAAAGGATTTACAAATACCTGATCCCTTAATCGCCTGTGATTAATTCATTATAGCTACGTAAAGTAGTACAGGTAGTGTAACGAGAGACTTGCGGGCCTCAGTTTCATTTCCGCTGTAGCGTGGCACATCCTTAATATAAGTTATTAAAAAACGCGTGCAGCAGCACAAATCACAAAGCCGGCCCGGTCCAATTAAGTTTTGCTAGGGCTTCTGTCTCCGTAGCGTGTGTCAACTTTGAAACTGAAATTAATTAGGAATTTCTAGGGTCTCATAAACACGTTCAATTTAGTTTAAAAATCCTGTAGTAATTAACATTCAGAAAACGAGAGGCGGAGGAAGTGGAAGGCAGTACAGTACACACGTTTCGCGTTGCACTGTGAAATCCAAGAAGAGTGCTGTGCCTAGTCATATTGTTTATTGCCTAATCGACTGAAAAAGTGTCAATAGCAACGAAACGGGATACTGGGAGTAGGGGAACGTTCACATATTGGTGGGGCGGCAGCTACTTTGCCCACTGCAAAATCAAGTTGCATTGTATTTCATTATGATGCCTTGTACACGATGGAAGCTAGGAATTTAATCAAGTATACCTCAGGACGAGCAGTATACATATCAACTATTTGAGGAGGTTTTCAATAGAAACGGATGTCAGGAAATAATAGGAAGCAATAAATGACTACCTCTGACACCACATAATTATTTATTTGTTTATTTGTTTACTTATATGTGTGTTTGTTTATTTATTTATTTGTTTGTTTATTTATTTATTTGTCTATTTATTTATTTGTATATTTATTTATTTGTATATTTATTTGTTTATTTATTTATTTGTCTATTTATTTGTTTATTTGTTTATTTATTTATTTATTTGTCTATTTATTTATTTGTTTGTTTGTTTATTTATTTGTCTATTCATTTATTTATTTGTCAATTTATTTATTTGTTTGTTTATTTATTTATTTGTCGATTTATTTATTTATTTGTTTGTTTATTTGTTTCTTTATTTGTTTCTTTGTTTATTTACTTATTTGTTTATTTATTTATTTGTTTATTTTTGTTTATTTATTTGTTTATTTTTTGTTTATTTATTTGTTTATTTGCTATTTATTTGTTTAGTTGTTTATTTATTTTTGTTTATTTGTTAATTTATTTGTTTATTTATTTATTTGTTTGTTTATTTGTTTCTTTGTTTATTTACTTATTTATTTGTTTATTTATTTATTTGTTTATTTGTTTATTTATTTATTTGTCTATTTATTTATTTGTTTATTTATTTATTTGTCTTTTTATTTATTTGTTTGTTTGTTTATTTATTTGTCTATTCATTTATTTATTTGTCAATTTATTTATTTGTCTATTTATTTATTTATTTATTTATTTATTTGTCTATTTATTTATTTATTTGTCAATTTATTTATTTGTCTATTTATTTATTTGTCAATTTATTTATTTGTTTGTTTATTTATTTATTTGTCTATTTATTTATTTATTTGTCTATTTATTTATTTATTTGTCTATTTATTTATTTATTTATTTGTCAATTTATTTATTTGTTTGTTTATTTATTTATTTGTCTATTTATTTATTTATTTATTTGTCTATTTATTTATTTATTTGTCAATTTATTTATTTATTTGTCAATTTATTTATTTGTTCGTTTATTTATTTATTTGTCTATTTATTTATTTATTTGTCTATTTATTTATTTATTTGTCTATTTATTTATTTATCAATTTATTTATTTGTTTGTTTATTTATTTATTTGTCAATTTATTTATTTGTTTCTTTATTTATTTATTTGTCTATTTATTTATTTATTTGTCTATTTATTTATTTGTCAATTTATTTATTTATTTATTTATTTGTCAATTTATTTATTTATTTGTCAATTTATTTATTTATTTGTCAATTTATTTATTTGTTTTTTATTTATTTATTTGTCTATTTATTTATTTATTTGTCTATTTATTTATTTATTTGTCTATTTATTTATTTATTTGTCTATTTATTTATTTATTTGTCAATTTATTTATTTGTTTGTTTATTTATTTATTTGTCTATTTATTTATTTATTTATTTGGCAATTTATTTAATTGTTTGTTTATGTATTTATTTGTCTATTTATTTATTTATTTGTCAATTTATTTATTTGTTTGTTTATTTATTTATTTGTCTATTTATTTATTTATTTGTCTATTTATTTATTGATTTGTTTGTTTATTTGTTTCTTTATTTATTTGTTTCTTTGTTTATTTACTTATTTATTTGTTTATTTATTTATTTGTTTATTTTTGTTTATTTATTTGTTTATTTGCTTATTTATTTGTTTATTTTTTGTTTATTTATTTGTTTATTTGCTTATTTATTTGTTTATTTATTTTTTGTTTATTTGTTAATTTATTTGTTTATTTATTTGTTTGTTTATTTGTTTGATTATTTATCTGTTTATTTATTTGTTTGTCTGTTTATTTATTTGTTTATTTATTTATTTACTAGTTTATTTATTTAACGACAATAATTCTCATCATGGTGAAAACTTTATATTTGAAAATGATGATTTCTTACCATTACGGGCGAGGACAATTTCCAAAAGAGAAGATTATTTTAATACAAAGGACGAAAAACATTTCCAAATGTGGCTTGGGCTAAACAGATATTTTGAATAGTACAGAAGTTTATTTAGAATTTGCCACTGATAGTTAAGTACTTCATAATATTATTAAAACGTTTAATCAATCTTCGGTTGCCTAAAATACCACAATTAAAGTAATATGAATGACAAATTTATCAGGTAAGCCTAATATTAGGTTTGAAGGCATTGGAATAGCACAAATCTATGAAATCTTTTCATTTTGTCTGTAGCATGATACTTCCTTGTATCTATTTTCATTTTATCCCGTTTTGCCTTCAATATCGCTGAAGATATTGGGATGAGGTTTCATGCATTGAAATCTATTTATATTTATTTTCAATCTTTCTTCTTTTCTTCTGAAGTCTGTCGATCCGTCTTTTTGTTTTCGATGATTTTGATATATTTTGAGGTTACCTCTGTTTATGATGACATTTTATTGTCGTAATATAACAAATGAACTCACTATAAAGTCACTGCTTACATTAACAATGTACATGGCCTTCGGAATTATAGTTTTACTATAGCTTAATTGAGAATAAAATTAACTGTCTTTATTTTAAATTCGTATTAGTTTGGTGAAATGTAAACGAATTAAATATGATTTAACTTCCGTATTTAAGTTAAATTACAATTAGTTAATTGTGGATTAGTAACATGTTGGTCAAATCGCCCTCATGAGAGTGAAAAAGAAAGAGATCAAAGGACCCAATTTATTTTATTGTGTTACGATATCTTAACATATTTGAGTGCAATTTCTGAAACGACAGTTTCGAAAAACCTTTATGTATAGTTAATTAAAATATCAATTATGATCATGGATGGGCAACTCGTGCTCACAATGTGCTAAAAAAAACCTAGAAAGAGAGAAAGGCAGACGGAGCCAGCCGCAGCAGTTACAAGTTGTTTGTAGTTTCGCTGCAAAAGCCACGGTGCGCTCTGGCGGCTCATGCAGGTGGTCGTGATATCTATTCCTTGATTTGAATTACATAATCACGCTGGTACAATAATTATAGTAATTTTAGACAGACTGTACCTAAACACACATAACAAAATTTTATTATATTATTTCCCAGTTTTGTAAATTAGTTTAGTACTGGAAACACAACCTGAATACACCATTTCAAGAGACAACAAACATAGCTGCAACACTTATTATTACACTATTTGTTCATCATCATCATCATCATCATCATCATCATCATCATCATCATCATCATCATCATCATCATCATCATCATCATCATCATCAACAGGGATTAGGCCTTTCGACCTGTTCCGTCCTCTCAAAGAAATTGATCTCTCCATCTCTTCGTAGGCCTTCCTCTGTCTCTCTTGCCTTTGGGTTTGTACTCTAGAATCTTTTTAGGAATACGGTATTCTGGCATTCTTTGTACGTGCTCATAATGTTTTTCTTGGTATTCTTTTATTTTATTATTTAAGTTGAATATATTCAGTTCGTCTCTTATCTTTTCATTATATTATCTCTCTGTTCTTCTGTATCCAGCTACCGATCTCAAAAATCTCATTTCTGATACTTCTATTTTGTGCTTTTGGTTTTCTGTTAGGGTCCAGCATTCTGAGCCGTACAAGAGAGATGGGACTGCCAAGACTTTGTAAAACTTCAAAATGGTTTCTTTCCTTGTTTTGTTTAATAGGGTTCTTTTAATCGTTCCACAAAATTGTGTAATTTTCTTTGTTGATCTAATTCTCTTGTGTTTCCAATTTCACAGTCCAGGTATTTAAAATCTCTTACTTGCTCTACTATATTGTCGTTATTTAAAATTTTACATCGTACCTGTGTTTTCCCTTGGAAAGCTAAAATTTTTGTTTTTGTCGGAGACATTGTTAAATTATAGTTTGAGGTTGTGATTTGTAATTCATATATTAGTTTCTGAAGACCATCCTCTGAAGCAGCTATTACTGATTGATCATCTGCAAATAAAAGAGGTGTTAAAACTGTTTTGTACAATTTCTTTGTTGATTCTATCCAGTCTTGTGTGACTTGGTCAATATATAAATTAAACAATACGGGCGACAGTGGACATCCTTGTCTTACTCCTAGGTTTGTTAAAATGTTTTCTTTACTTCTTCTTGTGCCACTTGTTATTTGTACTTTTACTATTTGTTAATATTTATTATTATATATCTTATTTGAAACGTAGAACTCTAGAATTTACAAGTCTTTATACATTAAAGAGTATTCCTCTGTTCTCAGAAAGGTAATAGTCTGTATTCGCAAACAATCACAAATTCAAGGAAATATTTTTCACATGTCACGGCAGATGAAATATACTTACTTACTTCTAAGCCCTTTCTGTACATTGAGCGCTTTTACACTTCTTTCTTGTATTAAACTCTGACTCAAGTACATACAGTATATGTGGAAGCAAAGAGTATAGTTGGAAATTTTGACTTAGGCAGCATTATGAACAGTTCTATTCCTGATTTCGCTGGAATCTGAGTGGTGTGATGTTCTATAGATTTATTAATTCAAGGTATAAACTTTCAGGATCTTCTATCGACTGTAAGCCAAAAGGATTTCAGAAAAATCTCGATTCCTTGTCAATTGTCACTGTTTCTTCAAACTTAGCAGTGAATTCTGCTGTAGGTCTTGAAGTAGGCCTATGGTCTTATATTTGATAAGAAGATTTTCTTATCACCCTTCAAGATAGCTTATAGTCAAAGAAAGTGAAGTTGTTTATGTTCTACATGGTACTGCCACATTTCAAATTTATCCATAAATGTTCTTAGCGTAAATGTTCGTGCAATCCTGTAACTCGCACGCACAACGTGCTAACGATATTTGATATCAGTCTCACCTTGTTGATATCCCATTTTTACCTTTAGCTGTTCTAAACCAGATCTAGACAGTGTTTCTTTACTAAAACCTTCACTGTGTTTATTTGTAACATAAAATGTCATGCGTAAGAAAGTTAATAGAACGTAATACAGGGACATCATTTTATTGTTACTAACATTTTTAATATTAACCTGTCTATACCTTTAGAGAACCCGAAACACCGCTTGCTCCCCCCTCCAAGACTGGAATTCGATGATACTGGCGTAAAACACAAATCACTCTACTAGGTATAGGAAGGAAGAAAAGTAGTTCACCCATTTACGTAAACTAGGAAATATCGCGATTTTGAGTTTGATAATTTGCATTAGGTTTTTCTTTAATCAAAGTACAGTATTGTATTAAGAATAAGTGTTTTTACTCACGAAGTGAGTTATCCATGCGAACGTATTCATTATGCAGTCTATATTATACTGTCTACAGCACATTAGCGTACAATATAGAGAAAGAAGTTAAATTGAAAAATAATCATAATATGAATATTTAAACACAATTTTGAAAATGGTGGCCGTTCATTTCGATACAGGCTTCAGTTCTTTTGTGCATATTATCGCACTATAGACTATTGCATCTAATTCCAATTGCCAGTTTCGTCCTTCGTACTAGTAACTCATGTTCAAATAATTCTGTACCTACTCTACGTACTGTAAATTCAATCTTCACTTCTGCCCGACCCGAAAATATAAAATTACTCAGACATGCTATCTACTGTCCGTCCAAGTGGTTATGCTGCAGGATTGTAGAAAGGGAGGAAATCACGTGACAGTTAATTACTTAACGAGGCCCTTTTATTTAAGTTAAATTAAACAGCCGTATAATATTACGTAAACTTCCAGTTCCTAAGAGAAATTAATGTTTTCAGAAAAGAGCTAAGACAGCCCAGCTATTACAGATGGGCGAGCAGAAGCAGGTGGGGGAAATCGGGATGCGACGTAGGGAAACGGACAGTACCTGTGCGAAAATATTGAAAGCTCTTTCGTCACTGGATAACGCGAACATATTTCTGGAACGTACTATACTCAGTAACTCAGTACTGCTTACTATCTGCGGTCTTGGTTCTGTGTGGAGTTGGAACTTCCTTAGTAGAAGGGGTGGGAGTGAAGTACATTCAAAACCTCAGGTACAATAAAAATTGAAGTAAAAATAAAATGATGTTCCTGTACAAGCTTTACCTCCTTTCTTAATTAAAAATCTTTCTCTTTCGACTCATCACTAAAGGGAAATGATCTGGGGATTATATTGTTTTTCACTTAAAACGAGCCGCCACTTACTGCAGACGCGAGCAAACTTGTATACAGACACTACAGTACAGAGTCCGTTCTACCTGCACTGAGGTTGTGTTCACACTTCGAGAGCACGAGTTGCCCACCCATGGGTATGGTGTTTAAAAACTTATACGTAAAATTCCATTGTGACAGGCTATAGAAAACAGCAAAGTATCAGCTTCCACACTTCATGAAAGACACGGCCATGTGTTTTAACCCCATTCAAGTCAATGTTAATGTGGTTGTATAGCTAGCTCGAGTTCTGGCGCCTTGCTGACTCCACACTATGCAGTTCCTTATAATGACAGGTCGAAGGATAGGTTCAGATTTTAACTTCAGAAATGGTCCAGGTTTGGAATTATATTTCCCAGCTAAGACATCATCGGTAGACCCAAGTACAGGTAGAGTTATGAAACAGAACTTGGAGTCGAGATGCAAGTGCAGAGCAAATCTAATATCGGTTCAGAAGTTGACAAGACTACGCGCACGAAGAAGACATCATAACAGAGGAAGTTTTGACATTTCTGAAACTTTGGTACTGAATGGTTAGGCTATAGGATTTCTTTGTGATAGTTGAGAATGGCATAACACAAACGTATATTTGTTTCTATTAATTTCTGATAACAAAATCTCAGTTAACAGTTTTCATTTCGAAATGAAAGCACTTTTTG
Organism: Periplaneta americana; assembly: GCA_025594305.2. Classification (NCBI taxonomy): domain Eukaryota; kingdom Metazoa; phylum Arthropoda; class Insecta; order Blattodea; family Blattidae; genus Periplaneta; species Periplaneta americana. Next base: position 1,575,153 of record JAJSOF020000005.1, read on the forward strand.
TGGTCCTGATACACAGAAAATCTATATGAACTGTACTACGCCAGATGTATAAAAAATACCGCAGGAATTTTAGAATGCTTCAATATCTCGGTAGTGTATTAAAAAACAAATGTATTGAATTTTTTCTGCGGGTAGCCACATGGAAAATTTTTGTGGCTAGATCTCAATTACTATTTTAAAATAAATTTAACGAACTGTTCACGTCATAAATCTTACACGAAAATAGAAACATGTAATACGGTACGGTTATTATTCTCTGTGAAATAATTTTTACTAATTCTTTTGCCTACCTGAACTAAACAGTGAAATGTAAAGATTGCAACGTCTTAGTGCTTTTTTAATAGTTCCAGCTTCAAGACATAGGTTGGGAATTTCTCAAATCAAGGCGACGAAAAACCAGACTCACCGCATTGTTCAAGGCACAAATGGGACACAAAGCATGGACCGACATCAATGCTAGATTAGCAACACCATCATACTTAGGAAGGGCTGATCATATTAGGAAGTTTAAATGTAGAAAACAAAGAACGGACGTGGCAAAATTTTCCTTTGTTAACCGCACAATAGTAGACTGGAACAGCTTACCTGCGGCAATCTTTCAGGGTGGTCCTCTTAAAATCAATACATTTAAGGAAAAGTTGAGATGATTAGACTGAAAACGTAATTGGAGGTGCAGTGTAATTATTTAAGTTGTGTCATGTAATTAATTAAGATATGTAATTTAGATGATATGTAAATGAATTAAGGTGATATGTAATTAAGATGGCATGTAATTTAGTTTATATGTAAATAAATTAAGGTGATATTTAATTAATTAAGATGATATGTAATTACGTTGGTATGTAATTAATTAAGGTGATATGTATTTTAGTTGATATGTAAATAAATTAAGGTGATATGTAATTAATTAAGATGATATGTAATTAAGTTGGTATGTAATTAATCAAGGTGATATGTATTTTAGTTGATATGTAAAAATAAATTAAGGTGATATGTAATTAATTAAGATGATATGTAATTAAGTTGGTATGTAATTAATTAAGGTGATATGTAATTACTTAATTGGTAATAGTTGGGTGAAATAGAAGTACTTATAAGTTAGATTTAGTTTTGTTATCGTAGGCGCTATTATAGAATAGTTTTTATTTATAGTCCTAGGTTTATTGCATCTACTATTTATAGATTTACGTTTATTTTATTTTATTTCATTTACGTTTATTTTATTTCATGTAATTGAAATTATTGTATATTATATGTCACTGCCACCGGGTGTATCCCAATTGTAGTGTTAATAAATACATACATACATAATTAGAAATGCATATAACACCAGCTACTCATATATCTAGGTTGTCCTGAAAGTTATGATGACCTCTTTTTCCGGAGGCCCATAGTCGTTTAAGAGGGAATGTACACCATTGGCCTCCAAAATTTAAGTGAAATTCATTTTTATATCTCAACTACTATTAAAGCTAAATGAACAAAACCTTTCATGCTTAATGTACATACATTACACTTTATAAAAATACAATTCAGAATATTAAAATAGCTAATAATTACCTACCTGTAAGATAATATCAAGTTTGCATAATTATTTTACAACCGTAAACCGTTTACATAATAAAATATACAATTAATTAAATATCTGCATGGTTCTTTTACAGAAATATTCTGAAGACTTATAACAGCAACACAGTCTAGAATCTTCTACCTGTTCCTTCAGGAAATAGTTTTTTCTTAATCGAACATTTTAGAAAATTTAATATTGAAGGTAACGATTAAAAAAAAATCTTGAAGGAATAGGTAAAAGATTCTAGACTATGTTGTTGATGATGTTCTTTAGTCAACTGTCGGGAGACAGGTCTGAACCTCACAAGTGATACCAACATGGCAACATTTGGCAACTAAGTCAGGAGACAATAAGGTAGGGTGGCCAGTTCCTTTCCCCCTCCATTGCATACATCGCCGATTAGCTACATATCAGTAGTTTTTAAAACATTCCAGAAAAACAATTATACAGATATTTAATTAATTACATATTTTATTAAGTAAAGTAATGGTTTATGGCTGTAAGTTATTTTACAAGCAATTATTAGCTATTTAACATTCTGAATGCTGTTTTATAAAGTGTAATGTATGTATATTAAGTATGAAAAGTTTTGTTCATTTAGCTTTTACAGTAGCTCAGATATAAAATAAATTAATTTAACTAAATTTCTGCAGATCAATGGTGTACCTACACGGTATTTTATTAAAGCTAACACAAGTGCAATCTCGGCTGGGGGGAACACGTTACTGACACAGCGGGAAAGGCAAGGAGGGCGTTACACTTTGTGATGAGGGTACTAAGGAAAGGCTCTGATATATCCAAAGAGATTGCATATAGATCACTAGTTCGTCCAGTAATGGAATATGGTGCTGCATGTTGGGATCCTTACAGATTAGAACATATTATGACACTGGAAAAGATTCAAAAACGCGCTCTCAAGTGTTGGCGTAATAATTCACCATTAAAATGGGACACACTCACGGACAGGAGAACGCGAATTCGATTATGCGCAACGTTCAAAACATACAGAGGTGAGCCTGCCTGGAGAGAAATAAAAAATAGGTTGCAGCCGTCAAATTACTCTTCAAGGAACGACCACTCATATAAATTGAGGGAAAGAAGACAGAGGACGGACACTGGAAAGTTTTCTTTTGTCAATCGTACTATCAGGGACTGGAATGCTTTACCTGCAGACTTACTAAAGGCTTTACCAATAACCAAAAATGTATTTAAAAATAGTCTTTAGGACTTTACTACAGACGGTAGTATATTATACACACTACTTAAAGGATGTAATTGATATCTTGTTATTTGAAGTGTTCTACCAGTGAGGAAGTGTGTTGTGTCAGTGAAATGTGCAGTGTCAGTGAAGTCTATTGTGTAAGTGAAGTGTGTTGGTGTCAGTGAAGTGGCTGTGCAAAGTATTTGAACAGTCAAATGGTTAGAAGTGTTAGTGAAATCAGGTAGAATCAGTGCAGTGAGTGAGTTGACAGCGAAATAAGTGTAGTGCCGAAAGGTACTTGTGCAGGTATGAACCTGTCACACTCGTGGGTCTTAGTTCGAACTTAGGGTTAAGATACAAATTAGATTTACTTTAAATATTATTTTAAGTGACCATGCTTCATTTAACTTAGGATGCTCATTATTATATTATTATTATTATTATTATTATTATTATTATTATTATTATTATTATTATTAATTATTGTTTTTATTAGTTGTGTTTATTATTAATTGTCATTATTGAGTGTAATTGCTTACAACTGCCACCGGGTATATACCCATTTGCAGTGTGAATAAATACATACATACATTATCACCGATTACAATTTATTAATTTGCATTAAACTTAATATGATATATAAAAAGATCACTGTTCAAAGAAATCATAGACTCGACAATTAAATACGAAGAAAAGAAGACCCAAAAAGATCTAGCTAGAGTCAGGAAATGGTATTTCGCTAACTCAAGTAGCAGGAGAACAGGTAACGTCTACTCGTATTTGGGGTTTGGTAACAGGGAAAAACAATTAATCAATTATTATTAATCGTTTCTTTAATAGAAGCCAAAATAAAATCATTTACTACTGAGAGTCATAAGGTAACAATAGGCAAGTATTACAGTAGATGGAAATGTAGTACGAGTATATTCCCTCAGTATATAGAATTTTCTACCCACCATGAAATTACGAAAGCAAGAGTTTTATATATTGAGGGCTTTCGTGCTTTTAACATAATTTTTCATTATTAATTCCGCAATGTTTAAAGTGTTCAGATTTTCATTTGCAATGAAGTTAAAAATTCCTCCGCATGTATGAACCATTGCAAAGGCAACTTCCCCACTTGACATGGCATCATTCCATGCCAATTTAGTGCAACTTGTTCACAAAGGGTGAATGGATATTGATAATATCACGGCAGAATGCTCTGGCGAACCATTGGAATTTGAATAATTTTCATTTATTTTCTCAGTTGGTAACCTGTGTTGGTTATTATTTTACAATAAAAATACGAGTGCATATTCCGTGATAGAGAATTACAAATTCCAATGGCAACTTCAGATTGGCGCGCTTCTTAATTGGCCAGATAACTCTGCATTAATTTGGAACGCAATTCTCGACATTCCTCTACTGTTTCCAGAACATATCTCACTCATGAATGAATATGGATTGATTCAATTGTTTCGTGTAACCAACAGCAACGGTGTGCGATTACAAATAACAAAGATATTCGAATATTAGCAGTAAGTGAATTGAAATGTTCCTTCGCTGTGACACAAGCAGAAGTACAGCAGACCTAGTTAATATTTCGGACAATAAAGTGCAAATTTACTTCCAATATGGACTGTGTGTCTTTAGAGTGTGCCATTTTTCTTCCGTGATCAAAGCAATGGCCTTGCCATTCTAAACACACCTACATGACGACCTAAGGGGATACTATACTGAAATTTCCAACTTTCATATTTTTAAGAATTCATAATAGTCATATCAATAACTACCATCCTTACGAAGCTAGATTCACCAAATTTTCATCACAGGTTTTTTTTTTTTATTTTAGTTGGTTATTTAACGACGCTGTATCATCTACTAGGTTATTTAGCGTCGATGTGATTGGTGATAGCGAGATGGTATTCGGCGAGATGAGGCCGAGGATTCGCCATATATTACCTGGCATTCACCTTACGGTTGAGGAAAACTTCGGAAAAAACCCAACCAGGTAATCAGCCCAAGCTGGGATCGAACCCGCGTCCGAGCGCAACTTCAGATCGGCAGGCAAGCGCCTTAAGGAGAGGCAGAGGTGAAATTTTCAACAAAACTGAAGAAAAAATGAAAATTTGTTTTTTTTTTTTTTCCATTTTTATTATCTTTATTTTCATATTCCGATGTTAGTTTTTGATTTTGTGCCCTTAGTATGAAATTAAAACTAAGATAACTGTATTACTATATTATTCCCATAATAAACTAATACTTATCATTATTTATATACCTTCTCTGAACCTATAAATAAAAAGAAATATTGAAAATTTCTTACAATATGGTGCATGGAGCATTTTATATCAAACGATATAAAGTTTTATAAAATTATTAATATTTACAGAACTATTGTACTTAGAAAGTTGAAACTTGGTATGTCCATTACTAATAACATACTTAGTATCCATGATCAATTTCAAACAAAGCGGATAAATTTTGTGGATTTTGAAATATTCACCTCTGCCTCCCCTTAACCGACTGAGCCACGCCGGTGGCTTTGATCACAGATATAGCTGGTTAATAATGACAAATGCACAAAATTTCCGCCCGCTACGTTAAATGGTTTGTATTTCGTTAAAATATTAAATCGTTTTATATAAAAAGTCTCTTGTGCCATAATTTACATTATTCTTAAGTGATATTCACTTATATGGATCCTTATATACATGGGATCAAAACTTACTATAGAGTATTCCAGCTTAAGAAAAAAACATTGGTCTTAATGGGTCTTGCCTAGTACACTGTTGCCGCAAGATGCCTCCGTTAGAAGAAAGAATTAGGTATAGTGTACAGCGTTCTAGCACAGTCTAGTATATACAGTCACGAAGCTCAATACGTAGTAAATATGCAAACATTAGATAGTTGCTCATCACTAGGATCGCTAATATCGCCTCATTACAGGCAATGCAAAATAGTACTGGCACAGTCTATTATTTCTAGCACCCTCAAAACTCAAGCTTCGTGACTGTATATAGTAGACTGTGGTTCTAGTAAGTTTATTGCACAAGATAGGTAACGCTGAGTCCATTCAAATGAAAAAAAAAAAAACTATTAATTCCAAAATAATGACTGCAAAAACATACATTATATTTTATATACTACATTATAACTAGACTTCGGACATTTAGGCCATTAACCAACTTTTAGACACATCAGCCAAGCTCCATACTGATCCAAAGTAAGTATTAAGTTACTGCAATTACAAATAATAGTACCAATAATAATAATAATAATAATAATAATAATAATAATAATAACTGAATAATAATAATAATAATAATAATAATAATAATAATAATAATAATAATAATACTAGACTTAAGGAGACACTATACTGAAATCAATAACTTCCATGTTTTTAAAGCTAAATTCTCAAACCTTTTATCACTAGTGTAACTGGTTAATAATAACACATGGTCAAAAATTACTGTACACCCCTCCTTAATTACTGGTTTGCATTTTATTAACATCTTAATAAAATATTGCATCGCTTTATATCGTGCAATGAAAGACTATACATGTGGGTTAACTGAGCACTTTCACATTCAATACTCATCAGAATTAAAAACATGAAAGAATTGGTTTATGACAGTTAAAATACGATTTTGAAAGTTGAAGATAATTCATCAACGCCTCAGATCGTCGAGAAAAGGTTATTAATGATTGAAAATTAAAATGAGGTTTTTATTTCAATTTTGTATTTTTCCACTTTTTATAGACAGGTCTAAGTAAGCCATAAGATTCCATTATGTAAATTCTAATTTTAAAAGTTTTTGGTAGCTCAGAAGTGTTTTTATTTTCATCAATCCCACGTATTCACATTAACTATCAGTTTTACTTCGCTACTTCGAGTGGAACGAAACGAATCTCTTTCACGAGCAAATTGAAACGAACGACCACATGCCAGGAATTCGCATGATAAACAAGTCAAAAAATCGTGCCTTTGCAAAGATATACATTGTTTAGATTTACTTCAGTTTTCTTGCTTATAAATCGATAACAGTAACGTCTTTGAGGTATGGCCGACAAAAACGTCCATCACAAGAAGCGGTAAGAAGTTTCACTTCAACATCTGACATAATGCTTCTGTGTCTAAAATCACGTCAAAATAGAGTTTCAGGAAGTGGTCGTGATATTATAGTGCTGAAAAAATATATAATTAAAGTAGTAGCTCCCTTATGAGATTATTACGACCATTTCACATCATTAGATTGAACCGACCGTGGCCAAACATTCATAACAGGTCGCACATAGTAAACTGGAAAGATAACAGCGTGACTATGTAACGTAACACTCATTTATTACAGTACTAGCCGTACCCGTGCGCTCCGCTGCACCCGTTAGAAATAAATATAAAGTAATTACATAGTTAAAATAGGACATTTGATCCAGGGAACATTCGTGTTTGATAGAAGGATAAATCGTTTAATATGTTACTTAATTTAAATTAAGGACAAATGTTTATATGACTTTTTTGCTCGGAACGTCTTTGGAAGTAAGCTCCGTAAATGACGGTAAATCCTCGTGTATCACCCTGTGTGTATGTATATATAACAAATTAAGGTTTCTCTGCATGGAACAAAGAAACTTTGTGGAAGACTGTTCTAGAGTCTAACCTATGTCATCGAGTTTTTCTTCAGTTGGAACGAGATACATCCGCCTTCTTTTTTAATCTAAAATGTATCGGTTTCTTTCAATTTTTCATTATATTTTCGATTATCTAATCAAAAAGTTATTCAAATTATTATTGTTATTATTATTTTTTTATCATCATCATTATTATTATTATTGTTATTATTATTATTTTTTATCATTATTATTTTTATTGTTATTATTATTACTATTATTATCATCAATAATTGTCTTATTTTTTTATACTTTGTATGTCTCATTTATTTTGACCTGCTATTCACATTTTATTATGCTTTTTTCTTTCCTTCTCTATGTTATATATTATGTCTGATTTCTACTTACTTGTTGTTTACATTTTATTATTATCATCTTATTTACTTTTGTGTGTAAAATTGTAGTGTACTTTGTAAATTTCTAGTGTGTTTTTTTAACACAGTTTTACTCCTGGTTGAGTGTTAGAGAAGGCCGTAAGGCCTTAATTCTGCCAGGTTAAATAAATCATTATCATTATTATTGTTATTATTATTATTATTATTATTATTATTATTATTATTATCAATAATTGTCATATTTTTTATACTTTGTATGTCTCATTTATTTTGACCTGCTGTTCCCATTTTATAATGATTTTTCCTTCCTTTCTGAATGTTATATATTATGTCTGATTTCTACTCACTTGTTGTTTACATTTTATTATTATTATTATCTTATTCTCTTTTGTGTGTAAAATTGTAGTGTACTTTGTAAATTTGTAGTGTTTTTGTAACCCAGTTTTACTCCTGGTTGAGTGTTAGAGAAGGCCGTATGGCCTTAACTGTGCCAGGTTACATACATCATTATTATTATTATTATTATTATTATTATTATCATTATTATTATTATTATTATCAATAATTGTCATATTTTTATACTTTGTATGTCTCATTTATTTTGACCTGCTGTTCCCATTTTATTATGCTTTTTCCTTCCTTTCTGAATGTTACATATTATGTCTGATTTCTACTTACTTGTTGTTTACATTTTATTATTATCTTATTCACTTTCGTGTGTAAAATTGTAGTGTACTTTGTAAATTTGTAGTGTTTTTTGTAATGCAGTTTTACTCCTGGTTGAGTGTTAGAGAAGGCCGTATGGCCTTAACTGTGCCAGGTTAAATAAATCATCATCATCATCATTATTATTATTATTATTATTATTATTATTATTATTCAATGCAAGGATATTTCCGTAGGAATATAACATGCCAGTTTTATAGGATTTCTTCATAATATGTTATCAATGTGTACTGCATTGCCACGAATTAAACTGAACTGCACTGAATGCAAGTCCGCTGTATACTAACGCTCTAAGCTTGACGTCCCTTCAGCCTGTGTTATGAAATGGGTAGAAGATGAGGAAATGGGGCCGGTAAACAGGACGAGGGCGAAGAAGGGTAGTGTGGGTATGTGATGAGATCATATGAAAGTTGAAGAAGAGGATAAGAAGAGAGGAAGAGGCGGATGAAAAGGAGAGGTAGATGGAAGGGAAGGAAGAGGAGAAAGTGGAATTGATGAAGGGTAAGAAGAAAGGGGAGAATTCAGCAATTCAGATACGATAGTTTTCAAAACGCGATCTTAGCAATGTCCACAGTGCCAACAAGTGCACTCCAGGCGGCGAGCAGGATATGTACTCTGGTGGGGGTTCTTCACTATCAGTCGCAGGCGATATCAAAGGCCCAGCGAGCGGCCACATCACACAGATCGACCGCACAATGGCGAGGGGGCGTGCCTGCGCCAATTAGGCAGAGTGCAGATTCCATTCAGCCCGAAAGGAAAACGGTTCCTGTGCCATCTCCTAAATTACTCTGTCCATTAAACACGAACTGAAACGCACATACGAGTATGATTAGGTATCTGGACTGTCGGATATTTCATAAACACGATAGACTTAGATTATCACCTCAAACAATAATCATAATAATTATTTAAATCCACTCAAACTCCAAATATTTAGATTTATGAGGATCTGGAATACATGAAATATGGAAAGCATATTAAATTTTATATGCGCATGAAGTGACTAGGTTAGAAGAAAATCCACAAATGATTAGGGAAAACACGGGAATTTTACTGAAAGCAAGTAAAGAGATAGGTTTGCTAGTAAATCCCGAAAAGACAGAGTATATGATTATGTCTCGTGACGAGAATATTGTACGAAATGGAAATATAAAAATTGGAAATTTATCTTTTGAAGAGGTGGATAAGTTCAAATATCTTGGAGCAACAGTAACAAATATAAATGATACTCGGGAGGAAATTAAACACAGAATAAATATGGGAAATGCCTGTTATTATTCGGTTGAGAAGCTTTTATCATCCAGTCTGCTGTCAAAAAACCCGAAAGTTAGAATTTATAAAACAGTTATATTACCGGTTGTTCTCTATGGTTGTGAAACATGGACTCTCAATTTGAGAGAGGAACATAGGTTAAGGGTGTTTGAGAATAAGGTGCTTAGGAAAATATTTGGGGCTAAGAGGGATGAAGTTACAGGAGAAAGTTACACAACACAGAACTGCACGCATTGTATCCTTCACCTGACATATTTAGGAACATTAAATCCCGACGTTTGAGATGGGCAGGGCAGGAAAACGGTTCCTGTGCCATCTCCTAAATTACTCTGTCCATAAAACACGAACTGAAACGTACATACGAGTATGATTAGGTATCTGGACTGTCGGATATTTCATAAACACGATACACTTAGATTATCACCTCAAACAATAATCATAATAATTATTTAAATCCACTCAAACTCCAAATATTTAGATTTACGAGGAACTGGAATACATGAAATATGGAAAGCATATTAGATTTTGTGCGAGATCGTGTGTATTTGCTTGGTTTCCGCACAAAACCAATCCGCGGAAAGTCTAAAATTCCATATTCAGTATTCTCAACCTAACACACATAACAATTTCCCTCTTCTTACCGCTTAAGTGACATATTGATTTTACTGCTTTAGGCTTTTAACACATTCTTTTTAGAGACGTTCAACGTAGTAATAATTATAAATTGGAAACTTATCACTGCAATTTCACCCAAAATTGCACTATTAATTATTGTTTTTAAATATTTCCAAAAATTAAGTAAACTCTACAACTCCACTAAAGTTACTGCATTCGTGATCCAAGTAACATTAAGGAAGCCGTGAAAAAATCAACAAGATTTCAGGCTCATCATAGACTGGGGGGAAAAAAAGACAGACTTATATCACGTCCTGAGTATAGTAAACACAGAAAACATTTTAAAGCAACAATGTTGAAGATAGATATTTTTGTTTTGCAAATTTGCCGTCATTGAACAGAAACCAAGATGGAGATTTCATTGTAACTAATTAGAAATTCCTCTTTCAGGTATGTAATAAACGATCTTCGCACAAAATAATGTACGATACACGAGCGGTATGTTTTCTTTCAATTCTCGGAAATTAAAAAAGCTCAACTACGTTTCGCTTTTTCAAACTTTTCCTCGAACATGAAAACTTCAACATATCGCTCTTGTAACGCATATTACTATTATAGGGATATATCAACACAGATGTAGGATTCAGAAATGTAGCAGAAAAACTAAAAAAGAATGGAAAATAAATTGCTACAGGCGCAATAATTCAGCAACAGAGAATTTAATTAAATCAAATAAAAATAACAACATTTAAACATTTTTAAAGCTGTGTTGAAAATATATGATTGCGTTGTTACAGTTTAAAATTGGAGTATCATATTTCAGCCATTTCTGTTGTCACGAATGTTACATTTTTACTATTTTCAAACTTTACATATTGAAACTGAAATAACTAAGTTGCTGTTGAATTAAAAAAATAAACTTAAGGAAAAATTTAATTTACAGTAAAATGAATATATATCTTGATTACACAACTTTTAACACTGTATCACTTCGGTACATGTATGGTAAGACTTTCCCGTGTTAAATTTCAACGTACCTCGTTTACATGTTTCGACCTATTTATGAGTCATCTTCAGAACTGGTCGTTGTTGGTCTTGGCGCCACTTATTCTGTTTCCTGTAAGGGTGTGTTCCTTGGTATAGTGTAGAGTCAAAGAGTGTGTGTGTTTTGAAGTTGAGTTGTGTGTTGAGAATTTCGTTGGGGGTGTGTTTTTGTGTGTCTGTATATTTCATATTGTTCTAGTGTGTTTAGTTTCTGGCTTTTTGGTTGGATGTGCAGTATTTCCATGTCTGTGTTGATGTCTCTGTAGGTGTGGTTGGCATTTGTGATGTGTTCTGCATATGTGGAGGTGTTTTGTAATTTTGTTATGGCTGTGATGTGTTCTTTGTAACGTGTTTGACACGATCTGCCTATCTGTCCTATGTAGAAGGTGTTGCACATCACAGCCATAACAAAATTACAAAACACCTCGACATATGCAGAACACATCACAAATGCTAACCACACCAACAGAGACATGAACACAGACATGGAAATACTACACATCCAACCAAAAAGCCAGAAACTAAACACACTAGAACAATATGAAATATACAGACACACGAAAACACACCCCAACGATATTCTCAACACACAACTCAACTTCAAAACACACACACTCTTTGACTCTACACTATACCACAGGAACACAACCTCACAGGAAACAGAACGAGTGGCGCCAAGACCAACAACGACCAGTTCTAAAAATGACCCATAAATAGGTCGAAGCATGTAAACGAGGTACGTTGAAATTTAACACAGGAAAGTCTTGCCATACATATTCCTAAAATGAATATTTATGTAAATTAAAATTCTCCTCCGCTACATTCATCTAATAACTTCAGGGAGCCAACTTTAAAAGGAAAATGACATATGTAATTAGAAATATGTAAAAAAAATCCTTGATGAAAAAATTATTTTGACAGTGGTTTAAATGCCACGCGCTCTTACAGCCTTAATTAAAAAAAAAATTAAACATATTTGTAATCAGAATTGAACTAAATCCATTTGCAGTATGAAAATATACATTCTAAAGAAGTGAAATAATCGATTATATTTTTTAGAAAAATTTTCATGATTTTCATTGGAGTTCTGACTTAAGAGAGTGAAAATGCATTTAGATAATTTGCAAGGAAACTGAGGATAGTCTACTTGACTTGAGTCCAGGAAGATTGATGGAGAACATTATCATCATCATCTTCCTAACAAGTATTAGGCCAAGTGGCCTGTTACGGTCTCAAACTAGAATTTTCAGTCCATCTCTTCTTTGGACGGCCTAGAGATCTTTTGCCATATAGATGGTAATGAAACACTGCTTTTGGAATTCTGTATCGATTCATTCGTTCTAGATGACCCTTCCACTGAAGTTGATATTTGCTGATGAACTGCATAATGGGTTCTATTTGAAGTTCTTGCATTATGTCCTCATTTTTTTTATGATCCCAGCGAGTATATCCAGCTGTTGCTCTCATAAACCTCATCTCACTTGCTGTTATTCTACTGACATCTTTATTCTTCACAGTCCACGCTTCACTACCATAGCTTAATACTGGTTGTGCTAAGGTTTCATACAAGCCTATTGATGAAGAACATGGTCACTTTATTTTAAAAGTGTCGCTTTATGAGAGAGATAGAAGCCTGTTCATAGAAAAGGTACAAATTCAAACCTCGTAACGTAACAAATTCTGTGTTAGATGGAAATATTCAGTTATTTCTTGGGTTAAGTAAAGAAGCTGACCTTCCAGGTGTGAGGCAACAGATCGATTCTGTCTCTGGTTACACGGAGTGCAGGGTGAGAGGTAGTTACTAACTTCTGTAACCCAAGCTTTGCAAGACTGACTGCTGGTTTCTGCCGCTGAGATTGCGCGCGCTCAGGTGAACTGCGGCAGTTCATTAATTGCAAGTTGAGTAGGCCTCCCCACACCAACCACTTCCTCTCACCAACCCTCCTATCTCCTCCCTTTTCCTTCCCCTCTCACCACTTCGGATCGTACTTACATCTTCTCCTTTCTTAGATTCTATTATCATCTTCGCTTCTTCTCTTATGATTTCGTTTTACACTTTTTACTTCTTTAATTTTCTATTGCTACATTTAGTAATATAATTTATACCAAGAAATAGTCTGCCCAGGCATCCTGGGTTGCCATAAACACAGAATAACACACATATAAGAATAACAACGATTACAGTAAAATAGATGAGTCAAATTGAAATGTGAACCAGGGGCTTAAGTTTAATAAATAATAAATTTGTACATATATATGTAACAATCACACACTAACAAATAGAAAAGGGGGGCATTATGATATTCCGTATAAATGATTTTTCAGAATTGCCACAGATTCTTTAATGGTTGAAGTAATTATTTTTGGAATGATGTCATGGATTCCAAATGTTTTGATAGTGTTTACAGTTGATCGTTGGATGGTGCCCCTCGCTCCGATCATTAAACCATGTACTTCCCAGGTGCCTTCCATCTGATATTTTTCTCGAAAATACGGAATAGTAGACTAATAAATTTGTTGTTTTTCTTTATTGACCTCGGATGGTTGGGTCTGGCTCATCTCAAATCTAACAGTTGGGTCCAGTATAAAGCCTTTACTATTAGTCTTGTCTAGAGCCACGATGTCCGCTCTTCTAATTCCGCCGCCTTCAGACGCAACGCAGTGCACCTCTTCATGGACCTCGAAGGATTTGTTTCTAAGGGCTTGTGCTATTAGTTTTCGGATGTTATGATGGCAGGATCCTAGGACGTGTGCTAAGGTTTCAATCTCGTTGCAGTATCTGCAACGGAAACCGTCCAAGGATCTCCCATGAAGACTTCTCACTGGTGCTACGTTAGCATTCATCTTAATTGCGTCCCGCCATTCAGAGGAAGACAGACCCTCCTTAGAAAAAATCCATTTATTTCCGGGAGTATATTCTTGAAATAAAATAACACCTTTTCTTTTATGTGGAAGCGCACACCATTTGTCGTACTCTTGTTTCCTAAGATTTTGTCGTAGTTTATGGACATTGATGTTACTTATATCCAGATCTTCAGGTGGATTTGAAGATAAACTTCATTCATTCATGGCAATTTTATTCTTGGTTTATATAAATGATTTGTTATTAACCGATTTACGCAAACGTAATGGGGTTATACCCCTGAACATATATGTAACAGATTCTACAAGAACCGGAAGGGATGAAGTAACAGTAGGGTCACCGAATAGAGGTTTGTCAGTGGGAAGAAGTAAGGGACAGAAAACTTATAACCAGGGACGACACTTTGTCCCAGTTCGCCACGAGGTTCACTGGTAGGGGAGAGTCGGGTAGTATCGGACATCGGGTAATATCGGACAGTGAGTTTCTTTCATCTACCACACGATGATAGTACCTGATTGACATGGTTACGTTTCTGTGATGTCACATAGAGAAACGTAACCATGTCATTCAGGTACTACCATATGGTGGTATATGAAAGAAACGCACTGTCCGATATTACCCGATGTCCGATACTACCCGACTCTCCCCTACTGGTGTATAGAGTACCTGTGTTTACTAGTTGATACGAGCAGTCCAGCGACAGCATGCGACTGTTTGCTGGTATAGATCGGCGGAACAAAAATGCAACGTTTCTACAGGTTACCACTGTCATATAATATGTATGCGCGTTAGTTACATGTTTACAATATTACTTACACTATTTACAACACCGTATACAACAACGACGAATTAGTCGAATTACCCACAAGTATTCGAGGTACATTATTCTGATGCAAACTGTAGTCCGTTACAATATACAGAGCGTGCAAATTAACCCGAACAACGTAATTACTTATGCAAAAACACTCAAACGGGATAAAAAAAAGGATCTAAGACATACCTCAGTAATCCATGTGGCCTCCCTTGTTCCTAATAACAGCTCTGAGACGATTTGGCATAGATTCCACTAATTTCCCACAAATATTCTTCATTTCTTCATCGCGAAACCATACACCAAAGAGGGCAGAAATCATCCTCTCCTTTGTAGAACAATCCATTTTTTGCATTCTTCTTTTGCAAATTGACCACAAGTTCTCAATGGGGTTCATGTCGGGTGAGTTGCCTGGCCAGGGGAGTACCTGAATATTTTTCTTGTTGAAGAATTCTGTAGTTTTTCGAGACGTATGGCATGGTGCCAGGTCTTGTTGGAACACACCTCTGCCATCCGGAAATGATTTTTGCAGCTGGGGTACGATTCTGGTTTCCAATAATTGAATATATTTGTCAGAATTCATCATTCCCTTGATAGGTATTAATGCTCCAGGCCCTTCATGTGTAAAACAACCCCAAAACTTTACTTTGGGGGGGGGGTATTTGGGTGCTTGTTGCAGATGAGCTGCTGTTACTTTTTCAGATCCTTTCCGTACGTAAGAAACACGGTGGCCGTGGACCTCGAAATGAGACTCATCGGAAAAAAGTACATTCTTCCAGTCATTCACTGTGCAGTGTTGATGTAATTTTGCCCACATTAAGCGTTTTTTGCACATAACAGGGGTTAGCAGTTGCTTCTTAATAGGCTTACGAGCCCTTCGTCCAGCTTCCAAAAGCATACGCCGCACTGTTGTGACGTGAATATTCGCCCCATTGGTAGCCATTAACTCGCGGGTTAAGTCGACAGCAGTTAGTCTAGGATTTAATTTACTTTTCCTGACAATTAAACGATCATCTGCAGGTGAAGTCTTCCTTTTCCGGCCACAGTTTCCTTTTTTTCTGGGGTGTGATGGATCCAGTCTCCCTGTACCGTTTTATGATCGAATTAACAGTAGCGAAACCGATGTGACATTCTGCAGCAATTTGCCTCTGTGCCATAGAAGAATGCTCTGCTAATGTTATAATTTTAGACCGTTTTCGTGAAGTTGTATCCATTTGTGAAGACGACAGAATGTACACAGGATTGCAGTATTAAGTCTTCAACACAACTGAAATGCTTATTAAGTACAAAACGACGGGCAAAATGTCACATATTATAAAAAAATAATAACGACAGATCTTCAACAATGGAATTACACGTACTACAGATGTCAATTAAAGCGGTATGAGCAGCTGTAAGGCCAACAATGACAGAAAATGTAAAAATATGTCGTTTTCGGATTAATTTGCACGCTACTGTATAATAATGTGCAGTTTTAAGTGTGAAAAAGTGAAATTCCTTCTGTTTTCAATAAAAATATGCTTGTACTCTCATCTATAGATACAAATATTTTGTTACTACCTATACTGTTCGAATGCGGATCAAGTTTTTTTCGTATGCAGACGATAAGTAGGTTGTATGCATTGATGTTATACTATGCAGTTTTCTAGACTTATATTTTTCCATAAACCGTTGAAAATGTGGATTACTGAGCTTTTATATTGGAATATTCGCAGATACTATCATTTCCACAAATCATTATAAAACTCAGAGTTTGTAAACCGTGCAAATGAGAGAAATAACGGCAAACGTTCACTATGCTTTTTTTCGTTTCACAATGCTTTTACAAATCTTTAAGAACGTTAACCTTTAGTTCTGTGTTGCACACTTTACAGCATATGTTGTCGCCCTCCAAACTAAAATACTCACTTTCAAACGCAGTTGCAATTGCATTCAGTAATTATTATTTAGCACGTCACCTACAACTTTCATTTGCCAATTGTTTGTATATGGAGCGTGGCCTACTATAACAGGTTGTCATTTTATGTAAGTTTCATGACTCACTCTATAACATAGAATTTAAAGATTAATTTTAGCCAATCAAAAATTGTCTTACATGTGTAGAATCATTACCAACTGCTGTTGAGTAGTTAAAATAGTGCTAACAGACGTTATGGTTAAGTGTTGGTTATCTTAAACAAAATTATGTTGAACAAATGGAAAATACATTAACAAAGCGTTAAAATAAACAGACTGTTAATTTAACATTCGTTAAGCAAAATTAAACATTACTTGGACAAACTGGCCATTAAACTGTTAAAATTGAAATTGTATTTTTAAAGTTAATTTATTCCTATAATTTTTTTTCCTTGACCCACTTTGTGTCAAATAATTATCTTTGTTTGTGTTAAGTATGTGTTTAGATAACTCCCTGAGCATAAGTTTTTACTCCTTCAGGGAAGAATTAAGACTGCATTTTTGTACATGTTATTTACTAACAATAAACAACTTATTTATTGCAGAGAATTAGGCCTACGTACTATTTCCCAAGGCGGAGAAGCTAATTCTTTATAAGAAAATCATTCAAAGCAGGGGCGGCCCGTCCTTATGTGCTACAGTACGTGATAATTTTTGCTCAAATAATGTATTTGTAATACCACAGTATTTCATCTGTCATTTGTTCATTTCCCGTGGCTATTCAATGAGAACGGGGAGGTCCTTCAATAAGAACATAGTATCAGCTGACTGGGCTACGTTTAAACCGAGATAATGACGGTGCAATTAGAATGGGTCGCGATATTGAACATGCAAACAAAACTTGTCCGAATGTATTTCTGTTCATAGGAAATCCCAGAGAGATCAGCCAACTACTGGCAGAGCTGTGGCTGGCATAAACTTCAGAATTTGATAATTAACGAGAGGGTGAAACACAGGGGCTATGTGGTACAGTGCTACAGCACAATGATAATTTGTGCTCAAATAATGTATTTGTAGTACCATAGTATTTAATCTGCCATTTGACAATTTCCCGTGGTTATGTTCATGACGCGTTATAGAGTGTCTAGTCTTCGCTCTTCGCTCTTCGGTGCCTCAGGGAGTTCGTTGTGCTACTCTAAACTCCACATGAAAATGTAGACAATTAATGCGCATGTGCGTAGCTGAAATAACTGCTCTGATTGGATATTTTTACGCGGGAAAGTGATGTAGTCAGCTTCAGCACAAAGTAGCTTGGAGATTGCAAAAGTAAAGCGTAACGAAAGAATGCTTGTTTGTGGAAGAACTCGGAACTATTCACAATGTATTTGGTAATTCAAGTGTCCGACTGCTGCTGCCATCTACCTGTTTGAGGTTCCTCCTGAATCAGTCAGCAAGCGACGGAAAATGGAATCCGAAAATTGAAGCCAAGGAAGTATGTGACCGTATAATTCAGGAAACTACTCATCGTTTCCATCTTTAAGGGGAGTGGGTAGTGATGTCTTTGCGATTAAAAAATTTCATTACAAAAGTTCAGTTCAATATTTCTAGGTCAGAGTAGAATCAAAATTTCCAAGCTTATACAATCAATCATTCTGAATTCAGTGGTATAAAAGACAACTAATTAGTTTCTTATCCAAGTGCAAAAGAAAAGCCCTAACTGATAACCTGTTTTCCCATTTTGCTAAATATACCTCATTCTTCAGGTGCACATTACTTGCTACAATCTTCACTCATATGCCTTGTATTTCTTTTTAACTTATCTAGTAATGTATATCGTAAATTCTAAAGCAAAATTTAGTTAAATATTTCACCCCTAGTCAAACAGAAAATATATTGAATTTTGTTAAACATTTTTTGCAATTTTTTTCAATGCATATATATTTTTTGCTCGTGTTATGTATGCGATATTCTTCAACACGTAGGTCTACTATGTAGAACACAGCCTGCAGAAAACATTGTAAAAATTTGCTATAAATTAATTCATTAGTTTCAGAAAAATGCACTTAAGTTTGAAAAATATCAACTTATGGAAAACTGCATATAAAAAGGGAGGTATGAATTACATGCACCGCCAAATTTAAAGAGGCCATTTAAAGGGCTTATCTGCAGAAATACCCCCCCCCACAATATTTATATTGTTTTAAAGGGCAAATTGTGTATTTTTAAATACAAAATAAAAATTCGGATCTTTGACCCAAAGTCACTACCTGGTTCCCTTAAGCTACCTAGACGCAACAAAATTGTTAAACAGCGAATTTTTTTACAAATTTTTGCATAATTTTCCTGAACGCGAACTTGAAGTTGCTGTCAACAGCTATACTGTACTGAACAAACGAATGTTAAAGACACAACTTGGAGTTCTATACGGAAGACTCGACTTCCGAAATATAGATGGAGCTGTTCAATTGTTTCAATACATAGCCTCCAACAATTCACAGAATTCATTCTGTGAAGTAACGAAGTTGTTAAATATTTTGGTTACAACACGAATGACCACTGCTGAGCCAGAAATATGTTTTTCTTGCTTTAAACGTATAAAAACGTTTTTGAGGAACACTATGTCCCAGGATCGTCTCACTGCTCTTGCAATACTGTCAATAGAAAAGTGTATGATGTCCAAGATGGAGGGGTTTAACACCAGGGTAATTGACAAGTTCTGCAGTAGGAAGGAACGTCGTATAAACTTCATATTTCGTCACTAGGCGAGTCTCAAATTAAGATAAATACCGGTGATAAATACATATAAGTGTATGCAGTAGCCCGATGTAGAGATTGTAGCACACTCATTATTTTGACCACCAGCCGCTACTGATTCAAAGTTATTACTGTAAACATCTTGAAGGAGGAAAAGTATAAGTAAAAACGATTTCATAATTTCCAATTAATTTTAAACACAGATTCCCATAGATAAAAGACAAGAAGCAATGACATCACACGAAATACTACTTAATGTGAATTCATGTAAAATTAATTATATATAAGACATAATTTATAAATTAAGAAGACCACATTACCAAAATAAAAAACGGGACACATATTAAAGTTGACATGAATCAACATTTTATCTGAACATCCAATATTACTTGTGTTTATACAGGGACATCATTTTATTTTTACTTCAATTTTTATTGTACCTGAGTTTTTTAATGTACTTCATTCCCACCCTTCTACTAATGTAGTTCAACCGTCCTCCACACAGAACCAAGACCGCATATAGTCATAGTAATCTTACGGTTATAGTAAACAGTACGTTCCAAAAATATGTTCGCGTTTTCCAGTGACGAAAGAGCTTTCAATATTGAATCAATTTCGCACAAATACTGCCGTCCATTTGCCTACGTCGCATCCCGGTTTCCCCCACCTGCTTCTATTCGCCTCTCTGTAAATGCTAGTGGCTGGCATGTCTTAGCTGTTTTCTGAGAACATTAATTTCTGTTAGGAATTGGACGTCTACGTAATATAATATCCATACAATTGTTTAAAGTAACTTAAATAAAAGGGACTCGTTAAGTAATTAACTGTCACGTGATTTCCCCCCTCTCTACGACCCTGCGACATAACCACTTGGACGCACAGTAGATAGCATGTCTGAGTAATTTTATCTTTTCGGATGGGGCAGAAGTGAAGATTGAATTTACAGTACGTAAGGTAAGCCTACTCTTAGGTAGTAGGTACAGAATTATTTCAACATGAGTTACTGGTACGAAGTACGAATCTGGTAATTGGAATTACGTACAATAGTCTATAGTGCGATAATATGCACATTAGAACTGAAGCCTGTATCGAAATGAACGGTCACCATTTTAACAGATGTGTTTAAATATCCATATTATGATTATTTTTCAATTTAACTTCATTCTCTATATTGTACGCTAATGTGCTGTAGGCAGTATAATATACACTGCATAATGAATACGTCCACATGGACAGCTCAGTTCGTGAGTAAAAACACTTAGGCCTATTGTTAATATTGTACTATATTTTGATTAAACAAAAATCTAATGAAAATTATCAGCGTGATATTTCTATACCTAGTAAAGTGATTTGTTTGCATATTACACCAGTATCATCCAACTGCAGTCGTGGAAGGGAGTAGAAAACGGTGTTTCCGATTCTTAAACTTTGATCCAAAGGTATAGCCAGGTTAATATTAGAAATGTTAGTAGAAATAAAATGATGTCGCTGTATAATATCAGTGAGCAATAAGGTTCAGTTTTATTTATTTTAACGTAATAAATACAACACTGTTTACAAAACTACGCTATAGGCCTAATAATTATACATAATAGAGTAGCATGGATACTTGGCATAAGTCATTGTTAACCATTTCATTATATTGCAACCAGCTTGGATTAATTACGTTAACTTATCTTACGTACATCATATTCGTGTCACTGTATTCTGAACTTGTTCCATAACAAAATTGTTTGCCTCATATTGTCTTTTAAATATTTTAACATCCTCTATGAAGAACTGCACAATCAACATTATATTTCTTTGATGAGTGGATTTGCTATAGAAGTATTGCCCTTTACTTCAGGAAACTATAGAAGTTCATGCAAGACACATTTTTGAAATGACATTTTGTTATTAACGTGGTCTTTACTGAATTAATTACGGTGACATCTGATTACTGAAAAATAAACAGGAACAGTTCCCATATTATAGCGTTTTTATTTTATGTCTTCCCAATGGATCACCCGGTATAATATGCGCAATGTGAACAAATGAGCGTCACCTTCGTATCATTTAAGAGTAGAAGTGAATTATTTAATGCGCGTGGGTCTTTTGAAAGATGAAGACAAATTTCTGAACTGGAACATCATTGCTAATATTATAAAGAAATGAATTGTTACCGATCGCTAACCGCATAATTCTTCTAGCAACTCACATTTATAATAAATTTATTTACTTGCACATCCTGCAGAAAATCTTTAATAGAGTTCAAACTATATTTCACACAATACTTCCTGCAATATTACACTCTCTTTGAGAGTCCGTTGAAGGAAGCGAAATATCGTTACAAAGGCTTGCTCTACCAGTTGTAGCCACTCAGAAATCATAAATAGGGAAGTTGCGAAAGACTGGAAGGAAAACAGGATTACAAACATTGAAAGTCTACCAAGACATAAGAGGATTTCAGACCGGATATTGGAGAAATGCCTCCAGGCTTTTCAGTTCTTTTGAGGACGAGTTTCCATATTTCCAAGAATTTTTTAATGAACACTGTTGTCTAGCAATCGTGTTGACAATGTCTTACAAAAGACTCAACTTTCTGCGAAATACGTAACACCATGTCTCAAAATATCGACAACATTAAATTTGTAGTTTTCAACTCATATAGCAACTGTTCAAATATCATTACATACATACTTACTTACTGGCTTTTAAGGAACCCTGAGGTTCATTGCCGCCCTCACATAAGCCCGCCATCGGTCCCTATCCTGAGCAAGATTAATCCAGTCTCTACCATCATATCCCACCTCCCTCAAATCCATTTTAATATTATCTTCCTATCTATGTCTCGGCCTCACCAAAGGTATTTTTCCCTCCGGCCTCTCAAATAACACTTTATATACATTTCTGGATTCGCCCATACGTGCTACATGCCCTGCCCATCTCAAACGTCTGGATTTAATGTTCCTAATTATGTGAAGTGAAGAATACAATGCGTGCAGTTCTGTTTTGTGTAACTTCCTCCATTCTCCTGTAACTTCATCTCTCTTAGCCCTAAATATTTTCCTAAGCACCTTATTCTCAAACAACCTTAACCTTTGTTCCTCTCTCAGAGTGAGAGTCCAAGTTTCAAAACCATAAAGAACAACCGGTAATATAACTGTTTTATAAATTCTAATTTTCACATCTTTTCACAGCAGACTGGATGATAAAAGCTTCTCAACCGAATAATAACAGGCAATTCCCATATTTATTCTGTGTTTAATTTCCTCCCGAGTGTCATTTATATTTGTTACTGTTGCTCCCAGGTATTTGAATTTTTCCACCTCTTCAAAAGATAAATTTACAATTTTTATATTTCCATTTCGTACAATATTCTCGTCACGAGACATAATCTTATACTTTGTCTTTTCGGGATTTACTTCTAAACCTATCTCTTTACTTGCTTCAAGTAAAATTCCCGTGTTTTCCCTAATTGTTTGTGGATTTTCTCCTAACATATTCACGTTATCCGCGTAGACAAGCAGTTGATGTAACTCGTTCAATTCCAAACCCTCTCTGTTATCCTGGACTTTCCTAATGACATACTCCAGAGCAAAGTTAAAAAGTAAAGGTGATAGTGCATTTAGTAATTAGAAATAACTTTTATTTAACTCCTATTTAAATCCAGAAACTATTTAGAACACTGATATACTGAAGGTAAAATGGCAACTAGTAAATTATTCTACTTCTAAATGTTTCATTCATAATCTCCATTTCAAACACGAAATTTATTTAGTGGATTATGCCAGGAGAAAACTGTATTTAAAATCTTTACACTTAATTTACCTTCTCAACTGCAGAAAAGAATGGTTGTGAAATATGCCAGAAGGCAACGTAGGTTTGGAATTATTTATTTTCAAGCTTTTTGGCTACACAGATCATTAAATACATGAGAGATGACAGAAAAGATAGGAAGTGGGAATAATTTATGTAACGCCACTTTCCAACCCGAGAGTATTGCGTAGCTAAGAAATTTAACTACATCCAGACAAAAACTGTAAATTAAATTCTAAGTTTTATCTTCGTTTTGAGCTACAGAAGCTATCAGGAGACATATCACAAATTTGAGAAATTTGACCACATTGCACCTTCGTTCAAATCTTTATCCTGGCTGCAACTTAGTAACCGTAGAACACGTCATTCGCTCTTTCTTCTGTTTCGAGTCCTCTACACTTCTACTCCAAATTATCTTCGTTCCCGGTTTAACTACTTATCCTCCAATCACAATCGAAACACCAAATCACAGGAGAGCCAAATCCTAGCAATTCCTGCCCATAGAACATCCCATTATTCATCCTCTTTTACTGTCTCAGTCCCCCGTGAATGGAATTCTCTACCTCAGAAGATAAGGGGCTGCCAGACAATAACCACCTTCAAGAAAATGCTAAACGATTTCTTACGGGCGCAGTCAAATTGAAGTTATAATTGTGATCGAGTTTAATAATTTAATTTGATTTAGGTATGACTATTATTACTATTATTATTATTATTATTATTATTATTATTATTATTATTTTATTGGTGTTGTGAAGATGAAAAGAATTGTCATTGTATTATATTAATTATGTATTATATTGTCTTGTATTGTAGTATTGTATTGCTTTGAACTGTATTCTATTGTATTAATTATGTTATATTCATAGCATTGTAGTGATTTTCTATCATACTGGTTGAGTGGAAGAGAAGGCCGAATGGCCTTAACTCTGCCAGTTAAAATAAACCATTATTATTATTATTATTATTATTATTATTATTATTATTATTATCAAATACTCCTATTACACTCGTATATTCCCCAAGATGCAGCACAAGATCTTCTCTGTACCAACGAGCATGATTTTATGGCTGTAGAAATTATATACTCAACGACAAAGAAAAGGGAAGAAGCCGTAAAAGGACGCTCTACACGTTTTGCTCATCAAAGTATCTTTTGTTTCTCCATAATTTCCAGCATTGAAAACCAGTTTTTGTTTCAAACTGTACGGTTTATTTCCCAAGTTGCAAATGCAATATAACCCAGAAGAGAAGATATCTAACTTACATCCTTAGAAAATGTCTTACAGACAGCACTAGCTGTCACGTGACTGCATCCTTTCTAAATTTAAACCGGAGCAATGTATGCCTTCTTCCAAGATAGAGTATATCCACTGTAACCTCAGGACCGAAGATGGAGATGGCAATGTCGTACCCCAAGCTTTATTCTTAGGCTCCAGATAAGAATTCCACCGTGCTGGAGTCTTCGGACAGACAGACAGACAGACAGACAGACAGACCCGGATAGAATCGTCTCTATTTCTGGTGCGATGAGACTTCTTTTTTCGGTGCGGTTAATATTTTGTTTAGCAGTTGTCGCGGCTTCTATTTCTGTTCCACTGGCGGGCGATGCACCGGCTGGACCAAAACAAACAAGGATGCTCCTAACTCAAAGAGACGCCATTGCTATTCCAGTCACACGCAGTTGGGATTCTTTATTAGGCGTCTAATGCTTATGTCTTGGAATAAAAGAGTTCTGTATTTTTCTAGAAAAGGTTACCAGGTAGAAAATAGGGCGAGAGGAAACTTCTGTTATATATGAAAGACTAGGAAAATGTTCTCATATAAAAATGTTTTCTTTAGGGGAGAGCTGGGTAGTAACGGACATAGGGTAATATCGGATAGTCAGTTTCTTTCATCTACAACCAGATGACAGTACCTGAATGACATGGTTACGTTTCTGTGATGTCGCAGACAGTTACGTAACCACGTCATTCAGGTACTACCATCTCTGGTAGGTGAAAGAAACGCACTGTCCGATATTACCCGAGGTCCGGTACTACCCAACTCTCCCCTATGTTGGTAGTAATGTTCGATTGTAAGTGACAACTGTAGCAGGATATGATTATATGCCGGTGACTGTTGTCAGGCTAAGAGTTGTAGCAATGCCAAAATTATTTTGAACGAGTGAAATTTTTTTAGTAGGCCTAGGTTATTGTACGACGCTTTATCAACATCTCAGGTTATTTAGCGTCTGAATAAGATGAAGGTGATGCCGGTGAAATGAGTCCGGGATCCAGCACCGAAAGTTACCCAGCATTTCCTCATATTGAGTTGAGGGAAAACCGCGGAAAAAACCTCAACCAGGTAACTTGTCCCTACCAGCATTCGAACCCGGTCAGATGCACTAACCGTTACTCCACAGGTGTGGACTTGAACGAGTGAAATAGGTCTATTATTACAATACAAGTCTGAAATATAGGCCTATGCCTATTATTAAAACCAAATCTGAAATATTCGTGCTTAAGAATTACGGAACATGATTTACAAAGCAACTGGTAAGAATTAGTATTATGAAGGATGAATAGAACAGGGAAAAATTCTCTCAGACATCGGAACTCGAACCTGGGTTTTCAGCTCTACGTGCTGACCTTTTATCCACCAAACCACACCTGATTCCAGTTCTAATGCCGGATCGAATCCCCACAGTTTAAGTTCTACCCCCAAGGGAAAACTGAGAACTTAAACTGTACGGAGATATCATATGTAGACCTACTTCGGTACAGAATAATAATAATAATAATAATAATAATAATAATAATAATAATAATAATAATAATAACAGAAATTAGTAGTTTAGTCAGAGAGATAGAGGATAGAATAAGAAATGAAGCTGTGTTGGAAAGAGTGGGTGAAGAAAGAATGATGCTGAAACTGATCAGGAAGAGGAAAAGAAATTAGTTGGATCACTGACCGAGAAGAAACTGCCACTGGAAGGAATGGTGAACGAGAGATGGGTTTGGGACAGAAGGAGTTATCAGATGATAGACGACATTAAGATATATGGATCATATGAGGAGACTAAGAGGAAGGCAGAAAATAGGAAAGATTGGAGAATACTGGGTTTGCAGTGAAAGACCTGCCATTTGGCATGTATGTATGTATGTATGTATGTATGTACCTATTATCAAATCATATTGAAAATATGTTTAACACAGGTATTGGTGCTTTGGAAACACAGACCGCTGCACGGGATATAAATTTCAACTTTCGAGTATTTTTCCTCTTCATTTTAAAATTTAAAAGAATATTTACTTATATAAGGTATACATATTACTTTGGATAATTAATATTTCGCATACATTTCCAAACATATTGTGTCGGTACATTACAGACAACTGCATCTTAATTAAGACTAAGAAGAGATTGTTAGATAATTTTCAATGACATAAAGAAAGTGACATATTCATTTTCGAAAGCAATCTACTCA
Source organism: Periplaneta americana (assembly GCA_025594305.2). Classification (NCBI taxonomy): domain Eukaryota; kingdom Metazoa; phylum Arthropoda; class Insecta; order Blattodea; family Blattidae; genus Periplaneta; species Periplaneta americana. Next base: position 1,602,163 of record JAJSOF020000005.1, read on the forward strand.
AAAATTTATGAACAATAATATTCCTCCATCCATTTCTCCCCAGCGTTAGTAATTTTAAATCACATATAGATCTGCTTCTCCAATTTTATAAGCTAATCAAAAATGGGGATCTCTTTCTTTTGTGAGTTTATGTCGTCACAGTGCTTCAACTTTTGCTATTGCTTCATAATGGATGAAATTAAATCCTAACACGTTTTCGTCCCTGTCCGCTGCACAATCATGTGCGTGGCAACAGACGTCATCTCCGCTATTTGCTATCGAACGAAAGAAGTAGAAATTTGCATGCTGTGACGTTGGATATGCCAAGCGATTTTCCGTGTGATTAAAAAAACATGATGTGCACATTTTGTCCGTCATTTCGTTTTACCGCTCTGTGGGTCTAAATGATCTGTCAGACTGCATTGAGATCACAGCGACGGCCAGAAGAGCGGCAGCTCGTGTTCGATCCCCTGCCTAATTATAAGACGCAAGTGCCGCATGCAATATGGAATATGTCCAATTTTCATATGCATCCCCAATGCCTGCAGCGGCGCTCATAACTCCTACCTTCAACTTTAACTTTCATAACTTTACACTTTACAATATTAAACATGCTTTCGTCCAAGTGGAATGTATGGTGTACAAATGATAGCGCTTGCGTTGCATCTTATCAGAAAATTCCCATTAACACTGACAAAATTTCGCAACGTTTCAATTTTTATAATCAAAGAGTAGTTAGTGCAGATGTAAACACCGAATAGAATGAGTGGAAAAATATATACAGAGTGTATCAAAAATACGTGTACAAACTTCAGGCATGGTTCCTTACACCAAAAGAAGGAAAAAAGTTCATATGAACATATGTCCCATAATCCTTTGTTTCCCCGTTATTCATTTATTACTAAAAGTTTGCGTTCAACGACCTTCGAGGTCCAACCTCAAAACTTCATTTCTTTATGCACTCATTCATAGAAGGCTGTGACACGTTGTATCAGAAATGGACTGCAGATGGCGAAGTGTTGCCATGGAGACTTGTTTACATGTGTCATTTGTCATTAGTCTGTCTTCAACGTTGCAATTGTGAACGTGGAGTGAGTTAACGTGTTTCGTTCAACCATGGCAGGACGATATTCATTTCGTGAGCAGGCTGACATCATTTTTATGTATGGTCGCGCGAATGGTAATGGACGCGAGGCTGTACGGCTGTATCAGATGGCGTTTCCAGACCGAAGACAACCGAATCATCAAACCTTTGTTGCTGTGTATCGTCGCGTTGCTGAGACAGGAACCGTTGCAGCACAGACTGGTGATCGAGGAAGACCAAGAATTGTTCGTAGAGCTGAGACGAGATGTTATGGCACCAACATGCGCGAAGTTTTAAATTGCCGGCCAGCAGGGTAGAGGAGTGGGGGTTGTTTGGGTTACGGTTCTCAAGCTCAGAGCGGCAAGCATATGCGTTTCATCTCTTTCCAAAAACATTCGTCTTATCTTAGTGTCACTACTTTCCTACTCAAGAGTCCGAAGGCACCTAATGAAATTACGCCCGCTATTCCATCTTTATATTCTTATTCTCCGTCCGAATCAGACGACTGATCTGTGCTGGAATCAGATGTCCCTAAGTTTATGGAAATGTTCTCCAAAATACTGTCCATCGCGTGCTCACTTTCAATGTAATTGTTCTCTACTTTCCTCATATAATCATGCACTGATATCCATTTTTGGAAGAAGCGATTGCAGAGTCTGCCTCTGCTTATGGGTAGCGGAGAAATTATAGATGAGTCTTCTTAGGACTTCCTCATCAAAACTGTCTACAGCTGCAACAATCTTCTTCTTCGGCTGTGATTTTTCCGGACTGGAGAAAGAATCTGCTGTTCCTGCCACAATATTTTTCCATCTCTCCTGATTCTGCCAAGGCTCGCTTTGAAATACAGTGGCAGCCAGTACTCTAGCACACACGCTTTTCAATGGAATTGGTATTCCATCTACAGTCTCTTCTGACATGAATATCCAAACATTGTATGCTATTTCATGTCCTTGACTATGAACTACTCTATGATTTCACACCTTAAACAATGCCATTATGACGATGCTCAGAAGGACAATGTTTTCAGTATTAGCAATAGCGGTAGTAGCAGAACGATCTCAACACTCGGAATGCTAGTAACCAACTAACCCAACACCCCTCCAGTTCAGTGTGAGGGCGAGTCCAACCAAACGAACTAAAATGCGTCCCTTGCGCCGGTGCCATAACTTCTCGTCCGGGCTCTACGCCGAACCTCGAAGAAGACATTTTACACTGTTCCGACGACGATCCAGGTATCAGTACAAGACGATTGGCTGTGGAAACTGGTACATCACACAGTACAGCATGGAGGATACTTCACGAGCAGCTCTTTTATCCGTATCATATACAACGTGTGCAGGGCCTTTCGCCTGCCGATTATCCACCACGGGAGAACTTTTGCCGATGGTTTCTACCACAAATAGCCTATCCATTGTTTGTCTCATCAGTTTTGTTTACAGACGAGGCAACGTTTGGGAGAGATGGAATTACCAATTTCCACAATGAACCTGTATGGGCAGATCGTAATCCTCGTGCTGTATTTCAGGCTAGACATCAGCAACAATTTAGGATTAATGTGTGGGCTGGAATTGTAGGTGACTGTCTGGTAGGTCCATACGTTCTACCAGCACGTCTTACAGGTGCTATCTACAGGGACTTTATCCAAAACACTCTTCCAGAATTACTGCACGAAGATGTGCCTCTGAACATAAGACAAAACATGTGGTTCATGCATGATGGGGCTCCAGCACACTTTAGTCGCCTTGTTCGAGATACACTGACTGGTGTCTACCATGACAGATGGATAGGCAGAGGAGGACCAGTTCAATGGCCAGCACGTTCTCCCGACCTCAATCCTTTGGATTTTTATCTTTGGGGGCACCTTAAACAATTGGTTTATGGAGCAGACATCCCGGATCAAGAAACTCTTCATCCACGTGTCATGGAAGCCTGCGAAACCATTCGACATCATCCCGGAGTATTTGAAAGGGTGCGACAGTCCATTATTCGACGAGTGCATGCATGTCTAGAAGCAAGAGGAGGACATTTCGAGCATTGGTTATGAGTTTTGTGTGTTGGCATATTATGAGTGTACCAATGTGTTGAACAGTTCCTAACGGGGAAACAAAGGATTATGGGACATATGTTCATATGAACTTTTTCCTTCTTTTGGTGTAAGAAACCCATGCCTGAAGTTTGTACACGTATTTTGATACACCCTGTATAATATATAATTTATTTAAAACAAAATCGTCTGCCCAGGCATCCTGGGTTGCCAAGACCACAGAGTAATATTACAACTTACATCTTTACTAATAATAAATCTGTAGCCGAAATTTTTCTGGTAATTTTCGATTTTCCAAAAATAATTGGTCCTGACATATACAATTAACCACCCTGAAACCGAAAATCGCTTTTTTGACATTTTTGTTTGTCTGTCTGTCTGTCTGTCTGTCTGTATGTTTGTTACCTTTTCACGCGATAATGGCTGAACGGATTTCGATAAAAATTGGAATATAAATTAAGTTCGTTGTAACTTAGATTTTAGGCTATATGGCATTCAAAATACATTATTTAAAAGGGGGGTTATAAGGGGGCCTGAATTAAATAAATCGAAATATCTCGCTTATTATTGATTTTTGTGAAAAATGTTACATAACAAAAGTTTCTTTAAGAATAATTTCCGATAAGTTTTATTCCTTGAAAAGTTTTGATAGGACTCATATTTAATGAGATAAATGAGTTTTAAAATTAAAATAACTGCCATCTAAGGCCGTGTAATGAATTAAAAAACAAATGACTTCGTCTATAAGGGGCCTTGGACAGCAACAATCGAAAGCTATAAAAGATAGCCTACAGATAATCTTTCTGTGTTTGTATGAAGTAATATCAGAAGCTAAATCAACCGATTTGTATAATTAATTATTATTTCACCATTGGAAAGTGTAGTTTCTCTAGATGGACATAATGCCATAATGTTATTACAGTAACCTCTGAGTGAATCGAGGACAGGTAAGATTAAAATAGCTTCTTATGCACAGAAAACTTGATAGGCTATTCCGTACATTCGTTTCCTGTATTTCCTAAAATAATTTTTATAACCAAATGATCGCATTTTAATTATGCAAATACAATTTAAATTCATTAACATAATAAACGATTTATCCTTATATCAAACACGAATGTTCCCTGGATCAAATGTCCTACTATAATTATGTAATTACTATATAATTATTTCTAACGGGTGCAGCGGAGCGCACGGGTACGGCTAGTACAAGAATAATTACTGACTACAATAAGTAGATGAGTCAAATTTACGTGAACATAGAACATGAATTTTAGAAATAGTACAAATTATACATATTTTTATTACAATCACACATTAACGAAAAAAAGGGATGGGGGAAATTATATTATTCGGTGTTAATGGTTTTTCAGGATTGCCACAAACCCTTGATTGAAGTGATTATTTTAGGAATGATGTCATGGATTCCAAATTGTAGGATGGTGTCCCTCGCTCCCATCATGTATTTTATGTCTTTGTTTCATAGCTTTTTGTTCGTTGATTTTGATTTTTTGCTAAGGGTTTTATTTGTTGATTTTTATATTTTCGATAGATATATCAGATGGAAGGTACCTGGGAAGTGCATGGTATAGAAACTTGTTGACAACGGTTGGCAAAATTCATCTAACACAAATAAGATCGCGGAAAATAGTTCTACCAGTTCTTTTGTACTTACATTTGCTTTTCTTGAAATATATCCAAGGTGACTTAGTTACAATTTCAGACTGGTACTCACCTGGGAAGAAAGAAAACAAGATGTAAGTATGCAAGAACAAAATCAATTACATTTAAAGAAAAGTATTTCAGACTAAATATAAATTTTAATGAACAAAAAATAATTTTAAAAAGCTTAATTATTACACTAGCAAAGAAAGGGAGATCGGAAAAAGATTAATTTCAATAAGGAGCATAAAAAATAATTTATACAAAAACATTTCTAAAGAACTGCAAGAAAATCTCTTCCAACTCAAAAATAATCACCAAAACAAGAGATTCATTAAGAGTGAAAGTTTCACAGACGAAATATGTAACGGGGGAGGAACGGGGAAACTCAATTTTAGATAGCATTTATAGAAAGGAAAAATGAATAAAACATGTGGGTCATACAACAAGGAGCAGTCAAAACTATTAAAAAAATTATTAAATGAGAGGAATCAAACAAACGGGACTTGTGACAAACTGGAAAAGACCAAAATCTGATCCAACTTCATGATAGCTACATCACTATGTTTGTTTTGTCAATGAAACTCTTAAATAATGAAAAAAAAAACGATTTATCAATATATCAGACTCCAAGACAAGAAACTGTGGCTTAAAGTACACTAACTTTTTGTGCCATTGCTAAACATAGTATCGTAATACTTTAAGTCCAAAATTATGGACACACGTGGAACTCTGATATGAAAAAAAAAAATTATTCGAAAACGAAGTTCGATAACCCGTCATAGAAACAGAGGACGACTTTTGTTCACCACATCAACAAGTAGTTTTCAAGCAACAAGTGCTCTTATACGTAACTTCAGAAAATATTTCCCATAACAAGACTTTAAATTAAGTAGCGTAGATTTATTCAAAACTAATGAACTATCATATTTCAGGACAAGTTAATTTTTACTTACAATGGAATTACAATAATTTTCCCTACAGGCTCCGGCAAACTAGCTAATTAACAGTAATTCATAAGCAAAACCAAGTGTACTCCTCAAAATAAAGAACAGAAAAACACATTTTTGCATGATAGTGTGTTTTCTCATCGTTACGACCGCCACGAATGAAAGTTGATTTCACTGAATTCAGAGTCTCCAACCTAGATAAGCATGTTGAAATATAAAAAATAACTGCTTTAGTGTTGTAATGAAAACCACTGCCTTCTATGTATGCCACAATGCATGTAAAATTCATACGCAAAAGGCAATGTTAATGTACACTATACTGTACGAAACAAATACTGCATTTGAAATGTACTGAACTTTATTTAAACGATTCAAATTTCACTCAACACAAATAAATGAAAATCATTTCAATTGAACACGAAGCTTATGAATCATTTTTATTTCTCATTGAGGTTGACGGTGAAGTTCGTACGTTGGCCAGACGGGTAATATCAGTCAGCTGTTCTTAGTGTAACATACGCACTGTAGGCTATATTAAGAATTTTTTAAAATATTATTTTCAAAATATACTATCGTGCAAAAAACACTTGTACAATACACGTTTGTGAAATGCATTACGAAATCTCGGAAACTGAAAAATACCCTCTGCTCGTTTTTCAAACTTTACCTCGATTTTGTAAAAAGATTTCCCAACCTTGTATCGTAATATATTATTACGCTACAAAACAGTGATAATATCAACACAGTTAACGTTAACACTTCTGATATGATACATAAAAAATGAAGCTCTCCGTAACAAATTTATTTTGAAAATAAAATTAGTATCACTACAGTAGAACCCCGATTATCCGTTACTCAACCGATTGGTGGATTATCCATCTGTCTTTCTCTCTTTTTTTCTGCAGAAATATATGAAGTACTGTACATTGAATTAGCACGTTATTTTTCTAGAGACTATTTTAAGTCTTTTCCTTACACAATATGGTGTACTGTTCGAATTGTCGTACTGTAGGCCTATAAACTTCTAATATTTGAGGAGAAAAATTCTCTCCGGCGCACAGTGGTCTAAAATCCATATTTAGGAGGCCAAATGGAGAAAAATGACAGGTAAAAAAATGAAATTAAACCCTTAAATTATTTTTCCTATATAACTGAGTAACACTGAATTGATAATCTTAATCACCGGAGGTGGCTGCATAGCGAGATAAGAAGCCGGTAACATGCCACATTTCGCCACCCAGCATTCTTACTCAGCAAGCGCCGAGAGTCTGCCGTTTTCCTTGTGCTGTAACTCTGTTGTAAGTGGTCGATTACATTCATATTTGGTATCAACATGTCAAGTAGTTCTTTAGGTATGTAACGCTGTTTGTTTGTGTTACATTTAATGTTATTATAACATGTCAAATTAGCATGAATGGACACGGGACAAAATATAAATATAACCATTGAGTGCAGACTTTGCTAAGGTAGAGAAAAAAAAAAACCCTTAGGTTCGTCCAAAAATGATTTTTTTTTTCACTTCCTCCACTATTTGCCTCTATTTTAAATCTAGTCTTAAGGTGCGCAGATTTGCGGAAGTAATCATTTATGAGCATTATTCTTTCGAGGTGCAGTAGTGCAATTTTTCTCGGTTGCACTTATTTCAATATCTGTGAACCGAATCTGCTATCGCAGTATAATTCATGGAATTCAAGATGACAGCTTGTTAATTATGTACCAAATAAGCTTCCCGAGTGTCCAAAAGGTGCAATAGTACCTAAAATGTTACATTTCCCCCCCCCCATAAGATTTTGTCTACATGCATCCCCCTGTAAGGGGCACTTCTGCTCATACCAACGTAAACAGAGTTTGTACACAAAACAAATGAACTAAGTGTAACTACTGTATAAATTTTCATAAAAATCTGTTAGATAGGACATAAGTTACTAATTTTGTCTAATTGCGCCCCCCCCTATAAGGGGTAGTTACACTTAGGCCAACGTAATGAGAGCTTGTATACAAAACATACATGCTATCTGTAACTACTTTGTAAAATTTCATAAAAATCTGTTAAATAGGAGTAAAGTTACTAATTTTGTCTAATTGTGCCCCCTAAAAGGGGTAGTTCTCCTTATACCAACGTAATCAGAGCTTGTATACAAAACATATATGTGCCTTGTAGCTGTTTTGCAAAATTTCATACAAATCTATCAAATAGGAGAAAATTTACTAATTTTAATTGCGCCCCCCTATAAGGGGTAGTTCCCCTTATACCAACGTAACGAGAGCTTGTATACAAAACATACATGCTACCTGTAACTACTTTGTAAAATTTTAAAAAACTCTGTTAAATAGGAGAAAAGTTACTAATTTTGTCTAATTGCGCCCCCTATAAAGGGTAGTTTTCCTTATACGAACGTAATCAGAGCTTGCATACAAAACATATATGCTACTTGTAACTGCTCTGTAAAATTTCATAAAAATATGTCGGATAGGAGAAAAGTTTCTAATTTTGTCTAAATGCGCCCCCCTATAAGGGGTAGTTCCCCTTATACCAACGTAACGAGAGCTTGCATACAAAACATACATGCTACCAGTAACTACTATGTAAAATTTCATAAAAATCTGTTATGTAGCCGAAAAGTTATTAATATGTCCCGCTAAATTTTCATTCTAGACCACTGTGCGGCGCCGGGGATAGAACCCGGGTCCTTGGTTCTACGTACCAAGCGCTCTGACCACTGAGCTACGCCGAATTCAATCCACAGCACCGGATCGAACCTTCCTCCTTCAATGTTTCCCTTTGTGGCCTGACTCCAAGTTAGGCATATAAGTTGACGTGTATGTCCAATGTCAACTGCCATTATACTAGGAGCGCACTCAGTTGAGTGACTTGTTTGGCCGGGATTCCGCAGTTATGATGCACTGGTAGCTATGAGAATATTATGGATTTTATTAATTTGTCCTACAGAATAATCTCTATAATGTTGATAATTAATATTTGAGGAGAAAAATAAACTTCTATCTAAAATGTCTTCTACGAGTCTACAACCTCACTTAAATTAGTGACTGGCGTGCTAAGTACAAGACTGTGGAGGAAATTACGAAAGTGTGTATATTATTCACTAAATTTAAGAAAATCTTTCACGGTACGGATTATCCGATTTTTAGATTAACCGTTCAACCCACCTCCTTCATTACCACGGATAATAAAGGTTCTACTGTACTTTCAAAATGCGCAGAAAATAATAATTATTATGATCGTGTGACCAGAATGGATCCCGAAAGAACATCACACAAGTGTTTATACTACAGACCACATGAAAAGCTAGAAGTTGAAAACTAAAGTTCATAAAACTAGCCTCATGAAAGAGGTGGAGCACACCGGTTTGGATACATATACAGTATGTACTTGGAAAAATGTATTTTTATACCAAATTTCCACAGTTAATATACTGTACTGTATATTTTCTCTGGCAACTTTTATACCTCTTATCGCTAATTATAAATATTTCTGTAGTTCATTATTAACTGGGAACTATCGTACAGCTTCCATTGCATGAAATCTTCTAACAAAGGCATTTTTGCCTATGCCTCGCTACTCAGACTGCATTTCCTTTCGCCTGTTATTACTCTCCAGTCATTCATACCTGCCATGTGTACAATTAATGACACGAAGCGCTGAAACGTATGACAGCACCTGCCCTTATACACAATACGTAAAAACACAACAGAAGTACTAAGTGAAAGTAATTAAGATGAATTTATTGCAAGAAAAGAACGGAAGTATAATAATATTCACTAGAAACATTGTTTCATCTGAGAAATGATACCGTTATAATGATACAAATTATTGTAATACAAAGCGGACTGGATTAAGTACGTTAACATGACGCGACCCAGGGGAGTAGGGCAGACTTGGCTAATTCGTGATACCAAGGTTTTTGTGCAAAAATAAGGTTAAAATTAAGAAAAAAGTTATAATGTTTTTAATGTGCAGTAGTGGCAAAAAAACCCCGGACCGATCCTTGTAGCTGATTTCAGAGCCCTGTTCACTCCAGAGCACGATAGACTGGTAACTAAGACTTTCTGGTTCGAATTCTGCCTGGGAAAGAAACTTTTTTTTGTTCCTTATTAAAATTTATTCCCAATACTTTACGATTGCAGCGATATTTTACTACTTAATTAACTTATTATTCCCAGAACATGAATTAGCAGCAACTATTATATTATTCAGTATTAATATTCTCATACTCCACTCTATAACAACAGATGTTAGTTCTTGTTAATGGTAACAAGTGCTTAACAGACAAAACAAAAGCTAAATGCACTATTCACACTACGTGCTTTAAGTCGCAGCTTTGCGTTTTAGAGTGCTTTATGTATGTTAGCCTCCGAAACAAACAGTCGGCAGCTGACGACGATCGAATCAAGGCAACACGTGCTCTGTTCCGTCTCATCGCTCGCCGACTATCCCAACCGTCTCCCTTCCAAGCACACTTCTTCAGCGTTGGAATTCCGATTCTCACAGTTTGAGGTGACACTTGCCAATTTAGAACGGAGACGAAACAAGAAATGTCTAGAAAACAAAGTTAATAAAGTAACCCTGACGCCTTTAACCCTGCCGAATGAATGAGTGACTAATACATCAGAGACAGGTGTCGAGGCTAATTATCGGCTTCTTAATTTAACGATTCTTTCCAATTATAGTGCACACTAAGCTGTTCATGAATAATGCTGCGATCACGGACAAAATCACCGAGACAGTGATAAGTGAGAAACCAACAAACAGACCCGTATTTTTTATTTTATTATTATCTTTAATCTCTAAAGGAAATTACAGTCAACTCTGGATATACAGTTGAACCTCGATTATCCGTCACCCTATTAACCGATTGGCGGATAATTCGACTATCTATTTCTCGCTCTTTTTTTCCTTAAATATAAATAACTTATATGAAGTACTGTTTTGTACATCATATTAGTACGTTCGACATATTATGTTTTTGCTAGACAGTGTTATTACAAGCTTTTACCGTTACACAGCATTGTCTACTGTTCGAATTGCCTTTATATAATATAATTTGTATATAAAATGTCTTCCACGGGTGTTAACTGAAACGTGTTGTGCTAAGTATCGAAAAAAAATATGGAAATAATTGAATGGTTTGAGAAAGAGAAACTGTGGCTCATCTCGCATCAGAATACGAAATTGGAGTTACAACTTCGCAATTTAATAAAAAAACAAGGATAAAGCATATAAAAATATGTAAATCTACAACATGAGACCTCCTTTATCCCTATCTTTCCAGAGACAGTCATTACAAAGGGCTTCCTTGCCTCTCAGAAACCCGTCGTTGGCAACCAGACTTAAATTAGTGAACTTCTGATTCACTACCTAGCGAGTTAAATACAAGACCATGGAGGAAATTACAAAATCTTTCATGATACGGATTATCCGATTTTTTCGATCAACCGTTCATTACCACGGATAATAGAGGTTATACTGTAGTGAATTCGATTATAGTGAACCTTGTATCCTGAAAAATTCTTATTTGAAGTCAGACCACAGTATAAGAAGAATCAGTAGGGACAACTCTTGTCGGCACCTCTGATATTGTTGGTACTAAATTCAAGCTCAGTAAGGTCCAGTTCTCGATGAATCCAACTATGTCGCTAGTATCAAACTACTATCAAAATATTAGTAAAATATTTATTCATTTATTTTATTGGTCAGTAATACGAATAATCTTGTATGTATTTATTATCTATCATTAATATTATGTCGCTAGGAAGTCAAAATACTTACATCCATTGTTGACGTTCATGTTCGCACTTCACCGCAACGGACGCCATGATGTATTATGTTGTACTTGGATCAATTTTACCAACATAAGCCTCAAACAGTGACTTGAACGTTAGCGTCAATTAGTGAATATTTTCATGATGATTGCATACGGAAGTAATTATTATTATGGTTATATTGCCATTCCTTTGCCTCATGTCTTTAAAATTGTTAAAAGATGAGTAATGAATGTTTTCAGTTAATATTAAATTATGCCAGCCCTGTCGTAGATGGAGATCCATCTGGTGGAGGTTCCAGATAATACACCCGGTTTCGTGACATGCGCACTCAGAATTTGTTCCCACGAAATGGCTTAGGTGTCTTTACTGTATGTTCTCTATACTGTGGTCAGACCTTCTTGTATAAAATTGAAAGAATGTGTTGAGAACAACATTCTAAGGCCCAATTGTATAAAACTCCCTGACTAAAGATCAACTTTGATCGAAGATCGAAAAGTAAACCGAGTTCAGACACTTCTTCTATTGTATAAAACTTTTCTGCGATCAAATTACCTTGGTTCAAATGCAATCTAAGTTCACATGAAAAGGATTTGGCAACATCGCATAAACAGGTGAAATACGTGATGCGCGGACCATGTTATACAGGTTTGTTCAGTGTTGCCAATCTAGCGATTTTAACTCTTTTTCAACAACAATTTCTTTTAACTTTTATATTGCTTAAATAGGAATTTAGTGACCTTTTTAGCACCCTATAGTGACAAAATTTAATCTTTCTTTGTTGATAATGAGAAATCTAGCGACTTTACAACCACTTTTTCGCGACTTTCCGTATTACACTCTGTTGGAAACACTGTTTTTTTTTTTTGCAGTGTAAATAATGGCGGACAATAAGAAGAAGGTTGACTGCTCTCCAAGTTGTTATCATGTTATGGTGTTTGATACTGCTAAACATAATAAAGCTTTATAAAACGACAATTTTCGTTTAGTAATACAGTTAATTGAACATTTATGAATGTACCTATCATATCCATTAATAATTAATGGTTGTTATAAACATAATATAATTATAGGTTATGTTATTTGATACTGCTGAACACGATAGAGCCTTATAAAATATAGGAATGTTTGTGTATTAAGGCAAAAAATTGAAAGAAATATATATCAATGTACCTAACATATCTATTAATATTAATAATAATGGATATTTTATTTGCACAATCTGTCACTCGTATATTTGAAACAGAAAAGAAATAACTGAACTTGGATCATCTAACTTAATCGGAGAAATTTCTTCAGTCAAAGTTGACTTTAGTTTGAGACAAATTAATCTCAGATTAGACTTTATACAACACAAAATTCCAAGTTCAGCAGAAACAAGGATCAATTTAACCTCTGATCTAAGATTAAATGGTTTATACAATCGGGCCTAAGTTTCTTACTCCTTTAGTCAAAGGACAAAGGTAGGATTAGTGATTCCTAGACAATGAGCTGTACTGTAAATCCAGGCAACGCGTGACGACCTTGCCTCACTCCACCGTCGAAGGGTTGCCATTCTGTTCTCAGGCACACTACTCTACTGTTATTTGTAATCCTCCACCGTCAAAGGGTTGCCTTTTGATCTCAGAAACATTTCTATTATGACGGATAGCATCGAAACAACGGAAAATGAAATTGTCTTCTTTTATTAAAAGGGGACGGACATTATGTCCAGAGCATAAATGAAGATAAGATTCCGATGGCTATCAAACTCCATCAACCCTCTCACAGTTTCCATTAAGTGACCCGGGAAATTCCAAGGCTCAGTACGCAGTCACACCATAACAGCGTTTGTCATTTCTACCAGATCAGTCTGTTTCTAGTGTTCCAACAGTGAATGTATTGTATAAAAATGTCGAAGAGTGAAGTATTCTCTTTGGAAGATAAGGCGAATACTATAAGTGAGAATGAACTTGTTTTTTCAAGTGGACGTGGGTCGACAGCATAGTTTAAATGCAGTATACAGTGTAATCCATTCCACAAAATGAAATATTTTAATTACTGTATAGTATTTTATTTTCTTGTTCACAATTTCATTCATTCCTGTCATTCAAGGTTAAGGGGGAGGAACTTCGGCTTTAGTGAACCTCGGATATAGTGAACGAAATATGCAAGTCCGGAAAAGTTCACTATATCCGGAGTCGACTATACTAGAGTTATTGCCGTTAAAATGCTGAAAATTTCAGCTCCTTGGAATCGTAATGTAAATAGCCGATTCATGGGAGAAATAGGGTTGTTTGTGGATTATTCCAAGTGATCCATTTGTTGCAGCAGAAATGACACGGTAGATTTTGAAAAACGAAGTCCCTTCTGATATTTTCTGTCACCTAATTCCTCGTAAGAGCTGTTGTATGAGTGAAGCGTGGAGAGTCAGTTAAGTTATGGTTTTACAGTGCAGTGAATAGTTCCGATCAGTGATAATTTATAGTGTCAATGAAATTGTGCACTATAGTGTCAGTGAAATGTGTTATATACTGTCAGTGAAATGTGTACTATAGTGTCAGTGAAATGTGTTATATACTGTCAGTGAAATGTGTACTATAGTGTCAGTGAAATGTGTTATGTAGTGTCAGTGACATGTGCACTATAGTGTCAATGAAATGTGTACTATAGTGTCAGTGAAATGTGTTATATACTGTCAGTGAAATGTGTACTATAGTGTCAGTGAAATGTGTTATGTAGTGTCAGTGACATGTGCACTATAGTGTCAATGAAATGTGTACTATAGTGTCAGTGAAATATGTTCTACAGAGTCCATGAAATGTGTACTATAGTGTCAATGAAATGTGTTATATAGTGTCAGTGAAATGTGTATTATATTGTCAATGAAATGTGTACTATTGTGTCAGTGAAATGTGTTATATAGTGTCAATGAAATGTGTACTATAGTGTCAATGAAATGTGTTATATAGTGTCAATGAAATGTGTACTAAAGTGTCAGTGAAATGTGTTCTATAGTGCCAGTGAAATGTGTACTATAGTGTCAGTGAAATGTGTTATATAGTGTCAGTGAAATGTGTTATATAGTGTCAGTGAAATGTGTTCTATAGTGTCAGTGAAATGTGTTCTATAGTGTGAGTGAAATGTGTTATATAGTGTCAGTGAAATGTGTTATATAGTGTCAATGAAATGTGTTCTATAGTGTCAGTGAAATATGTTATATAGTGTCAATGAAATGTGTACTATAGTGTCAATGAAATGTGTTCTATAGTGTCAGTGAAATGTGTACTATAGTGTGAGTGAAATGTGTACTATAGTGTCAGTGAAATGTGTTCTATAGTGTCAGTGAAATGTGCTCTATAGTGTCAGTGAAATGTGTTATATACTGTCAGTGAAATGTGTTCTAAATTGTCAGTGAAATGTGTTCCATAGTGTCAGTGAAATGTGTTATATATTGTCAGTGAAATGTGTTATATACTGTCAGTGAAATGTGTTCTAAAGTGTCAGTGAAATGCGTCATAGTGCCACTACAGTGAGTGAGATGAGAGTAAAGTGAAAGACTATTATCAGTACCAATGTGAAACTTATAGACGGGCTATACATTTGTATTGTAAAATTAGATTCATTTATTAATTAGGTTAATTTATGTATTATTACTATTAATTGTAATTATTGTGTATAATTGTATTGTGTATTCCTATTGTATTGTGTATTGTTTATATTGTGTATACCAATGCCACCGGGTGCTTGCCCATTTGCAGTGTCAATAAATACCTGCATACAAGAATTTTCCTTCCCTAATATAACTTCACGCTCACCATCATCCCTAACCAAATAGGCTACAATACTAATCGTCTTCGAAATAATCAGCCATTTTAATTTACTAGGCCTGCTAATCACTGGTTATCTCCTTTAACCGCTGGAATATGGCTGATTAGAGACTACCGTGGTTACCTCCTGTCTTAGTCCTAACCGAGGTCGATGCAAAGAAAAAATGCTTAACCACGGGTTATGTGGTTACACTAACCGACGTTGATAGACGTGGCTATTAGACTCCATCTTTAGCCTTGACTGTACCCCGTGAAAAATGAAAAGAAAGAAACCCTCTTTTACTCTGTCTAAAGTAGCCTATTACACTGACGAGACCAATATCGGTCCGCTTGTTTGCCTGCGAACGCAATGTCACTCCGTCGCAGTGACGAACAATTCCTCCTCATCGACTGATTATAAAAGTGGGTCGTGCAAACTTTTTTTGCAGGGTTGACGAGCCAGTCATTGCGGAGAAGGGCTGGAGGGTGAGGGCGTGGTGGTGGAGTTCTTAATTGTCACCGTGCAGTGTCGGTAATTACCCCGGGCTCGTGTTTAGTTTAGTACTCTCACCCCCTCCACCAACCCCTGCAGCCACCCCCTGGGGACTTGCCCAACATCATGGGAATGGTTTAGTTTATAGTGTGGGTCAGTCCACCTCGTTTAGGGGCATAACTAACCCAACGACCAGGTAGAGGAATTACCTTTTTTGTCTGTGTGTAAAAAAATTGCTTCCAATTAGGCGGGCATGTGTATTTTACACGGACTAATGCCTTTCATGTCATACGCGTATAACATTAAACGTTTGCAGTGAGCTAAAGTACGAACTCACCAATTCACCTAAACGACGCAATAATTTCCTTACCATGACTCGGGACAACTGACTGAGCAATTGAAGGAAAGTAGGCATTTTAAGACAGAAAAGAGTGACACTTCATTAGCAACATACGAAATAAATAGAGGAAGTGTTACTTACTTACAAATAGCTTTTAAGGAACCCGAAGGTTCATTGCCGCCCTCACATAAGCCCGCCATCGCTCCCTATCCTGTGCAAGATTAATCCAGTCTCTGGCATCACACCCCACCTCCCTCAAATCCATTTTAATATTATCCTCCCATCTACGTCTCGGCCTCCCTAAAGGTCTTTTTCCCTCCGGTCTCCCAACTAACACTCTATATGCATTTCTGGATTCGCCCATACGTGCTACATGCCCTGCCCATCTCAAACGTCTGGATTTTAAGTTCCTAATTATGTTAGGTGAAGAATACAATGCGTGCAGTTCTGTGTTGTGTAACTTTCTCTATTCTCCTGTAACTTCATCCCGCTTAGCCCCAAATATTTTCCTAAGCACCTTATTCTCAAACACCCTTAACCTATGTTCCTCTCTCAGAGTGAGAGTCCAAGTTTCACAACCATACAGAACAACCGGTAATATAACTGTTTTATAAATTCTAACTTTCAGATTTTTTGACAGCAGACTGGATGATAAAAGCTTCTCAACCGAATAATAACACGCATTTCCCATATTAATTCTGCGTTTAATTTCCTCCCGAGTGTTACAAATATGAATAATAAGGGTACAAATATACTACCCGAGACTTGTATTCTAGCGGAAGCCTTCCAAATTACTACGCATTAATACTGTCTTTCGTGGGAATGTGTTAGTTTGCAATTATAGTCGCGACGCTGTTATTCCCGCCGTGACTCCTCCTCTTTGCTTACGTCTTAGGAAGTGAAGACTCTATAAAGTCTAGGTAGGTAGTATCGTTCGCCATTTTTGTTCTTTCGTTGCCGAGCTACTATACGAGCAATCTATTTGCCGCACCGTTAAACATTATCATGTCGTAGCTCCTATGATAATAAATCAAACGCAATGTAATTCAGCAAATAATTGAGCGGCAAATAACGTCTTCGTGTGCTTTCTCCGAACGCCAACGAAAGAGCCAAAATGGCGGGCGATTTATATTAAGTATTTATCGAGCCTTAGGAAATTCATAACGTCTTCATCAGCGAATGTAGCCGACCTGCAACGTGATTGGCTGCCGGAAATTACAGCGACGGGACTACAGAAGTTGTACTGTTGAAACGTTTATCATTATTGCATTTTCGAAGAAAGTGAACATTTTGGCGGCAAGTTCTTTTCTTCAATACACATTGTTATTCCTCAATGTTAGAAATATTAATTATATTATATTCTTAAAGAGAATTAATCTACGTTTATAGCAATGCATGTTTAATTGATTTCGTTCCTAAATTACGATATGTTTTGAGGTTATGTCTTATAACGTCAGTGCACTGTCACCAATATGAAATACTAGTATTATTAGTATTCCATCTTTATACCCTGGCTTTTTGTTTCGTTACTAGTGTTCGCACCTGTAGGAAAAGGGAAAACGTCACCTTCCAACAAAGTTAGAAAACAGTGGAATGAAAAGGCAATGCAAGAAGCCATAAAATAAGTTCCAGAAAAGACGTGAGAGACGATTGATCTGAATTCTGTATTACGGTTGGGAAAACACCTTCTGATGAAGATGCTGAATGCTTGTTCTGTGCTTTTCTAAGTAGAGGCCATTTTGTGTTTGCAATTTTGTTAATCTTGTAACTTGTTAATTATATTCCATACTTATACCTCCATTTTTATGAAAGAAATATGATAATTTTTCGAGAAAATTATTTTCTCCAAACATTTTATAACATGTTACGAACTTCTACGTCCGGTGTACCATTCACAGGGACATTCAGCAATAACAGGATGATGCTTTACGTTCTGCACAGGAATTTTACAATAAGAAATTTGTTCGGATGTAATGAGATTTTGCCACAGGTTTTGTATTCTAT
This sequence comes from Periplaneta americana, assembly GCA_025594305.2. Classification (NCBI taxonomy): domain Eukaryota; kingdom Metazoa; phylum Arthropoda; class Insecta; order Blattodea; family Blattidae; genus Periplaneta; species Periplaneta americana. The sequence goes on from JAJSOF020000005.1 coordinate 1,620,288, forward strand.
TTAAAGAAATTAATGGTAATAATAAGAATGCACAAATGTTTGTTTAATTATAAGTAACAAATATTAATCAGTAATTAATCTGTTAAGAAAGAATTTATGTAATTTTGACCTAAATTAAGTTATTGTCCAACAACCCCTTACTTGACTCGGAAGCGTTTTCCATTTCATATTACCTGAAACTGTATAGGAACGAGAATATAAAGATGTCTTGTGGCAGGGTGTAATGAGTAAATTGTTATGATCAGACCTGGTACTTAGCTGATGATATGCGGATAAATTTTGAAAACGTGAAGCCAAGTAGATTGATGTAGCGGTGCGTAGAATTACAAATAAGAGAATTCGATCGTTTAGCCTTAACCAAGACAGAAGTACTCCCTCCAGATTTTTATGGCAGGACAAGTTTTCCGTGATTAGACATTTCATTTTTATTTGGTTTTGTTATACAGGGTGATTGACGAGGAGTTACCGCTACTTAGAGAACATATTTCCAAAGACATTTTGAGCAAAAAATATCATACATATACGCTTGGATCTTATTTTCAATATTTTCAGATTTACACTAATTTGAAATTATTGGTTAAATAACATTTCTCTTTAGCTTTAAGGATAAAAGAATATTACAAAAGAGAATGAACTATTCAGAAGTATCATTTCTTCAATTGGCTAGTGTTCGGAAGCTAAAAATGTGTTAATTTCATAATTGCTTCGTACACATTTTTTTTTTTTCAATTTTTAACTACTAAATTACATTTTTTACGCATTTATCACAATTATATTGTTACAAATCACGCCACTATTGTAAACTCTTTAAGACTCTACATTAGGATGAAAAATTGAAACTTAAAGAATCAAGTTGCTAGGAGTCGTGTCATTTGTAATTATTGTGATAAATGTGTAAGAAAAATGTAAATTGTAGACAAAAACTGGAAAAAAAAAAAATGTACAAAGTAACTAAGGAATTAACAACACATTTCTATCTTCAGAATACTACCAAATAAATTATCATTCTAAATACGTCATTCTTTTTTTGTAATATTCTTTTATCCTTAAAGCTATATTAAAAAGGTATTTCACAAAAAAATCTCAAATTACTGTAACTCTGAAAATTTCGGTATGGTATGAACACATTTGATTTTAACAGATTACGAAATTATTTACCAGTCAAATAGTAGATGAGATTTGTTTTAAATAGGCCTACGTGTTTGTAATAAAAACAAAATGTCAAATCATGGTAAAGTTGCCCTATCATAATAATATGGAGAGTGCTCCATTTGCCTTGATAGCCCGAGTATATCTGTGCGGCAGTTCTCTGCGTATGTGAGGACAACAATAGCGCCTCCGAGGTCGTCTCTTCCGTGCTGGTCGTGCTATACAGTCATCTGAAATTACTAACAGAGCTAATGGAAACCAGTCCTGAAGGTCATAAAATTCACTTACGACAGGATGATAACAATTTTGATGAACATTTTTACATCTTGTGGAATCATATCTACTGAAACAACTACAAATCTACTTTTCTAGAGGAAAATCTTTAATTTGGAACTCCACTTGCGTTGACACTCTAGCTCCATCTCACTTGCCGAATACCTCCAGACGCGCAGCATCTGCTGCTGAATTAGCCGTGAAGAAGAAAGTCAATAAATATGCTCATCTTTTAGACAATTATACCTTTGTCCCATTTCTTGTGGAGACCTTCGGTCCTTGGAGTCATGACGCTAAAGTTTTGGTATCTCAAATCGGCCAAATTTTGATCTCCACTACTGGTGATCGCCGTTGCACTACTTATTTGCGTCAACGCGGAAATGCAATGAGCGTTTTGGGTACTCTTCCAGAGTCCAGCCCTTTGGACGAACTTTTTCTCCTGTAAAATTTTTTATCTCCATGTAAATATTTATATTTAGTTTTTATATATGTGTAATTGTAACGGTGAAAATATTGTTAATCAAATAATTTTTTTTTTTTTCATAAGTGTGTATTATTTTTGGGAGTGTTTTTTGTAAGTAATTTTATGAGGTTGTTATTGAATGATGATAAATTATTTGTACGAGTAATAAACAGGTATATAATATTACGTAGACGTCCAATTCCTAACAGAAATTAATGTTTTCAGAAAAGAGCTAAGACAGCCCAGCTACTAGACTTTACAGAGGGGCGAACAGAAGCAGGTGGGGGAAATCGGGATGCGATGTAGGCAAACGGATGACAGTACCTGTGCGAAAATATGATTCAATATTGAAAGCTCTTTCGTCACTCAGTACTGCATACGCGACCTTGGTTCTGTGTGGAGGAATTTTGTAAGTTTACTAGTAGAGGGGGTGGGAGTGAAGAACATTTAAAAACTGAGGTGCAATAAAAATTGAAGTAAAAATAAAATGATATCTCTGTACTATGAACTGATGGCTGAACTTCAATGTAGTATCAGGGGTCTGTTTAGTTAGCCGTTGTAAACTTCACAGAGGGGACTTAGTTTTGGACTCATACTTGACGCTGAAATATTCTCAATTACAGTCACATTATCAGGCCTAATCCTGCAGTTTTACAAAGGATTTCCGTGTCAATACTCGGAGTTAAAGAGAGGACTGGAAAATTAGGTTTACAGCGCTTGTGCCCTGCCTTTACATTTGGTACTGTGTTCTTGTGTTTTACCTTTGAACCCCTCCCCCGCCTCCCCCGATCGCGTTGTGAAGATAATTGAACATGCAGTGTGCTCATTGTCGTAGAATAACCAGCTTCAATGCCGCTGTAACCTCATTAGCATATCTACAATCTCGGCCAAATGTTGATTCAGTATCGCCTAATACGCCTGACCGATCTGGACAGCTGATAATCTCAATTAATTAGCACGTTACTATATATTTCATTTCGTATCAGGTGCCCGACAACACGCGCATGCGCACTGCGCGGATATTGTTTCTGGACACACTAGCGAAACTCCAAAAATGCTGCGTATTTTTTTTATATTACCGTTCCTTATTCTTCCTTTATTTAGTACGATATGATCTGCTTGTCAAGTTAATATTCTCTTTCAGCCTCTTTAGATGATTTTATATTCTTTTTTCGCTTAAGTTGTGAAGTTTGTGGAGGACTTTTTTCTCATTCATTCCTTAAATACGAGCTGTTACCCTATGCACATATAGACTATAGGCTAAGTTTTCTCTGACAGAATAATAATCTATGATGCACTTGTTTTTTCATTGTTCCCTTTATGATCCTGAGAATACCTGCCTAAAATTATATTTCCACTTCAATTATAGAATGATCCTGAAAATATCTGCCTAAAATTATATTTCCACTTCAATTATAGAATGATCCTGAGAATATCTGCCTAAAATTATATTTCCACTTCAATTATAGAATGATCCTGAAAATATCTGCCTAAAATTATATTTCCACTTCAATTATAGAATGATCCTGAGAATATCTGCCTAAAATTATATTTCCACTTCAATTATAGAATGATTCTGAGAATATCTGCCTAAAATTATATTTCCACTTCATTATACAATGATCCTGAGAATATCTGCCTAAAATTATATTTCCACTTCAATTATAGAATGATCCTGAGAATATCTGCCTAAAATTATATTTCCACTTCAATTATAGAATGATCCTGAAAATATCTGCCTAAAATTATATTTCCACTTCAATTATAGAATGATCCTGAGAATATCTGCCTAAAATTATATTTCCACTTCAATTATAGAATGATTCTGAGAATATCTGCCTAAAATTATATTTCCACTTCAATTATAGAATGATCCTGAGAATATCTGCCTAAAATTATATTTCCACTTCAATTATAGAATGATCCTGAGAATATCTTACTAAAATTTCTATTTTCACTTCAATCACTGAATGTTTTTGAGAACACCTGCCTAAAAATTCAATTTCCACTTCAATCATGGAATGATTCTGAGAATACCTACCTAAAATTCTATTACCACTTCAATCATCAAATGAATCTGGAAATACTTGCCTAAAAATTCTAATTCTACTTCAATCCTCGAATGATTCTGGGAATACCTACCTAAACATTTTATTTCCGCTTTAATAATTCAATAATTCTGAGAATACCTAAAATTTATATTTTCAGTTCAATCATCGAATATTTTTGAGAATATCTATCTAAAAATTCTATTCCCATTTCAATCATCCAATGATTCTGAAAATACCTACCTAAAATTATATTTCCGCTCTAATCATCTAGTGATTTTGAAAATACCTACCTAAAAATTATATTGCCACCTCATTCATCGAATGAGCCTGGCAATACCTACCTAAAATTATATTTCCGCTCCAATCATCTAGTGATTCTGAAAATACCTACCTAAAAATTATATTGCCACCTCAATCATCGAATGAGTCTGGCAATACCTACCTAAAATTATATTTCCGCTCCAATCATCTAGTCATTCTGAAAATACCTACCTAAAAATTCTATTCCCACTTCAATCATCCAATGATTCTGAAAATACCTATCTAAAAATTATATTGCCATTTGAATCATCGAATTATTCTGAATATGCCTTCCTAAAATTTCTATTGCCACTTCGGAATGATTCTGAGAAAACACAACAAAAATTTTATTTCCACTTCAATCATCGAATGATTCTAAGAATACCTGCACACAATAATCGAATGATTATAAGAATACCTGCACAAAAATTCTATTTCCACTTCAATCATCGGATGATTCTAAGAATACCTGCACAAAAATTCTATTTCCAATTCAATCATCTAATGATTCTAAGAATACCTGCACAAAAATTCTATTTCCACTTCAATTATCGAATGATTCTAAGAATACCTGCACAAAAATTCTATTTCCACTTCAATCATCGAATGATTCTAAGAATACCTGCACAAAAATTCTATTTCCAATTCAATCATCGAATGATTCTAAGAATACTTGCACAAAAATTCTATTTCCACTTCAATCATCGAATGATTCTAAGAATACCTGCACAAAAATTCTATTTCCACTTCAATCATCGAATGATTCTAAGAATGCCTACCCAAAGTTCTATTTCCACTTCAATCATCGAATGATTCTAAGAATACCTGCACAAAAATTCTATTTTCAATTCAATCATCGGATGATTCTAAGAATACCTGCACAAAAATTCTATTTTCACTTCAATCATCGAATGATTCTAAGAATACCTGCACAAAAATTCTATTTCCAAACCAATCATCGAATGATTTTAAGAATGCCTGCCCAAAGTTCTATTTCCACTTCAACCATCGAATGATTCTGAGATACCTACCTAAAAATTATATTTCCACTTCAATCACCGAATTATTATGAGAACACGTGACCAAAAATTACATTTCCATTTAAATCATCTAATGGTTCTAAGAATATCTGCCTAAAAAGAATTTCTTACTTTTCAGTCATAGAATGATGCTGACTGAGAATACCAGCCTGAAATTCTTCCTCCGCTTCAATCAAAATTGAACCTACGTTCCCTGTGTTAATAACCTGCGAGGTGACTTCAGTTCCAGCTTAAGCTTATAAGAATTCCTTATTTAACACTGACTATTACACTCTTACTACGTCATACTATTTTTGACCAATAAAACGGTACGAAAGGACGTATTTCAACCAATCATGGCTGCTTATCGCACAATTTTATCGCGTCCCTAGCATTTGTTTAATTTTATCGCGTCCCTAGCATTTGTTTCTTTGTTTGCCAACATTTGAAACTGCGCTGGTCTGGACGTCAATATATAATTACAAACCACTCCAGTCCATGCACAGCAGTTTCATATATGACTTGCATTAGCATTCAAGAACAAGAATTAATAAAAATCACTGATCATACCTATGCAACTTCTGAAATCCTATTTACAAATAAATGAAGAGCACCATTCGGAAATCCTGAATAAGTTGAATACACCATGTAGGCCTAAATCAACGAGTTCCACTTCTATTACGCACACATCCAATATAACATCAATTGAACCACCAACCACATTCAAATTTGAAAATTGTACATTCAATAATTATTCCTTTTAAAATTATTCATGTTTATGTTTATGTCATCGTCGTTAATTAAAACTTTTCTAACACTTGTGTATATTATTTAGGTTATGTTATAGCTTCTGCTAAATGATATTATGGATAGTCACGTATCAGAGATTATTTAATACTAAGATTTATTGAAAATCATCTGTCAAATGACGTTGATTACTCGGATCCGGATGATTGAAGTGAAATGCAAATGTTTTAATAAAAATGAAACAATCAACAATGTCTTCTTGACTAGTAACAGTCCACAGAGTTCAACGATGATTCCATAGTTGGCACAACTGATACCCGTAACAAGAAAACATAATCATAAAACACTACTGCCATCTAGCGTAATGTTGGGATGGTACAATAATAATAATAATAATAATAATAATAATAATAATAATAATGATAATAATAATAATACTTATTTGTCAGAAACCAGTGTACAAGGCCTGGATATGACATCGTCAGGTTCGATAGTTGATACATTTGAAGACAGTTGTATTTTCGTAAGCCAATTAATATTTTATTGTATTGGAGTACTTTGTTACTTCTAATCTTTATATACTTTCTTCTAATCGTGTAATAGTCAATTAAATCCCACTCGAGTTTTGATTTTCTCTAGATAAATCAAAACCTCTAGTGAGATTACTGTTGACAACATTTAAATAACAGCCTCTTAATTGATCAAGGAGCATCACAAGATCTAGCGGCGGTTGGAACTCCGGTCCTTGTGTAGAGAAACTGTTACTGGAAACGATAAGGCAAGAAGCTTAATTTATTTCTAAAGAAATACTGGTGTTCGTATTTAAGAGGATTTTCATGTTTTACTACTTTAAAAGATAGCGAAGTTTGAGTCTAATAAATTAATGGCGATATTACAACACAAGTGTAATTAAAAATAATGTTTCCATACTTTGCAACGAAGTTAAGTTTTGTAAGAAACCTGTCGTATTCACATAAGGGGAAAAGTTTTACAATATTGGGTTTTTACAAACTTCCTAATTACTTTCTTAATCCCTTTTAAGTATACACCACGTTTCCATGGCAACATTTCAAACAAGATTTTTCTTTACTCCGTTTGCCTTTGAAGGTTATTGCGTCCAAAACATTAATGATCTAAAGCGAAAGCGGACTTGTTATTATTATTTATCTGTCCGGTTAAGTAATTTACAACCTCGAAAAGGATAAAAATTATATTTTATAATTGTTACCGGATATGTCAGTCAAGTGTTGTGTTTGTATATTCTATTGTCAAGACCCTAGATATGCCTTAATTTCCATGATCTTAAAATGATAATTAAAAACGTAAAATGATTTTATCAACAGTAATCTCAGTAGAGGTTTTCATTTATCTAGGGAAAATCTAAAATCGGAGTATAAGGGTACAGTACATCAGTTATTCATAGATTTAAAAAAGGCGTATGACTCGGTTAAGAGAGAAGTTTTATTTAATATTCTTATTGAATTTGGTATTCCCAAGAAACTAGTTCGATTAATTAAAATGTGTCTTAGTGAAACTTACAGCAGAGACCGTATAGGCCAGTTTCTATATGATGCTTTTCCAATTCACTGCGAGCTAAAGCAGGGAGCTGCATTGTCACCTTTACGTTTAACTTTGCTCTAGAACATGCCATTAGGAAAGTTCAGGATAACAGAGAGGGTTTGGAATTGAACGGGTTACATCAGCATCTTGTCTATGCGGATGACGTGAATATGTTAGGAGAAAATCCACAAACGATTAGGGAAAACGCGGAAATTCTAGTTGAAGCAAGTAAAGCGATAGGGTTGGAAGTAAATCCCGAAAAGACTAGGTATATGATTATGTCTCGTGACCAGAATATTGTACGAAATGGAAATATAAAAATTGGAGATTTATCCTTCGAAGAGGTGGAAAAATTCAAATACCTTGGAGCAACAGTAACAAATATAAATGATACTCGGTAGGAAATCAAACGCAGAATAATTATGGAAAATGCCTGTTATTATTCGGTTGAGAAGCTTTTGTCATCAAGTCTTCTGTCAAAAAGTATGAAAGTTATAATTTATAACACAGTTATATTACCGGTTGTTCTGTAGGGTTGTGAAACTTGGACTCTCACTTTGAGAGAGGAACAGAGATTAAGGGTGTTTGAGAATAAGGTTCTTAGAAAAATATTTGGGGCTCAAAGGGATGAAGTTACAGGAGAATGGAGAAAGTTACACAACGCAGAACTGCACGCATTGTATTCTTCACCTGACATAATTAGGATCATAAAATCCAGACGTTTGAGATGGGCAGGACATGTAGCACGTATTGGCGAATCCAGAAATGTATATAGAATGTTAGTTGGGAGGCCGGAGGGCAAAAGACCTTTGGGGAGGCCGAGACGTAGATGGGAAGATAATATTAAAATGGATTTGAGGGAGGTGGGATATGATGATAGAGAATGGATTAATCTTTCTCAGGATAGGGACCAATGGCGGGCTTATGTGAGGGCGGCAATGAACCTCCGGGTTCCTTAAAAGCCAGTAAGTAAGTAAGTAAGTAAGAGAAAATCTAAACTCGACTGGGATTTAATTGACTATTACACAATTAGGAGAAAGCATATAGATTAAATGAAATAAAGTACTCTAATACAATTAAATATTGACTTCCTAAAACACTAAACTGTCTTGAAAATGTATTATTGTACCATCTCATCATTACAGATATTCCGCTAGATGGCAGTAGTGTGTTATGATGAGCTGTTCTCTTGTTACAGTTGTGCCAATTATACAATCTTCATTGAACTCTCTGGAAGAAAATTACTAGTCAAGAAGGCTTTGTTGATTCAGTTTCATTTTTATTAAAACAGTTGCATTCCATTTCGATTATCAAGACATATTAAACATTCTCTGATACGTGACTATCCATAATCTCATAAAGCAGAAGCTGTAACATTACCTAAATAATATAAACAAGATAAATAAAAGCAAAGTTTTAATTAAAAATGATGACATAAATAATGTACAATGTTGGCAAACAAAGACACAAATGTTAGGGAGGTGATAAAAACAAACGCTGGGGATGTGATAACAATTGCAGGATAAGCAGCCGTGATTGATTGAAACATGTTGTTCCGTACCGTTTTATTGGTCAAAAATAATATGACGTAGTAAAAGTGTAATGGTCAACTTAACTTTGGCGATGTTACTGCAATATTAGAATTATATACAAGCGTGAAAATGTTGCATCTGACATCCGATAATTTTGAAGAAGTCTATCCACTTTTCAACATTTACTTCTGAATTATACAAGAATATATCTACTTAATAACTCTTTTACACGACAAAAGTTGTTCTACTGGAAAATATATATGATGAGCAGGAAAAGCCAAAGATAGAAGCAAAACAATTTCAGAAAATCTGGTTTCCCTACAGAAGCACTCGCAGGATCTCCTGAAATCGAAGGGTAGACCTCTTTTCGTTTCCAGAAACCAACCTGATTCCTCTTCCGACTCTCTTCCGAAAGAAAGGAGAGACAATAAGCGTCTATTACTAAAACTGAATGGAATGAAGTTCAAGATGATAAAGGTTTTAAGATCCGATAATGAATTAACGAGCAACTCTAGTAATGGTGACTGACGACGTTATTGCAATCATTACGACGATCATGACGATGACGGCATTATGAGACCATCGACGACGGTGTAAACTGCAATATTTATAATATTGATAATGGTTATGATGACAATGAAGGTATGAGAATTGAAGGCTTAGTACAGTAGGTTCACAAATCTTGTAACATGCGTGACGGAAAATTTTCTTTATTTTTCTGCAATAATAATAACATTTATTCAAACCACGTTTTTTTTTCTGTAAAATGATACTGATCTTCTAAATTGATTCTAATAACACAAGTTGACAAAAGTCATTTCATTTTCAATATATGAGCCGTTGAGAGCAGAAGTGGTGTAAGTCAAAAATGGGTAATGAGGGTTAAAGTAAACATTCTGTAAAATACAGCGCAAAGTAGCAATTAATATTCAACTTATTTAGGCCCAATTGTATAAAACTCCCTGACTAAAGATCAACTTTGATCGAAGATCGAAAAGTAAACCGAGTTCAGACACTTCTTCTATTGTATAAAACTTTTCTGCGATCAAATTACCTTGGTTCAAATGCAATCTAAGTTCACGTGAAAAGGATCTGGCAACATCGCATAAACAGGTGAAATACGTGATGCGCGGACAGGTTTGTTCAGTGTTGCCAATCTAGCGATTTTAACTCTTTTTCAACAACAATTTCTTTTAACTTTTATATTGCTTAAATAGGGATTTAGTGACCTTTTTAGCACCCCATAGTGACAAAATTTAATCTTTCTTTGTTGATAATGAGAAATCTAGCGACTTTACAACTACTTTTTGGCGACTTTCCGTATTAAGACACTGTTTTTTTTTTTTTTGCAATGTAAATAATGGCGGACAATAAGAAGAACGTTGACTGTTCTCCAAGTTGTTATCATGTTATGGTGTTTGATACTGCTAAACATAATAAAGCTTTATAAAACGACAATTTTCCTTTAGTAATACAGTTAATTGAACATTTATGAATGTATCTATCATATCCAGTAATAATTAATGGTTGTTATAAACATAATATAATTATAGGTTATGTTATTTGATACTGCTGAACACGATATAGCCTTATAAAATATAAGAATGTTTGTGTATTAAGGCAAGAAATTGAAAGAAATATATATAAATGTACCTAACATATCTATTAATATTAATAATAATGGATATTTTATTTGCACAATCTGTCACTCTTATATTTCAAACAGAAAAGAAATAACTGAACTTGGATCATCTAACTTAATCGGAGAAATTTCTTCAGTCAAAGTTGACTTTAGTTTGAGACAAATTAATATCAGATTAGACTTTATACAACACAAAATTCCAAGTTCAGCAGAAACAAGGATCAATTTAACCTCTGATCTAAGATTAAATGGTTTATACAATCGGCCTTAAACTATTAGTAGTCAGTGGATAGCAAGAAGGCCATATTAATTGCTACTTTGCGCTGTATTTTACAGAAATTTTACTTTAAACCTCATTACCCAATTTTGACTTACACCACTTTTGCTCTGAACGGCTCATATAGCGTTTGAAAATAGTAACATCTGGAATGCCTGGCAAACTACCATTACAAACATTACCAGTACAATCACTATTTAAACATATAGATCATTTACCCCAGATAGCGTCTGAATGAGATGAAGGTGATAATCCCGGTGAAATGAGTCCGGGGTCCAACCGAAAGTTACCCAGTATTTGCTTATATTGGGTTGAGGGAAAATCCCGGAAAAAACCTCAACTATACTGTTTTCGCTGTAAGAAAAATCCTAATGTAAACATAAGCACGTTACTGTCATACCCGTGATTGGCTCCCAGTCGAAACACTCACATGACGCAGGAAAATATAGTTCGTATTTGGAAACCACAATCTTGTATTATTTGAAAATAAAACACTGAATTCTAGTTATTAAATACGATTAAACATTTACCTTTACTCATATGTAAAATGCTATGTAAAAGAAAAACTACTTTTATTTTTTGTTATGTACTATGAAAGCGGATGAATACCAACAGTAATACCGAGGTAGTCTGTTCTTGTAACAAGCTGGCATCACTTGAGCTCGTAGTTGTTCACTTAAGCACGTGGTACTGAAGTATGGCTTTTGCATCCTCAACTGTCCATTGTGAAGACATGAGGCTTAAAAATAATTTAATACAGTAATTATAAAGTAAATGTATCCTAAGCAAACGAATGCATAGTAGTGAGGTTAGGCCTACTTGACGAGTAACGGGAAATGTTTAACATGAAACAGAATGTACAACAGTAGGCGGGAACACGTACTGAGAATCTATGGCGCCAAACAGCGGCCAATGAAGCCTCACTTCAGTCACGTGCTATTGTTTACATTAGGATTTTTCTTACAGCGAAAAGATTATAGGTAACTTGTCCCGACCGGGAATCGAACCTGGGCCACCTGGTTTCGCGGCTAGACGCGCTAACCGTTACTCTACGGGTGTGGATTTAACATATCAATGTCCTATCTGTTATATATATGATCTAGGGTTTTACCTACACGAATTTGAACCCAAGTCTCTACCGTGAAAGTGGTCGTTTTAGGAATTTGGATAACACTGCGCTAAGACAAATTTAAATCTAAGAGAGGAATACAGTTCACCAAGGTTTTTCATAGTCCACACAATACATTTTACAGATCGTAAATATAACTTTGGATCCAAAGACGATATAATTCAATTTTACTGGCACCGACGATTTCATTCAAACTGTCCTACATTAAAGAAGAATGGTAACGTGAAAAGAAGAAGAATGTCATTTTTGATGACAAATTTACGTCACGTAGGAAGTTGAAGTCAAATTTAAAGTAATTTTACCTTCACAACTGCTACACATAAAAATAACGGATGTGACTAGAAAAGGTCGCTATGTTGTTATACAGACAAGGGAAAATCGGACAGACATCATCAGAAATTAAGGACTCCAATTTACGTCAGGATTTCAGAGTTGGATGAATATTATAAGAGAAGTGTTGACAACAGATTTTCTGTCGTGCCTTCTCATTCAATTAGCAGGACTGTCGAGGGCAAACTAAACGCTTGGCCAACTCGTTACAACTCAGGTATCAATTAGTCGGATCTGCATCTAAGCTAACGGGATTTCACTTCGGAAATAACAGCACAAAATCTCGGTGGACAGTTTCAATTTTTCACACTCACTTCACTGTTACAAGTCAGACAGTGCCTAATAGAAGTCAAACACATACTACTACATACGCAACTTCGACGTCTATAAATTACATCAAGTTAGTAGACATTTTTCGTGAGCTGGTTTACTGTTAAAATGTGTTATACTCGATTTTGTTGCTCTGTAAATACGAACTTCCCAAAACTATACAGAGTGGAAGGTAAGGTAGTACATTAATTGAGTAGCTTAATATCAAAGACGGACATCTGTCGTCTCCCTAGTTTTGATTTAGAGGCATTTTTTTAATTCACAGTGTTCTTTGTAATATTTAAGGCAATTTATTTTATAAATATAATGTTAGGGTTTGCAAATGGTTTCACTATAACTGGCAAAAGCATGAAAATTTGTATAAGAAACCACAGCTATCTAAATTTCGATTGAAGTCAGATGTCCGTCTTTGATATTAAGCTACTCAATTGTAGGATGTGATTCCTTGAAATATAACGAACAAAAAAGTATAATACCATTTTCCTCGTTTTTGCAAGGTTTTTGAAGAAATAATACATTTAAGTCGACATTTCGATTGCGAATTTTACATATACTGTTTAAAATACTGTTAATTTCATGTATAACAACGAAGAGAACGTTTATTATGTTCACGTTGCAGCAGTATTTTAATTAGAAAATCCACAGATTTCGAATTAATCGATTCAAGAAACATTGGAAACATTGATTGTCGAGTCACGTACAGAAGGTCTAAAAATCTGGCATCGCTGTCGAGACGGCAGTTGGCCTAGTACTCGCAACTGATCAGCTGTTGTGATGTTTACATTGCATTAGTGTGCAGTTGGACATACAGCGATACAGTTTAGCTTATTTCAAAACTACGAGATGCCAGAGTTCACAAATCTTGAGTACTTAGATATGATCCAGGCCACGGAATAACTACTGGGCAGAGTTCGTCATTATTGGACTAGAAGATGTGAAAACTGCACGCAAGCTAATGGTGGACATTTTGAACAGTACCTGTAAGATGTGAGTGGAATGTAGTTTACAGAGTTAATTACTTTTTATTTCACTATTAACGCCCAGAATTGGTGATTCATAAAACAACAAACTGTAATGTTAATTACATCTTGTTCACAAAGTTACATCAGTTTTATTTTTTCATTAAATGTAACTGAAACATCAATCCTAAGTGTTTTCACTAATTTGGACATAATTTCCTGATTTTCACGTTACTTCTTGTTATTACTTGCTTACATTAAAATTATTACGCCATACTTAGTATTCAGTTATTAGTGTACTTCATTGTAAGTTGATAATTCTGCATTCATTCTTGAACTGCGCCCGGACACGAGCTATTTTGTTCATTCAGGTTATTAATTTACATTTTCTGACATTAAATTACACAAACTAAACAAATAACAGTTATGTCCCTATCCGGAGTTTACGTAGTCATTTTTGTGCGAAGATTTATCCCCAGATTACCTCGCGAAGTATTGCACCTAAGCTCAGTACATTTTTGTTTGCTGCCGTCCTCCCCTCACCTGCTGCAAGATACACGGTGAAAGGTAGTTGAACTTAACCCACCCCCTTCAAGTCGCTGACAGCATGGAGTGTGGGGTACTACTTATGCGGCGTTGAGACATCTTGCAATTGCCGTCAGCGCTTTCGAAACACTTGTAATTATCTCACTATCCGTAAGTCCTATAATTCTTTTTTGACAAAACTTACTCTAAATAATGAGATCTATGGCTCCTGTTAATTAATGTACTACCTTATCTTCCACTCTGTATACGAAGATTGGCGCATAGGTCATGACAACTATGTATTTTTCAAAGTTAAGCGATACAATCAAGAGATGCTGTAAGTCGTATAACATCCATAATATACAGTCCCGTTACTCAGCTAGGGAATACATTAAATCTAAACTGGATCTTAATATCTCAGACTTGAAATATATTGAGATAAGTACAAACAAAATGTTCTGCAAACGCACATATTCCGAGAGGTCAGGATGTTTTCGAATATTGTTTAAGAGTAAAAAACGTTCGTCTCTCTTGCTCTGACAAGAGCAGTTACGCCACCCAGTGAAACAGGACAAGATGAAAGACATAAAAATGCTTCGAAATAAACTTGGCATAACTAAGAACCACCCTGCTATGCCATTTAATTAACAAGTGTATTCTCTAGCTGGCAATATTCCTAACGATAGTGACAGTGATGGCGATGATTGAAGACCTGTAACGTATTTCATGTTTTTAACATTTATTTTAAAATGTTTTCTGCTTCTATACGTGCTATAAATTTTAATCAATATTTAAAATATAGATATAAATTGTTGCATTTAAACCATTTAAATGTTAATAAATATCACTCAAAACATATTTAGATAAATAATTTAGTTCCTAAACGTCATAACGCCAGGCTACATGACGTAATTATCATTTCCAACGACACGAGATTTTTCAAACAGTGTCGCGTTGTGTATTTTTTTATTTTATTGGGTTATTTTACGACGCTTTATCAACATCTAGGTTATTTAGCGTCTGAATGAGATGAAGGTGATAATGCCGGTGAAATGAATCCGGGGTCCAGCACCGAAAGTTGACCAGCATTTGCTCGTATTGGGTTCAAGGAAAACCCCGGAAAAACCTCAACCAGGTAACTTGCCCAGACCGGGATTCGAACCCGGGCCACCTGGTATCGCGGCCAGACGCGCTAACCGTTACTCCACAGGTATGGACCCTAGTAATGAATGAAACTACATTATATTCATAATCATATCTGAATTTAGATATAAGAAAATAAACGATCGTGAATTCTGAGGTTTTGTATTTCATGGAGTTACACCACAGGAAGGAAAATACAGAAGATAAGCTTGCGAATTCTAAATGAGGCAGTAGAGCAACTGGACAGCTTCAAATACTTGGGGTGTACTATACTTAGTAACATGAGCTGCTGCCAGGAAGTCAAAAGGAGAATAGCAATGGCCAAGGAAGGTTTTAATACAAAAAAGAGCATTCTCTGCGGACCTCTGGAAAAATAATTAAGGAAGAAACTGGTGAAGTGCTTTGTATGAAGTGTGGCATTGTATGGGGCAGAAACATGGAGATTATGACGAACTGAAAAGAAGCGAACAGAAGCACTTGAAATGTGGAAAAGAATGGAACGTGTGAAGTGGACAGAGAGAGAGTAAAAAATGAAGCTGTGTTGGAAAGAGTGGGTGAAGAAAGAATGATGCTGAAACTAATCAAGAAGAGGAAAAGGAATTAGTTGGGTCACTAGCTGAGAAGAAACTGCCTACTGAAGGATGCACTGGAAGGAATGGTAAACAGGAGAAGATTTCGGGACAGAAGATATCAGATCATAGACGAGATTAAGATATATGGATCATATGAGGAAACAAAGAGAAAGGCAGAAAATAGGAAAGATTGGAGAAAGCTGGATTTGCAGTAAAAAAAACCTGCCCTTGGGCAGAACACTAAATGAAAATGAATGACTTTTTTTTTTTTTTTTTTTTTTTTTTTTTTTTGTAGAAATAAGCTCTTCAATTATTCTTGGGCAACAGAAAATAGACCTCGTGTGAGCAGAAATGTAGAATACCGAGGACTTGACAGTGAATCTAGAACAGCCAATTATGACCTATCAGCACAAAAACAAAATAATATTTATTTTCTTTTCCATTCACCTAAATGAAGGATATCTTTTATCGACTATATTATTGTTAGCACTTTCTAGCCTACTTTTATTTTACAAGCCTCTACATTTAATGTAACAGCACAAAATAAATCTCTGTCAGAGTGAAACACTGAACTATATCACGTTCCAAATTGTAGTCACTGATTCCCTTTAAAGGCTTGTTCAAAAGGTTTTAGTAATTGTTTAGAAAGAAAATGCAATTAACTTAACACCGATGGGGGTGTGAGATGCAGTGGTGTTTCCGAATGTCCCAGTCAAATTAGTTCGTACTCACGGGGATTAATCCCGGGTCTTCTAAACAGGCCGAGCTAACATTGTCGGTGTGTGGCCATAGTTTTAATTTGAATACTCAGTTTGAATGCACAGGTCGCTCTGTGAATTCTTCCACAACAAAACCTGCCGCCGCTGTATTTCTATTGCGTGTACCTTTGACAGAGGTACTATAATGGTTCTCTATGAAGTTCAAGCTGTAAAGGCCTTCATCTACTTAATAACTTCTGAAATAAAAGTAATACCTTAAAAATGTTGCCAGAAAAGAAGTACCGATATCTTAATGCTCCAGATGATAAACTCATATCATTATTAACAACATTCTCAAAAGGGTTTGTGAAAGTTATGTACTCGTATAATAGATTATATCATTACCTGAGGCCAACAATATATTAGTTTTAGAACAGTTTGGATTTAAAAAATAAAAATCGATAGAGAATGCTGCTTTTAAGTTGGTGAATGAAATACTGAATTCTTTAAATTCGAAATTACATGTAGGAGGGATTTTCTTGTGACTTAGTTCAAGCATTTGATTGTGTAGATCACAATACAGCATATTAGTTAAAAAATAAAGTTTTATGCTATTAAAGATGAGACGTTAGGTTGGTTTACATCTTACTTATCCAATATAAAACAAAAAATAGAAATGAATATACCAAATTGTTACGAAGTTACTTATTCAGAATTTAAAATGCTTGAACATGGAGTTCCCCAAGGGTCTATTTTAGGTCCATTGTCGTTTCTACTTTATATTAATGATTTAGTCTTAACCATAAATAATTTATCCCACTAAGTTCATTTGAAGATGATAAAAGTGTAACATTTTCAAGCAAACGATATGCACACTTCTAATACAGTGCTGAATCTAATGAATAAATGGTTTCATGCAAATGAACTAGTCCTTAATGTTGATTTAGAGCTGGACAATCACTTGAACTGGAAAACACATTTGGAATATAAAATACTCCTAAATTAAGCTCTGTTATTCATTAAGATCCTCATCTTCTATTGGTGATATAAACAGACTTAAAATGTCATACTTTGCATGTTTTCATTCTATAATGAAATATGGATTAATATTCTGCGGTAACTCGTCTGAAGCTTAACAAAATTTTGTTTTACAAAAGAAAGCTATAAGAATAATGACAGGCGTGCAAAGAAAGACATCATGTAAAAATATTTGCAAAATTCAGCAAAAACGAATAATTAAAATTTGTTTGAAGAAACGTTTCGATTATCCAACTAAATTAATTTATTCTGAATTTAATGTATTTAATATTGAACAAATTTATAAGTATACGCTGTTAAAATTTTATCATAAAAATCGTAATAAGTTTGTATTACAGACACACAATTATGACACAAGACGAAATATTAATTCAACATTAGCAGAACCTAAATGTCTCACATCTGCTGGTCTAAAGCATAGCATAAATTTTGGCCCTCGGTTGTACAATGCTTTAACTAAATTACACCCAGAACTTCTAACATGTAACCCACTAACATATAACAAGAAAATTAGAAACGTGTTAATATCTTCAATTTGATTAAATAAATTTATAGCCTATGTGTATGAATTAATCAACCTATATTATATTTGTATTCTATAATTTTGAAATATATATTAGTCCTACTTTTCACGTGCGATATTATTCTTCTATAGTGTTAATATTATATTATATAATTCCATTGCCGCTGTAATTATATTTTAGTTGCTATTTTATTTTACTTATTTATTTATATTATTATTTTTTATTTTAATATTATATCTGAACTGCGACCGAGCACGAGCGCTGCTCATTCGGTCTCAAATTTTGTTAATACTACTGTATCTTCTTTTTATATTGCTTGTATTATTTTATTTTATTTTTTTTATACCTTGTGAGTACATTCTTTCCATAATGATGTTTTATATTAAGAACCGAGATACATTTATTAGTAATGAAGACATTCACCGTTCTCGACGGGTCTGAACTCGCGAACTTCGGATCGAACAATCAGCATGATAACTGTCAGACCACAGAGCGCGACAATCATTTCGCAATATTATTATCTGGACAGGCAAACGAGTAGCATGAATACTAACTACCGACAGTAAGAGAGCATTAATTGGACACGTTAAGAGAGTATGATGTCATGTCGACACTTCAATAATAATTAATTACCGCCCTGGAAGTAAAGCAACACTGCAATACCAAAACACAGTAGGCCTATCGTCAAGTGCAAGGACACATACCAAAATAAAATGAACAGGCCATATTAGTTTAAAATACGGTTTTCAAAATTGCAATGTTTGCTAATTATCATATGGAAAATATCGATGCCGCAATAAAATCGAAATGCAAATTTCGGTAACAAATATGTTCTGAAGTTAAATATAGACACAGAGGCCTCAAAAATACAAGACCGATAACAGCAAAATAACAACAATAATTAGGGATATGGTATCCAAATATAGATATTTACTAGAATGCACACAGTAGCCTAAATCAAAACTTGATCACAGAAAATTTCACTATCAAATGAAGCGAGAGGAATATGTTGTCAAAAAACGTCCATAATTCAGCAATTAACTGTCGAAAATTGCGACACGGTTGTAATACTCAAATACGAACACAAATATCGACTGAACCGCTTTTCATGCGATTTAGTTCATAGAGGTTGCGGTTTTTAGCTGCCCATTCGTGCTTAAGAGACGAGACGGGAGAAATTTCTAACTTTTGTAGTTTTTAGCTAGTTGGTTCATTTTTGGCGCACATATTCTACATATTATATATAATATCATATATATGTATACATATATACATACATGCTACAAATTTTCATTCATGTCACCCAGATATGTTCTGAGTTATGCCCTTTTCTAAAACATTTGGGGCATATTTTCAAAATCTATCTCCTCGTTCAAATTTTAGTTATATGAACTAGAAAAAATAAAGTATCATTCAAATCAAGATTTCAGGTATAACTCCCTGTAAAGTTGATTTGAATAATTTCGAGGGAAAAATTGTTCCGGTGCCGGGTATCGAACCCGGGACCTTTGGTTTAACGTACCAACGCTCTACCACTGAGCTACTCGGGAACTCTAACCGACACCGATAAAGTATCATTGTTATACCTAGATAAGCACAAAACATCCACATTCTAGAAACATATCCTTAGAATACAGAAAATTAATATTGTCTTGTCGAAAGTTATTTTATTTTCTAGTACCTATTGTTATAGAAATTATTTTTTAATTCAAAAGTAATTAACATATCAAAACTCTGAGTCCACACCTGTGGAGTAACGGTCAGCGCGTCTGGCCGCGAAACCAGGTGGCCCGGGTTCAAATCCCGGTCGGGGCAAGTTACCTGGTTGAGGTTTTTTCCGCGGTTTTCCCTCAACCCAATACGAGCAAATGCTGGATAACTTTCGGTGCTGGACCCTGGACTCATTTAACCGGCATTATCATCTTCTTCTCATTCAGACGCTAAA
Organism: Periplaneta americana; assembly: GCA_025594305.2. Lineage (NCBI taxonomy): Eukaryota > Metazoa > Arthropoda > Insecta > Blattodea > Blattidae > Periplaneta > Periplaneta americana. The sequence continues at coordinate 1,640,494 of JAJSOF020000005.1, forward strand.
TAACCTAGATGTTGATACAGCGTCGTAAAATAAGTCAAAACTTTGATATTTTAATTTGTAAACCACAGTGTATACAACATGCAGTAAAAATTTCATGTTTCTAGCATCAAAACTGTATGACGAAATGTGCTTAATAATAATAATAATAATAATAATAATAATAATAATAATAATAATAATAATAATAATAATAATAATAATATGTACAGTTAGCATGAAGAATATTAATTAAAATGAAAATTCGACACATCGATTCTAGATTACTGATATCTAATACAGTAACATCAAAAACTTTTTCCTCACATTTTTATTGTATCTTGTTTTTTAACTATACCATGCAAGCTTTGCTTAACGGTAAGTTTTAGTTGCCATGGTAATATTTTACACTGCATAGGTACAACTAGGAGATAGATAAAAATGCAAGGAAAAAGTTTTTATCCATGACTATAACGAAAAACATGCCTTTACTAAATACTTTTGCGTTTGTAAAGTAGGCTTTTAATCAACATTACTTTATTTCACTAGTGAGATAAAGACTTTACCTCACAGTTTGAACTTTATCTCACAGTTCATTAGTAATTTCCTAGTACCCGGGTACACACGTATACTTTTCCATTCAACTATTACTCAAGAAGTTAATATATTAGTTACTAGATGTCACTACCTCTACTTCTTTATTACCATTTCTTAAATATGCATACACTCAATCTCCTTCTCTTTTCTCTATCTGCTACGTCGTAATTTGTACATTACATCCATATCTAATATGCATTTTTTTTTAAATTTTGTAATAATTTACCTTTTGGGATGCGAGGAGACTTGAACATGCGAAGTTGGGTTTATAGGATTTTAAAATAACACGCGTTAGCCAACTGAGCTAAACAGACACGATGATTAATTAAGTTTTAATATTCCTCTTAAGTTCACAGAAGTAAAATGTGAAATTATTTTAATCACAATAGTCCCGTGAAAACTTCTAAATAATCCCTGAAAGTTAAAAAGACGAAAATACACGTTCAAAATGAAAAAAATATATATTAAAATTTTTTAATTAATTATAATTTGTTATTTATCCAACGCCTTAGATACCATTCTTTACTAATCATGGCCTCCTGCATCATGAACTACCTAGTACACGTATTGATTCTAAAATCCATGCCATGGTATGTGATTACATGAGGACTTATTTTCAACATATTTTCTTTTATAAAACATAATTTTTCGTTATGGTCATGGATAAAATTACGTATGGTACTTGTGAGCGTGATCTTTATTGCACTCGTGCAATAAAAATGCACTTACCTCACAAGTACCATAAATAACTATTGATGTCACTTTATAATGTATCAAGGTAGTAACAACATCGACATATCCGTATCGATTACGAGCGAATTCCAGTATCAAATAACTATTATGTGATTTATTCAGGAGAATAGAACATGTAAATTATAACCACACTTCATAAAATCATCATCTCCTTCATGTTTCATGTCACATTTGACATGTTCAGACTCCTATAATTGTTCGCGCATTTTCTTAATTGATCTTCGTAGACTTCTTTTGCCTTCGGCGATTATATTTATTGCAATATTCCTCAAGATAGTCTGGTGCCTGGCATGCCTACTGTGTGTTCATATCAATTATGTCTATATTTCCGTATAATTTCTGAAATTCGCTCGACATTTAGCTGTTCTCTTATATCTTGGCTCTTTTTATGATTCAGTAGGCATAAACTATATACAGCGACAGCTCTAAGAAATTTCATAGTATATAAAAAAAACTCAATTCGTCGTAAATGCTCTGCAGGAAGAGTCCAGATTTCACTTCGGTATAAAAGCAGTGGTACTGTAGTAACTGTGTGTAGATCAATCACCTGTTCTTTTCTTAGGCCAACTTGTGTTCTTAGTGTGTGAATTACAGCACCGCAGAATGTCTGAATCAATTTTATTAAATTTATTCGTTATTTCTGTGTGCGAAACTGCATCTTGATATTTAAAGTTGGGCGATTTATTCTATGATTATTCTGGCTATTGTTATTTTTGCTTTTATTGGTTCACCTCATCTGAAAGTCATTACTTTTCTTTTATTTTTAGATATAATCATATTATATTCGCTGGCAACAAGATTAAGTCTGTGGACTGTTATTTGGACCTCGTCTTCTGTACACAAGATTAACTTTGTTGCCAAAGAAGATTCACGTCATTAAGTTTCTATTGAAAATAAAGTCCTGCCAACGTCACACGACTTAAATGTGAATTAACTTTTAGTTCTTCCAAATTAACAATTCTACAAGTCTCATCTGTAGGACAATGCCCAGTTGATGTAATTGGTTATACCTCGCAGCTGACAGCTAGATCAACCAACCCTGTAACTTTCGAAGTGTGTGAATCACGGGTGATCTTGCGTTATGTTCAGTGAAATTCCATTTTGTTATTCACTCATTCCATTCATTCAATCAGGGTAATTTTGAAAGACAAAATAATAGCAAGAGAAAAACTTCTTGAGAATGATCTTGTGCTACAAATGTGGGAGCTGAACCTCGACTTACATGCTTAGCTACCTTATGATAAAGCAAGCGCGGATTTATTTCACGTATGTTTGGTAATTTTTAAGAAAAATTTGAAAGACATTTTTCTCCCAAGTTTTCGCATGGAATTATCGCCGACCTTCGTCCCTCGATACTGTTGCAAAACTTTGTATAGGAAAGATAAAACACAGCGATACGAAGCATTTCCGCTGTCAGAGTAAAGGCGTGGCCCCTCTTTCATCTAGAAGCAAGTTAAAGGCATCACAAAGCAAGAGAAGAAGAGACGAAAACGCTTCTGGGAAATTGAAAAGTTGACTAAATCTATGCTGTACAGAACACAGTGAAATAAAGGGCGAATGACAGAATTAGAAGGGTGAGTTGAAATGTGAAACTATAATTATTAAAATAAATGAAAAATGTTATGCAAACGAACATTTTATTATCTACAGAGGGTTCGCAAGGAAACAGGTTGAAGCACCATACAAAACAAGCAGACTATACAGGGTGTCTCCAACCTTTAGGATAAAAATTATACAGATGGTAGAGAACTCTAAACTGAGCTTTTTGACATGAGGGAAATGAACATTTTATTATCTACAGAGGGTTCGCGAGGAAACAGGTTGAAGCACCATACAAAACAAGCAGACTATACAGGGTGTCTCCAACCTTTAGGATAAAAATTATACAGATGGTAGAGAACTCTAAACTGAGCTTTTTGACATGAGGGAAATGAACATTTTATTATCTACAGAGGGTTCGCAAGGAAACAGGTTGAAGCACCATACAAAACAAGCAGACTATACAGGATGTCTCCAACCTTTAAGATAAAAATTATACAGGTGGTAGAGAACTCTAAACGGAGCGTTTTGGCATGAGGGAAATGAATATTTTAGGAGCTATAAGGTCTTGAACAAGTAATAGGTTTGAAGAACATTATTGCAGGCAAGTAAGAATATGTTGACCAGGAGATCATGGATATGAAGTGGGCAGTGTTGCAACCACATTCTCTTGCAAACAACAAGATATTTAATGTTTTATTTTCAAAACAACATACATCTCACAGCAATAACTTAGAGCTCAGAGCAGTTGTTGAAATGGCAACCACCTGTCTCAATACATGCATTACAACGACGCATGGAATTTTGTAAGCAATAACAAATAAAAAATACCAGCATGGATGCGCCAGGCAGTTGTTCGTTAGGAAAATTAAAGCAGCTTACAGAAACGATCCTCACGTACACTTTCAAGATCCCGTGGCGTCCAAAATATTCTTTTCCGGCCACTCGTTTCTAATGTCAAAATGCGCAGTTTAGAGTCCTCTAACATCTGTATAGTCCACACCTGTGGAGTAACGGTCAGCGCGTCTGGCCGCGAAACCAGGTGGCCCGGGTTCGAATCCCGGTCGGGGCAAGTTACTTGGTTGAGGTTTTTTCCGGGGTTTTCCCTCAACCCATTACGAGCAAATGCTGGGTAACTTTCGGTGCTGGACCCCGGACTCATTTCACCGGCATTATCACCTTCATTTCATTCAGACGCTAAATAACCTAGATGTTGATACATCGTATAATTTTGACCATAAAGGTTGGAGACACTCTGTATATAATGGTATCCCAATGCCTAAAAACAGTTCGCAACAAATGCCATGTACTGTAGTAACTTCTGAAATAATCTCTGCCAACATCACGAAATACTGTAGATTTCAGAGAGCAGTGAATGGCACTTTTCGAACTATCTAAATGTAAACACGACCATAGAATGAGTGATATCTTGATCAGCTGAAATATATTTTTATTTCACACTAGCCGTACCAGTGCGCTCCGCTGCACCCGTTAGAAATAAATATAAAGTAATTACATAATTAAAATAGGACGTTTGATCCAGGGAACATTCGTGTTTGATAGAAGGATAAATCGTTTAATATGTTACTTAATTTAAATTGCATCCAAATAATTAAAATGCGATCATTTTGGTCCAGAGACACTCATTTGGTGCAATGACAATCCCTTTAACATGTTTCTTAATTTTTATTACATGCAACCATAGTTTAATGATGATTGACATCATTTAGATTTAATGTGTACATTTTATTTTACTTGTTATAGGTTTCCATTGAATTATGGTAATAACTTAATTTTAACCCTTGTTTTCTACGTATTCAGTAAATGGCGTTTGGCCCACTACGGTTGTGAACCCTTCAAATAAATTATATTATATATTATATTATATTATATTATATTATATTATATTATATTATATTATATTATATTATATTATATTATATTATAAGTTACTGTAATAACATTATAGCATTATGTCCATCTAGAAAAACTACACTTTCCAATGTGAAATAATAATTAATTATACAGTACAAATCTGTTAATTTAGCTTCCGATATTACTTCATACGAACACAAAAACATTCTCTGTAGGATATCTTTCATAGCTTTCGATTGTTGCTGTCCAAGGCCCCTTATAGACAAAGTAATTTGTTTTTTAATTCATTACACGGCCTTAGATGGCAGTTATTTTAATTTTGAAACTCATTTATCTCATTAAATATCAGTCCTATCAAAATTTTTCAAGGTATAAAACTTATCGCAAATTATTTTTAAAGACACGTTTGTTATGTAACATTTTTCACAAAGTTACAACGAACTTAATTTATATTCCAATTTTCATCGAAATCCGTTCAGCCATTATCGCGTGAAAAGGTAACAAACATACAGACAGACAGACAGACATACAAACAAAAATTTCAAAAAAGCGATTTTCGGTTTCAGGGTGGTTAATTATATATGTTAGGACCAATTATTTTTGGAAAATCGAAAATTACCAGAAAAATTTCGGCTACAGATTTATTATTAGTATAGATTATACGAAAATTATATAAATATAACTAGACTCATCTAATGAAGGAAATTTATTCCATAAAAACTTGTAATCAGAGTTATTAATATGAAATATGAAAAGCCTGAAATCCCATAACAGCAACGACCTCCTACAATATTACAAACAAATAGTACAGAGTGAGCTGAAGGTCTATTACATTTGGGGAGCTAGTCCAAATACCAGTGGTCGGCATTTCTTGACTCAAGAGTCAACCCTCTCTCCCTCCCCTTAGCCATCAATTGTACATTTCCAGTTAAGCAATGTTCAAGTGCAAAAGTGGTGTTCCTCGTTTTCTCATCTTATACATCCTTCCACCTTTCCCTTTGTTGTGTTTTGCGGGTTGTATTTTATATAACGTGATCTTAACGGACTACTGGCTCACATTGTATACTTAATAATAATACATAAATAATTTTAAAAGTACCATATATCTGTTACTCAAAAGCACTTAACTCACCAAGGGGCATTCAAAAATGTTCATCATAAAACAACACTCAACGTGTGTAAACTAAAAGTATAATGTAAAAATAATAATAGGTTAGAAATAAAATACTGACTCTAAAATTATATTACGCGTCCTACATTGAAGACGTAGGGATAAAGAAATGTAGCTAACTCATTTATACAGACTGAACATATTATGACTTGCCAATGATTTGTAAGATATACTTACTTACTTACTTACTTACTTACTGTCTTTTAAGGAACCCGGAGGTTCATTGCCGCCCTCACATAAGCCCGCCATTGGTCCCTATCCTGAGCAAGATTAATCCAGTCTCTATCATCATAGCCCAACTCCCTCAAATCCATTTTAATATTATCTTCCCATCTACGTCTCGGCCTTCCCAAGGGTATTTTTCCCTCTGGCCTCCCAACTAACACTCTATATCCAATTCTGGATTCGCCCATACATGCTACATGTCCTGCCCATCTCAAACGTCTGAATTTAATGTTCCCAAATATGTCAGGTGAAGAATACAATGCGTGCAGCTCTGCGTTGTGTAACTTTCTCCATTCTCCTGTAACTTCATCCCTCTTACCCCCAAATATTTTCCTAAGCACCTTATTCTCAAACACCCCTAACCTATGTTCCTCTCTCAAAGTGAGAGTCCAAGTTTCACAGCCATACAGAACAACCGGTAATATAACTGTTTTATAAATTCTAACTTTCAGATTTTTTGACAGAAGACTAGATGAGAAAAGTTTCTCAACCGAATAATAACACGCATTTCCCATATTTATTCTGCGTTTAATTTCCTCCTGAGTGCCATTTATATTTGTTACTATTGCTCCAAGAAATTTGAACTTCTCCACCTCTTCACAAGATAAATTTCCATATTCGTACAATATTCTCGTCACGAGACATAATCATATACTTAATCTTTTCGGGATTTACTTCCAACCCTATCGCTTTACTTGCTTCAAGTAGAATTTCCGCGTTTTCCCTAATCGTTTGTGGATTTTCTCCTAACATATTCACGTCAGCGGCATAGACAATAAGCTGATGTAACCCGTTCAATTCCAAACCCTCTGTGTTATCCTGATAGGTAAACGAAGACATACTAGTATAGTAGATAGTCGAACTTTCAGGGGGGGGGCACACTGTAAGATATATGTATATTATTAATGAAAACATAGTGGAAATGCTCGTCTATAGTGAAAACGAAAAAAAATGAGACAGGAGAGTCGTATTTAATAACATAATTATCCTTCCAATATTTCACATCCTCTCAATTTACAATTTACAATTCGGTTTAGGATAACTTTGACTCTCCATGATACATCAAATTTTAATCCAAGGGCATGAAATCGCTGTGATACAGCAATGGAAATGTGGAAGTTAATGTTGTCGCTGCTGTACTCAGTAATTCACATGTGGTCACTGGAGAACTTGGACGCCGGAAATTTCAAGTGCATGCATAATTAAAACCTGGGGCAGCATAAATTGCATCGTGTAAACTGGACTTTTAAGTTCACCAACAGACGGCAGCGAAGCAATGCTATTGTCTCCACGTTTATCCAACGTGGTCAGACTTTCAAACGTTTCCAACAAGGAATTTGTGCAAAGGAATTTTTCAACGTTACATTTGTGCGGATCAAATTTCTGCACATTTAACCCGCCAGCACACGCACTTTATTTTAAGCGGTAGCACACGCGTTGGATATTTTTTACCCCAAAATAAATAAAGTGTTATTAAAAACAAAATATAATTAATACTGAAATGCTATAATTTTATAATTGTTAGGAATATTTTAAAGTAATTTGAACTCTTTTTAATTTAACAATTTATTATACGAATACTAACTTCGAGTGAAAGTCTTCCACAGAAAAACACCACAATATTATATTTTTTTTTTATCTCAATGCTAATACAAATGTAAAAATGAAAGAAATATTATTTATGGGCGTCACTCGTCCACTCACTCAATATCACCACTTCCGGTATCACCACACTCCTCACTAAAAAGGCACCGAATGTTCTTTACAAATCATCTTCTTGCACTTATGGCATAAAGTATTAGTTTTACGATCCTTCTTCCTAGGACATACCTCACATCGACTTCAGGACATGTTCATTCGTTTCTGTGTTGCTTGGGTTAGTTCCTCCACAACATTCATTCATCGAATAGTGGATCTGATTTCCAAAGGCAAATTCTTCAATGTCAACCGATGAGCCAAATGATTTTTCACCAATCCAAGAGCCAGTTCCTAAGTCCATTTTGAAATGTAAAATACAAATGGAACACTATCAAAATTATTCACTACGACTGCTTCTTACGCACACGCGCGGGGTATTTCTTACCCCGTCTTTATATAAACATATGTAAACTTGTGCAGCCACAAGAAAACTAACTCTATCATACGTACAACAATGCAAAAAGATCTGAAAGGAAGATACTGAAAACGCGGGATGAATTTAAAATTGATGGACAGTGTTGCCAACAAATAAAACAACGCCTGGGTATTTTTTACCCCAGCGCGTATGCCTACGGGTTAAAGGACAAAACTAAAAGTCTTTCACTTATTTATTATCACAATACACTGCTCTCTTAAACTGACTGAGCATATTGGGGTTTAAATCAATGGTTTTCCTAAAACATGTTATGATATTTAATTAATATTTGAGGAGAAAAATTCTCTCCGGCGCACAGTGGTCTAAAATCCATATTTAGGAGGACAAATGCAGAAAAATGACATGTAAAAAAATGAAATTAAACCCTTAAATTATTTTTCCTATACAACTGAGTAACACTCAATTGATAATCTTAATCAGCGGAGGTGGCTGCATAGCGAGATAAGAAGCCGGTAACATGCCACATTTCGCCACCCAGCATTCTTACTCAGCAAGCGCCGTGAGTCTGCCGTTTTCCTTGTGCTGTAACTCTGTTGTAAGTGGTCGATTCCATTCATATTTGGTACCAACGTGTCAAGTAGTTCTTTAGGCATGTAACACTGTTTGTTTGTGTTACATTTAATGTTATTATAGCATGTCAAATTAACATGAATGGACACGGGACAAAATATAAATATAACCATTGAGTGCAGACTTTGCTAAGGTAGAGAAAAAAAAACCCCTTTGGTTCGTCCAAAAATGATTTTTTTTCACTTCCTCCACTATTTACCTCTATTATAAATCTATTCTTAAGGTGCGCAGATTTGCGGAAGTAATAATTTATGAGCACTATTCTTTCGAGGTGCAGTAGTGCAATTTTTCTCGGTTGCACTTATTTCAATATCTGTGAACCGAATCTGCTTTCGCAGTATAATTCATGGAATTCAAGATGACAGCTTGTTAATTATGTACGAAATAAGCTTCCCGAGTGTCCAAAAGGTGCAATAGTACCTAAAATGTTACATTTCCCCCCCCCCATAAGATTTTGTCTACATGCATCCCCCTGTAAGGGACACTTCTGCTCTTACCAACGTAAACAGAGTTTGTACACAAAACAAATGTACAAAGTGTAACTACTGTATAAAATTTCATAAAAATCTGTTAGATACGACAAAAGTTAATAATTTTGTCTAATTGCACCCCCCTATATGGGGTAGTTACACTTAGACCAACGTAATGAGAGCTTGTATACAAAACATACATGCTACCTGTAACTACTTTGTAAAATTTCATAAAAATCTGTTAGGTAGCTGAAAAGTTATTAATATGTCCTGCTAAATTTGCATTCTAGACCACTGCGCGGCGCCGGGATCGAACCCGGGTCCTTGGTTCTACGTACCAAGCGCTCTGACCACTGAGCTACGCCGAATTCAATCTGCAACACCGGCCCGAACCCTCCTCCTTCAACGTTTCCCTTTGTGGCCTCCGGAATCCCGGCCAAACTGTCACTCAGCTGAGTGCGCCCCTTGTATAATGGCAGTTGACTTGGACATAAAAACGTCAACGTATATCCTAACTCAGAGTCAGGCCACAAAGGGAAACACTGAAGGAGGAGGGTTCGATCCGGTGTTGTGGATTGAATTCGGAGTAGCTCAGTGGTCAGAGTGCTTGGTACGTAGAGCCAAGGACCGGGTTCGATCCCCGGCGCCGGACTGAATTTTTCTCCTCAAATATTAATTGTCAATATTACAGATGTTATTCTGTAGGACAAATTAATAAAATATCTAATTTGTTATGAAATGTTTAATATAAAACAATTTTATCTCGAAAACGAGCAAAATTGTATTCAAAATTTGTTTCAAATATCTGAAAGAATAACGGCCTCAAATTAATCACCACTTATGGTTCACCCTATATACAAACAATGCATTTTCTATAGAGTAACGGTCAGAGCGTCTGGCCTCGAAACCAGGTGGCCTGGGTTCGAATCCCGGTAGGGGCGAGTTACCTGGTTGAGGTTTTTTCAGGAGTTTTCTCTCAACCCAATACGAGCAAATACTGGGTAACTTTCGTTGCTGGACTCCGGACTCATTTCACCGGCATTATCACCTTCATCTCATTCAGACGCTAAATAACCTGAGATGTTGATTCAGCTTCGTAATATAACAGAATAAAAAGAAAAAAATCTATAGATCTGAGAAGCAAACAAATTTGTTTACATTATATTTCTCTCAGTCAATAATGTTATGCAGCAGGACGTTTTCTTGTGTCGTTTTTACGCATAACTAATACTTGGGTACTTACCTGACTGCAAAAAGATTACAATAATTCAAAATGTTAAAAAAGGTATATAAAGAGACACTATAAGCACGTAATAAAATGTTTTAAAACATGTCACGTATATTTCTTCTGTAATTACGTTTGCATGCTTACTCCTTTATATTCGTAGATTGTGTTTTTCCGTCGGAAAATATTTCTTTCGGAGTTAAAATTTACCTTCATTTAAAATGCGATTTATAACGGTGTTTGCATTCGCAATCAGTTGAACAAGAACATAAAAACCTCCTTCAAGTGCACTTGCTTTTAATAACGAGGTCGTAAAGATTCCAGGACGAGGAAATGCACTCCAGAGCCCAATGCAATCGCGTGCAATATACCGGCAGATACTGAGCCATTCAAGAGCTGCCAACTGCAACACTAAGAAACTAACGCGCTCAAATGGAACAAGCGTACTCGTGCAATTATGTAAAGTTCTATTTCAACAAGATGGACCAGTCAGTGACTACCACATTAAGAAATAATGATAAAAGAAGACCTTACAAACTTAACTACACAGTCGCTTTGTCCATAGAAATAGGACAGATCCAGAGATTTCGAATTCATCTGCGGAATGGGATGGCAGAAGCCGAAGTACTCGCATAAAACCTGCCACACCGCCGTTTAGTTCGCCAAAACTGTGAAGGAACTTTTTGGGAATTTAACACCTGTTCCTTCCACGAAGTTAGCATTCTCAGTACTAATGACTGAGAACATAAAAGGGGGCAGTGAAATGGAAACGGGTCACCATGCATATATCTCACGGCGGGAAAGTTAGTATCACTGGAATCTGATTGTTGAACTGACATCTAGTGGCGGCTCGCGAAAGCACAGTTATAACCTCTGCTTACACACTCAGCGTATTCCGAATCTCACCGGTGAGCAATCCGATGGCATCACGGTGTTCCGAATTCCACCGATGACGTCATTGATGCTCCACCGGTGTCGCACCGGTGTCATCAACTTGCAGAGGTGGTGGCAGTCTACATCAGCCGCCATCAGTGAATCTGATTGATTCTTGTGTAGGGCGGGAATTAGCATGTCATGGCGGTGTGTTCTGCTGTATTGTTTGTAATGAGCATAACGTAAAAACAATATGTTAATGGTTTATGAACGAACATGTCAACGGACCAGTTATTACTACCGGTTCAAGAAATAAATTGTTTATGCTCTCTTTTCTTTGAATGAGATGGCAGTACGAAAATTTCGCAAAATTTTGCTAGCCTAGCACAGACAACAACTTGTACAGTCGCCATGACAGCCATCAATCCTTCCAGCAGTTTTGTTCCTTATTTCGCTGCAACGTGACGTCATTGATGCCATCGGACCTGTGAAATTCGGAATACGCTGACTAGTCATCGTTGGAACAATTGGATAATACGCACGGTAGAGCAATGTCGGTAGTCGACTTTACTCGCTGGCCACTAATCACCGGGCCTTACCGAGCCGTGTCAAACAAAAGACAATCGAAATAGCGGTAGTAAAATTCGCGACTATATTCTTAAATAATTCACTCCAATTGGTCAAGTGCAAGGTTTATGTAGTACAACGGCGGTGTTTTGAATGCGATACAAGAAAATGAATATGTAGTAAGATCTTAAAACAGGTTATGACAGGGAGCGTCAAATGACTGCACTCTCGTGCGTAAGTACAAACCCTCAAGCCCTGACGTACGGCTGCGGGCAAGGGTAGCTGCTTCCACAGTGGCGGAGCTAAGAACTTGTATGTGAACCAAATTTGTGACAAGAATATAAATTAATTTCAGCTTTTAATTGAAGCACACTTTCACTGTTAATTGCACTATATTGAAAACAGTACTCTATACAATTTGGTACAGTTAACTAACTATATACGAAATAAAATTTTCCATGTTTGCACAGCAATGAAACAAAACAAAATAGACACTTTTATACAGATTAACATAAGTTACTACGAAATAAGACTGTTCACTGCTTGTCTTCTTCTCATTTCTATACAGTTCAGTGAACAAAATAAAACAACAGTACAAATGTTGTTATTTAAATCTCTAATAATAGTACATTTTCTTATACATCAGAGATCCGCGGCGATTTTTGCAGTTTTCTGTTAGTAAGCAGCTTTTCAATTCGTGGAGCTATTGTTTTAGTAACTTACCACCAAATCGCAAACATGCTTTCAAGTGTTCATCACTTAATTGGCTTCTGTGACGTGACTTTGTAAGCTTCATTAAAGAAAACAGTGTTTCACATACGTAGGTTGTCCCGAACATGCACAACGTTCTTACAGCGAGATTGTGCAGTTTAGGAAACCTTTCTCATGAAAAACAAGTATAGAAATGGTTAATACTTTTTTATGTTTTGATACTTATCTTTTAGTTCAATATCGCTTTGTAAATCAAGTATTTCTAATTGTAGTTCAGCAGGAATATCCAGGACACTCACTGAAAAATGTGTTGCAAATATCTTAAATTGTTGTTCAAGTTCTCTAATTTCTTGATATCTACTTTCGAAGTCTTCGCAAAATTGTTGCATTATTCTTATATATTCTTCCATGTCCAAGGCTTCCAACAAGTTTCCATGTACATCCATAAATAAGGAAATTTCATTCCTAAGTGGGAGAAAACGTTCCAGAACTTTTCCTCGACTTAACCACCTTACCTCGGTATGGTAGAGTAAATCCCCATACTCACTGTTAATACCATCAAGCAGTGCCCTGAACTCCATGTGATTAAGTCCTTTAGATCTTACGAAATTAATTGTTCGCACAACAACATCCAGTACATTGCTAAGGTTCATGTTTTAGCACATAAATATTCCTGGTGCAAAATGCAGTGCACCGGTGCCCCCAAGCGACCTCGATAGGTTCCACCACTGATAGACTGCAGTGTACAAGTGTACTGCCCGCAGTGGAAGCCGTAAGCAGGCCTGTACGCCCTCTCGCGATCTTGACTCGACCTGGCGGAGCCTGGGTTATGACAACGAAATGAAAAGGAAAAAAAGGTGTGTTTCACGGAATATCATTCACATGTCGGAAAGTAAATTTCCGGTTAATGTTCGCCAAAGCGTTAAGTACGTAATTATGACCGCGTTGCCGTTTTACTTGTGGCCTAGAGAATAACACCTAACCTTTTACGAAAAAGAAATTTTAGGGGCCATGAAATTATTCACCGCTTTCATTATATTATTGTTTATCAATATTACGAAACAAAAACTGTCAAAAAGGCCATGACCGACTAGAAACATTGATACCGAAGAGAGAAACCGATTCGGCCGTGATGAAACGAAAGAAAATGCGACATATATTTTAGTTCGAGATAAAATGGACACTTTACAAGACATAGTGAAACGTTTCGAGACGGAAATGACAAAAAGGTACAATTCTTCATGTCTGCGCATGTGCAGACTTCGTTAATAAAAACCGAAACTAAACTAACCAAACCTAACTTCATACCCGGAGCAAGAAGGGATCTTCTTCATTTGATCTGCAATGTACACGCGAAAATAAATTCAAGTAAGGATCACGCTACGACTGCATGAGAGATCCGCGCATGCGCTACAGCAAAACTGTCTGTCCCGAGCCTCTCATCTAAGCCACATAATCTACTCGCACAGTCATCGGTCTGTCTCCGTGAAGTGCAGGCGTGTTCACTGTCATCGTTTATCATCCACAACTCATTCATGTTTTTTTAAATAGTTAGTCACCGGTCGGTGCGGTACTTCGGTGCTATTTATTGAGTACATAACAGAATACTATTTTACATTAGACAATTTAGCTGGCTACATGGGATCATTGAATTGAACCCGAGGCAAAGAAAGAGAACGAAGAAGAAGAAGAATCTACTCGCAATATTTACGCAAATACATCTTGTCGCTAACAGTGGTGCTGTCTCTCAGAAATGTTCAGAACGAAGGAGGTAGAGAGAGAGAGAGAGAGAGAGAGACAGAACACCAATTTCTCGTTCTA